>JBBMOI010000001.1:35395000-35405000 GCA_038088405.1 Porites divaricata | reverse complement strand
TTTCTTAATTCTACAAGACAAGGGGAGGGATTCGCGGTCAGTACGCGACGGCCATAAGCAGAAATAGGAAGGGTTCCGGGGTTATCCTTTGTGGATTTAGCTCGGACTGAGAGCTGTCGCGTAGCTTTACCATACTCTTGGGCCCACTTTCTTAACTCAGCCACCTCTTGGGTAGTGCCGGGATGTTTAGGGGGCCTGGGGAGTTTTGGTAAATCCCCAAAGCTCACCATTCCATCTGGGACCTCATAGTAGCTTCGTGGGTTCGTGAAATAGTTGAATCCGCATTGTGTTGTTCTCTTCACTGTTTCCTCTACTGCAGCGGGAAATTGGTGAGCGTACTGCAGGACAGAAGGGACATCATGTACCTCCCTCATTTTTGAGTTGAAGTGTTCTACGATGAGGGTCACCAAAGATTTAGGGCAAACCTGATTAAGGTAAGTTTCATCAATAGTCTGTACCTGAGCTTGGATTGATTTTAAAGCTTCTAATGTCATCCTTATGCTACCAACAGTCTTTGAAGATGGTACGCCGTGGGGTTCTTCGACCGTAGCTCTCCCGCCAGCACTGGTCTTTGCTTTTGTTATGGCTGCTTCAAAGTACTGTGTAGCACCTTCCATAAGACGAATGGCGGTCGAAATTGGTACAGGTGATGAGTGGATTCAGTGCGAGGAATACAGTGTTCTCACTTGCTGCAAGAAGTTTGCGATTGCCCCAGTTGGAGAAATAAGCTTTAGCGCCCCAGCTCCTGTGTCAGTAATATAAAGTGAATTTCCTTCGGCACATATACATGTCGGTTGAACAAACGATGCAGTTTTTTGACAGCCATCACAGGGTGTTTCTTTTCCAGAACCAATCACATACTCTGCGTTGACACCACCTGTGAGTCTTCCTACCTTGCGAGCATCGACATCGCTGAAGTACACGTCACCTGAATCAACAACTGCTAAGCTGTATACTCTGCTGCAGGTCGCTGTGTTGTTACTCACTCGTTTAACATACGTTGGCTCCTCATTTGCCAAAGCAGTGTCAATAACGTAGATTCCTCCATCATCCTGAGAGTCGGCCACGAAGAGATTATGGGATTCTTTGCTGTAAACCAGTCCTGTACAACACGCCTTTCTGGGCATTGTGATAAATGGCTTGACGTCTCCCTTTAGCTTTGCGCCAGTGAAAGTGAGAGTTACTTTCAAAATTAGTATCGAGTCACGCTGTGAAACATAAATCACGTCACGGTCGTCGTCGGCAGCTAAAGCCAGAGGGCTGGTTTCATCAATAAGGATTTTTAATCCATTTTCTCTCGAGGTGTCAGGAGAGTTTTCTTCGATCCACTCTGAGAGAAGCAGCCTCATTTGTGCCACAGTGGCTCTTTCGCCTGGCTGCAAAAGATGACGATTGAGAACCTCTTTATGAAGACGTGTTTTTTTCACTGCTTTCGGATTGAGTGTAACAACGTTACCGACATCTAGGTACGATAAACAACTCTTTTCTGCGACAAAAACAACACCAGATTTATAAATCACACACGTTGGACTGGAAAGGTCTTTGGCCACAATTTGTATATCAGCAGGGTTGTGAAGCTTTACCTTGAAAAGTATACCAAGCGTATAATCTGTGGTGTACAGGGCGCCAAAGTTTCCGGTACAGACTGATAGTGGGTGTTCAAGCACGCCTGGTTTGTTTAGACCGTACTCTTTCCAAAATATCTCGGGAACAAGCGTGTGGACCAAAAATTCCATACTTTGTATGATTCTCTGCACAGGCTCTGCATTACACTCGGCAATAAAGCTTGTATCCATCCTGTCTCTTCCTCTTAAAGCAATATCAGTTACAGCAGATTTAAGCTCTTCAGTAAAGGACGAATACAGCCGTGCTGTGCGCAGCATCACAAGAGAAAAGCGGGTATTGTCAATAAATAGAAACCAGTTGCTGTGTGACCTATGTACTTTTTTTCCTGCATGTACAATGTCCGGATTTGGAGCGGTCAACGTACTGTAAGAATCGGAAAGCCGTTCTCTTTGATCTGTCTGCAGAAGCTCTAGAGCAGTTTTCAATTTAGATTGGCAGTCAGTGGTGATGTTAAAGCAAACAGCTCTTTGGCATGGGAGTTCCTTTTCTAAACATCTATCACACCGTCTCAAGGCTGGGCACCAGTGCATGAAACCGTTACTTTTACAGGCTTCACAGACCGCTTTACTGGAAAGGCAATCGCCACACTCGGTTGTGTGGCACACTTCTTTGACCGTTAAACCTTCACTTCCATGTAGGCAATTCAAACATTGCTGCAATTCTCTCAGCCTTTGCACATGGCACTGCAGAGTTGAGCGTCCATCCCCTTCTGAACCAACAAAATCGTTTCCAACAATTAATGATGTTTTGTTATCGAGAGTTGTGATGCCCATTATTTCAACCTCGGTTACAAATTTCTTTGCAAAATGCTCGTGGGGAATGTTTTGGTTTTCTTGTACGTAATCTAGATTGTACAACTCTTGACCTCCAACAACTAACATACCGTGTTGATCCACTTCGAAGCTCGGTTTTAGGGTGAAACCATCCTTAGCCAAGGACACCGGTATAACCTTAAGTACGTCGCTGTCAACAAGTGATTTGACGTCGTTTCTTTCACAGAAAGCAATTCTAAAGAAGGCTATTAAGTATGCCCGGATTAATCCACTTTGGTAAACGTACCCTCCTTTTCTGCTTGACGGTAAAGGTAATGGGATATTGTTATCCTCCCAGCGAAACTCGTGAGTCGACCCTCTTCCTCTTTTAAACATCCGTTTACCCGTAAGCAGGTTAAACGTTCTTGAGTGTCCACTTCGTTTAATGGTTTCACAAAAGCTTCGAATAACTGGATCGTGGTGAAATTGATTGGTGGCGTCCCCAATTTCGGTCGCAAATTTGAGTGAATTCAACACTAAGCGATAAAACAGGTGGGTTCGAGGTAAACGGCCAGAACGAACTTCTTGATCAAGGAGGTTAGCTGCTGGATCAAGCTCAAATTCATATCCACTACTTGACGCAGAGACTGTCTCGTCTGCAGAATTCGTACTAAGTTCACTCAGGTTGTCGTTCAAATCGTCAGTGTCAGATTCTTCCGAACTGGTATAGCAAGAAATATATAATGTACGAAATTAAAGCATTTAATGCAATACAGTGCGTCAGTCAACTCAGTTCATAATTTATTAGTCAATTCAATGATGCAAAAATTACACGATTTAAGGTGCTTGGTTTTACTCAACAACAAAAAATTGGCAATGAAAAGGGGGAAAAAGGAATAAATGTTCTAAAAATAATTGAAATACTATTAAAACTGCGGGTTCAGAGGGGTAAACGGTTCAGAAATAGGAAATGTTTAAAAAATACTGTAATGTCTAAAATATCAGTTAGCTTTAAGAGTAAACAAAATTAGCTGATATTAAAATACGATGCAATATTTCAGAGTTCAACTGTTCAAAGCAAATTCAACTATTTACAAAAGTTACTGATCTACACGTTCAAAAACATGAATAGACTATTTGACTAGGTCAAAAGATTAAGTTACTTAAAATTTACTTTGTTTTTGTAACCCATGCAAGCACTGAGGTTTGACCACTTTGAGGCAACGTTGCTTTCCTTTTTTTTTTTGCTTTTATGCGACTGCACCGACCGTTGTTGATGTGTTCTGAAAAAAGAAAGGTAGTTACCTAAATACAACCTAGTTTTTGTGGGTTTCTGCGCTATTATATTATAAGACATATTTACTACCACATTGCAACATAGTACTTACTTTTTGCAAAGTAATCGTCGTAATAGAGGCGATTGAGGTGCACTGTCGTGTTGCAATCGATGCATACCATTTTAAGTTCGTTCACAACTGTTGCTTGTGGGAATTTTTTCTCCACCCCTATAAGTATACCAATGAGCATGAGTTAATAAAAAAATATTAAATAGGAATCAAACTAGCCACCTTATTATGCGTAATTTCACTCAGAGCACTCCCTTTACTAGCAAATGATGGTAAAGAGTTTGATTCTTGCGTAAGGGGTGTTTTGTTCACTTGATCAATATAAGATCTTATATTACAGTCGGCCAATGTAGTATACATACTTTTAATCATTTCCTTGAATTCCTTTTCTTGCAATGGCGTTCGTTGTATGATGGTCTGTGCGGACTCGCTTTCTTTGTTGAAAGCCTTCAACTGTGCTTCCAGAAAATTATTCTGCTGGGTTTTTTCCTTTACCGGGTTACGATTTCGGGGATGTGGCACAACAGTGTTTCCCTGCGCTTTCTCTAGTAATCTACCCTTGACTTCCACTGAGGAAATATTCACAAGAAATATCAAAGACCAAGAATTACCGCACTAGTTGTTCTATGCGAGCGTTCATAGTAGAGAAATAAATGGAAAATCTTCCTTCGTATCAATAGCTCATAAACAGGCCAGGGAAAAATACTTAAGAACTGCAGAAACTTTTCTACACAACCTGTACGAGCAAGCGGCGTTTTGATTTTTTTTTTTTTTTTACTTTTAACAGACACCTTGCTTGTGCGTGAAGCTATTTTAGTTAGGTTTTATCTATTTAGGGCTACTTATAACAAGCTACTTAGCATTGCCTGGACCAGAAGAGGCATAACAGCAAAAACAATAGAAACTGTTATAAACTGCCTTATATAAGCAATTATGGAATAAGGTAATAGAAAAACATTTATTGAAGCACCTTTGCGTAGCAGGATGCATATCTTTGGCGCTTTAATGGCATCCTTGAGTGCAATTTTCAAGGAAATTAATTACTGCATCATTTACGAATTAACTACATTTGACTAAACTGCTAACCTGTTAGTGAATAGCCACAAGTTAAAAGATCGCGGATTTGGACCCACTGCTCAGGTGTGTGTGCTGAGTATAACTTGTCCTTTCTACTAACGTGTATGTTCACGTCGTACGCCGGCAGCTTTTTGAACAATTCAATACTAGCTATGTGCTGCTGTATTAAAGTTTTGCGAATGTCGCTCAACGACTTTTCTTTATCAATGCGAACAATCGTAGTAAATTGTAGAGATGGGGCCGCTTTTCCGACCTTGAAAAACTTGAAAGTTCCATCGCAAGTAACAAACGAAGCTCTGGTCTCTTTATCAATTAATGAAGGCGTTTCTCCGTCAGACTCAGTGCATGTGTCACTTGTGCTGTTGGCATTTCCTTTGCTTCTATTTTTCCTCTTCTCTTTTCGCTTACGTTTTTTCTTATTGATGTGTCCTGCGGAAAAGCAAATTATTAGAAATTAAGACCCTCTGAAACGGTACTTGGTAACTGAAAGAAAATAATAATCACAGTCACCATGATTCTCCGGATCAATTTTTTGATTGATTTTTTTCTTTACATTCTCTGTAAACATGTATTGCCGTGGGTGATATGAAATTGCGGATTATACGAAAATATATTTTCGTTCACGCACCAAGTAACGGTATTTATAACATCAAAATATGACATCATAACCGGGTCGGTACTCATGCTAGTGTTGTCATAACCATGATAACTTGCATGGGCTTTGTCTTATTTCTCATTTCGTGATATTTGTGAGACAAGGTGATTATGCCTCTATAAAGGGCTTTAAGTGCATGCATAGTCTTGTTGACTAGGTATGATTAACAACTATAAACTTATAGTCTGTTAGCATAGATTTTTCCTCTCCTTTCTTTAGGTAATCCTCGCACAAATGTACTTGGAAAACTTTGCTCTGCACTGATAACCTGCGTCCGTATCGAGATCTACACGTTAGTGTTAGTTGAAAATGTAACTTCTTATGTACATGTCAGGATTAGCCTACCAGATTTTTCCTTTTGGACCTTTTTCTTCTAGATTTTTTCCTCGCCTCGGATCTTTGACTTTCGTCCGTATAACTTTCATCCGTATCGGTATCTACGTGTGTGTTAAAAAACAATTACACTGTCGACCATCTCGTACTTTCTTGTACATCAGGGGTCACTTTAATAAAACTTTTACACGTTTGTAAACTACACTTGTAAAAGTTTTATTAAATTGACCCCAGTAGTGACAGTTAGAAACATAAAAATATTTCTCTCCGGCAAAGTTCAGAAAATAACAGTTAAGTGAAAAAACAACAAACAAACAAACACAACAAAAAAACGCATTTCCATTGCACAGCTTCTCTGACTCGAGGTGTGATTCTTTTCTTTGTCTCGAATTTTTCTTGCTAGATTTTCCTCGCGCAAAGGTACTTTAAAAAAATTGGTCTGTACAACAACGTGCGTTCGAGATGTACGTCGCGTTAGTATCAGTTCAGATTATAAGAAATAATTACTGAAAACACCCTCCTTAAAAGAACCCATTATTTTCGGCAAAAGGCGGAAATGGTTTTTAAGACTAATAGGGAGCGGTTTTTTAATATTTTTTACGCTTTATTATAGCTGCTTATTTGAGCAAATGTCACGCTGGAAGTCTTATATGGGTGATTTTTCTGTAATCTGAAAAAATGTAACTGTTTACATGTCAGATATAATGAGGAAGAGCTTACCATATTTTTCCTTTTGGATCTTTTTCTTCTTAGATTTTTTCGTCGCCACGAATCTGTGACTTTCGTCCGTAGAACTTTCGTCTGTATCGGGATCTACGTGTGTGCGAATTACATAGTATTCTAGTATTTGACTTCTTTTAAAGAAGCTTAAAGAGCGTCATTTCCTTTTTTTTTTAGTGTTAAGTGTCAGTTATAAACATGGAAATTAAAATTATTACATTTCTTTCCGGAAAAGTTCGCAAAGGAACAGTTTTAAGTGAAAAAGAAAAATGTGCATTTCAGCTCATTTCGATCACACAGCTTCTCCGTAGAATGGTGGTTGAATGCGTAAACATTATGCTTTTGCGGACAAAATTAAAAATTTTGAACTGCGAGTTTCCTTTTTCTCTTCAATAATCATCTGACTAACTCTACTCAAACAAATATTCACCACAAGATCGGTTAATATTTGAAAAATCCCCTCGATTATTCAACAATATTAACTTTGCCTTTGGCAAATAAGCTTACATGATTTTGTTAGTTTTTGTTTTAGCAAGACGACGTCGCCGGCAACGAGAAAGACAATAAGACAATAAACCGATTATAATAGGTTTAATAAGAGCTAATAAACAAAACGACAAATTTTGCACATGGAGAACGGTTTTGGTATATTTCTTTGCCGTCGCTGCAAGACCACGACGTGAAGTCTCCCAACTCCTTTATTTATGCAACGTGTTATGATCGTCACCGCCGTCGGTGCTAAGTTTATTCTTATTGTTATCTATCACCCCGGCAACTACTTGCTACTACTGTGAATAATATATAGATTTAGCCAGGGCTAAAAGCGAAGCTCCTATTAACTCGAATTTATGATTTAAATCAAACAATAAACTTGTATTCCACAATTCAGTTAACTTTAGAACACATTCATGTGACTAATTTGAGGGAAAGGTTAAGTGATTTTAGAGAACAGTAATTTGCAAACAGTCAAAGCTAAGAGTGAACTTAAGGTGGCTGAACACAGTTTTGTGGGCGGTCAGCGGTAACTCGCGTGACGGCGAGTGTTTTAACTCGGTTAAACAAACATGGCGGCGAAAAAGCAATGGTAAAAAGAAGACGATTTCTCAACTCGCTCAATATTCAGGACGATCGAAGCACGTGTCGGCTTTTAGCGAAACCGTTAAAAAAATTTCCAAAATCACCTATACGGCTGGCCAGTTCTCACTTTTGACAAGCGCCAAAGTCGACTGTTTAAATTATGATTAATAGAGTTTTTCGCTTCAACATAATAAAGAATTTATCATGTTTATTTTTTATTTAATGTTTTTATAACGATGTGTAATCTTCAAAAGCGTTTGATACGCGCGGCATTTTGACTACTCCTGCATGCAAGCGATGTTCATGAGCGACTGAAAACAAACGGCACAGCGATAAAAATTGCAAAAGAGACTACCAACAATCAATAAAAGGACAATAATTCGGTTAAACATATACAGAGACAACAATTTTCATTCACGAACTCAAGACAGAAAATCCTTGTTTATGTTTTTCATTTTGTAAGCCGGCTTCCCGGTGTTTGCTTTTTCAAAGATGAACTCGAGGCAAGAAAATCGCTCAAAGCTTTCTTTTACAGCCAGAATTATAACGAAATATTCTTTGGAACGTTTTCTTTTTATTCGCGGTAAGAAAATGACTAAAGGTTTTTTAAAGTTTTATAAGCTTATAATCAAACCTGATACTCGGTCAGATCATTGTCTCAAATCTTACAATTAAAAACGTGCATAAACTAAATAAAACCTAAAACCTAACTATGAGGCGCTGTTTTTATCATACAGACCGCCTGACCTCAGACAATTAGCAGTCAGTTCCACAATTTTTCAATACTAATTCCATTCATTCAATACTCAGGACCATCGAAGCACTCGTGGGCTTTTAGCGAAACCGTTCAAAAAAATTCCAAAATCACCTATCAAGTTTGCAAAGAAATTTTAACAGAGTTACACTTCAACATAATAAAGAATTTATTGTGTTTATTTTTTATTGATAGTTTTATGACCGTCACGGCGATGTGTAATAAGCGCGGTACGTTGAGTACTCCTGCAAGGGATGTTTATGAACGACTGTAAACAAATAACGGCAAAGGGCGGCAAAGCGATGAAAATTACAAAAGACAACTAACAATAAATAAAAGATCAGAAATATAATTCGGTAGAACATTTACAGAGACAATAAGTTTCATTCACGAAAACAAGTATTTAAGTGTCTATAAGAATCCTAGAGTCTTTAAGCTTAAAAATTAAGTTTAATTTTAGGCCGCCGGCTTCCCGGTGTTTGCTGTTTTCCTCGATGAACTCGCGATAAGTAAATCGCTCAAAGTTTTCTTTCTACAGCCAAAATAATATCTAAATATTCTTCGGAACGGTTTTTCTTGCTATGTGCGGTGAAATATCGACTAAAGGCTTTTCAAAGTTCTGTAAGCTTATGTCAAACCTCATACTAGGTCAGATCAGTGTCTCAAATCTAAATACAAACGTGCATAAACTAGCCTCATAAACTGCGCTCGACTTCATGAAAACAGATATAAATACAATGATAACTCAGGCTTACCATATTTCGAGATGCAGCTCCTGAAAGCTATCAAGTGAGGCCTGAATGGCATACGCATTCAGCAAGGTGAAAAACAAAAACGATGCCATCCGAAATCGGATTTTCGACTTTGACAAGCAGCGCATTTCTCAACCAAAAATTCAATAAACAAACCAGCCATGAATAACGTTAACAGAAGACTCTTGGTAGCAACTGTATTTCATTTTGTACATCCAGTGAAAAAAGACAGTTATTAAAAACATCACAAGTTGACACAAAACTCTGTCAGCTTCCGTCAGCTGTTGACGCAAACAAGTTTCAAGATGTTGTATGAACTTTCCGCATGAACTCACCTGTCAAATTTTGACCAATCAGGGCATAAAAATTGGACGTGGAGCGTGACCAAAGCGTGACTATCCTGAGAAAAGTGAAAACCATCTGTTTTCCCTTCTTGCATTTTTAAATAACTGGCTGAATTTTCGCTTCCGAGGTCAGTTTGAAATCAAAATGTTAATATTGCTGGACCATAATGACATAAACACAGCATATTTCATATGAATTTTTAAAAAAAAGTGAGCCTGCGATCATCTGAAAACTAGTAACTTGTCAGCGGATAACTTCAAAAAAATACCCGCCCTGGATGGGTCGACACCTGAGCCCGCGATACGGCCAGATGATACTGGTCAGCGGATACCTTGTCTTGACAGCTGTCAATTGATCATTGATAGTTTTCTCCTAGGCTCCCTGGGCTCCCAAACTAGCTAGAAAGTGTGAGATTGAACATTGGTTTCCCTGTGGTGCGGACGGACGGTCGCTCGCTCGGTCGGTCGGTCACGTGATTACCAAATTTTCTGGGATGGGTAGACTACATTAGCAATGGGGCTGCGCCCACGCACGCGCTTCGCGCGCGCGAGGAGCTCCGCTAT
>JBBMOI010000001.1:35282500-35392500 GCA_038088405.1 Porites divaricata | reverse complement strand
TCGGAAGACCAGCTGCAGCAAATTTTGGCCGAGAAACAATCACTGGGAGCAGAAAAGACCCCAATTGGTCATTAACAACAATTAAAGGTAAAATGTCCGTTTTTATTGTTGTTCTCAAATTTGTTATGCACTTTTGTAATTGCCGAACAATACGACTAAATCACGAAAATTTCTCTTGCAATAACAAGACAAATTACACAAGAAGACATAAATTTATTACTCATAAAAACAACTGCTGCCAGGTCTTCTCAATTAGCCGAAATGACCAGCCATTGTTCGTAAATGAATGTAAAGTAGGATGACAGTCGTCTTCGCTGAAAACAAGTTTAATTTCTGGATTTCGCCGAGCGAATTTATTTAACATAAACATCTTCTCAGCGCCGGATCCAAACCATACTCCACGACGTCTTTCGCCATGTGAGTATTTTAACTTGAGGTGGACTTTAATATGACACTTTCGTCTTTGTTTCTGTTTAGTTTCAATTGATCGTTAGCGAATAAATAAGCAAATTTTCTTTCTCAGCTTTAAAGAAAGAATTTTCTTTCAAACTAGGCGATTGTGCCGTGTTTGTAACCAGCCAGTAGAAGCGTTTGTTTTTCTGTGGCGCGCGTCACGAGAATTTTGCAGTTAATCAAAAAGCAAGCATTTTTGTCAGCTATGTTATAAAAGAATTTGCTCATGCTTTTAGCTGTGCGTATATCGAGTTATTGATGCACTTGGGAAGTTTGGAGAGCACTCAAGAAGCTAGAGTTGCGCTCGGCTATCGCCTCGTGCAACTCTTACGCATCTTTCGTGCTCTCCAAACTTCCCGCGTGCATCAATAACTCGATATACGCAAGATAAGCATGAACAAATTCTTAAATGTCTTCTTGTATAATTTGTCTTGTTATTGCAAGAGAAATTTTCCTGATTTAGTCGTATTGTTCGGCGATTACAAAAGTGCATAAATTTAAGAACAACAATAAAAACGGACATTTTACCTTTAATTGCTCTTAATGACCAATTGGGGTCTTTTCTGCTCTCAGTGATTGTCTCTCGGCCAAAATTTACCGCAGCTGGTCTTCCGACAAATTTGCGAAACGCGCAACTTGCGAGTTTTTTTTTTAATTCGGCTTTATTCTTGCCGCTAGTTGGATCAGGACGTAAAAGGTCAATGCCGATTGAAAAATTAGGCAGTTCTTCGTTGGTTTCTTCCATATTTTAAAGAGAAGGAAAACTGCATATGCAGCTTAAAAGACGAGAACTTTGCAGCCAGGTAAAAAAAATGCTTACGTCATCTTATTTACGCAAGGGCGTGCGTAAATAAAGATTTTGTTCATAGCGACTCAATAGGACTTATATAGAGCAAGCACGCGCGCTATGTTATAAATCCTGTTTACGCACTCTGAACTCCGCTAAACACTCTGATTCATCTCTCTTGTCGTAATCAAACTTTGAGTACGCGCTATAAGGGAAGTCTGGATTCTTGGAACTGTAACTTTCGTACAAAGTCAAACATTCTTCGTCACTGATGCTTTCACTGTCCTACAAAAAAAGAAGCAACTTTCTAATATCACTAACGGATGACATGCTCTCTCACAGATTATTTTAACAGCGAACACAATTTGCTACCGACGTCGCTGCCGCAAACTTCGTCTGCTGCTTAAGGTGATTCCCTGGTTTTGCAATGCGCATCTCTTACTGCGGATAACAAGATGGCCTCCGCAAAAAAGAGCATGTGAAGTAACATTATTAAAATGAAGTTGACCGAAGAGAAACGCTTTTGCAATTTTTACTTGCGGTTCTTTCTTGCCGAGGTGAGAGTCAAAGTGGTGGGAATGTGCATAACGTAAGAAGTACGCGTGTTGCTGAGTTCGACTTCCAAACCTCGATAGTGGATGTTTAATTTGTGCTTCCTCACTTTGATTTTCATTTAAACGCTTTGTCTATCACATTGTTTTCCTAAATGTGATATCTCGATTTAAATTCTGTAAAAACTGATTTTTTACTACTTTCTTCCCACTTACGCATACATTCTACTTTGTAACTCGCTCAAAAATCTCACTCTCAAAAATCAAGGAAAATGCATTTGGTGCGTACTTTCTGCAGCTCTACCGCAAAAACGAGTACGGTGACCCCCAATTTTTATTTCACGATTTTAATAAGGACAGTGCTTCCTGTCGGCGAGAAAAAAATTGGCACAAATCTATGTTCAGTTTTTTGGCAATTTTACTAAATTGTACGGATTGAGCTATGACGTATTGAATAGCGCGTGTCCAATTTAATTCAACTTTGGAGTGTAAAGTAAAAACAAGGGCATTAAAAGGCATTTTTCTAGTACGTAAGTGGATAAAGAATACATTAAAGTCAAATGCTGCGGGATACCACATGCATCATTGAAAAAATCTGTCCTTTTGTCTAGTTTTGGGCTGCGCGCGGTGTTTGTCAAAGGGTCCAAAATAGCCGTATTTGTCGCCATTGTGACGTCAAAACGAGCACGGTGACCCCCACTTTTTATTACCTTTTTATCATCTTCTTGACTTGTTACATCAGTGTACCATGTTTCATCTACAATCTATGTTAGGTTCTTTTACTAGGGAATCACCTTAACGTTTATATTTTGGCGGGAACGACCTTGTTTCCTTCCCAGGCTCTTTAAGTCGCTAAAGTTGCCGTTGCCTCTAAAACGACCCGTGTTTAAGTTCCCTAAACTAGACAAACGTCACCGAAACGCAGACGTTTATGTGGACATCGCAAAAGCTGTAAAGAAACAGGGGTTTTCCTGAACGTGATTGGAAGCAGTGCTGAAAAAAGTCCGGGCAAAACATCTAAAGTGTCTCTGAACTCGGATTTAGATCTTCTTTTTTCAACCCAAAAATCGACGGTAGTGCTGAAGAATTTCCTCGAGGTTTTGGAATTGAGCTTCTAGGCACTCAAACCAACGCCAAAAGTGGTTAAAATGTTTCGAAAATAATAGAGTCTGAGTCATTGAAAAGTCTGAAAAGTTTACCGTAAAAACTGACATTCAGCTGGAAAAAGACTGCAAATTATCCAATTTATATAAAGTTCCCTCCGTTTTTAACCTTTCTTTTTTTCATTTTGAAAACAAGTTAATTATAAAGTAATAGCGAAAAATCAGGCACTTTTATTATAAACGAACAATCCGCCTGAGATAGGAAAACTTCCCTTGCAATAAAAAGACAAATTACACAAGAAGACAGTAGCTTAAAAATATTAGTAACAAAAAGAACAGCTGCATGGTCCCCTCAAGAAGCCTTAATGACCAGGCAGTACCTGGAAGACTTCTTCCATTGTTCGTAAATGAATGTAAGCTTAACGAAGGATGACATTCGTCTTTGCTATTAAAGGAGACTAATTTCCTGGATTTCGCTTAGCAAAACATAAATCCAAACCATACTCTACGTCTTCTTACGAACATCGAAGTTAACTTTAGGTGAACTTTAAGACTATTTTACCTTTGTTTCCGCTTCGTTTCAATTGATCGTTAACGAATGAATACGCACATTTTCACTGTCAGGGTTAAAAACAATTTTCTTTCAAACTAGACCATTGTGGCTTCGAAATTACAAGGGCTTGAGTGTTATTTCCCGAAAAGTTTTTTGATGAAATTTGATGTATTACGAACTAGTGAGACATCTTTTAATTTCTCTCTTCCTCACATTTTTTAATTCGAAATTTTAGGTTTCCCTTTTTCTACAAAAAATAGCCTAAATTGGGAAGCAAAATGCGAAGTTAAACTTCAGAAAATAGTAGGGAATTTATTAGATAAGCTTCGAAAATTGTACCAGTGAATGGAACGGTTATCTAAAAATTTCCTCAAGTAATTGGAAATTCTAGGCAAGAATTGTGTCTGCGAACAGATATTTTACTAAAAACAGTGGTTGGGTGCCCCTGCTTTCTCAAATGTATCACGATCTGGATACATTTAATTTTAGTCAAGGGTACTAAGAGTCAACAAAAAGCGGTCTCTCTTTAGTTGAGTGAGAGTCGAGGAATATAACAATGAACATACGCCACTTGAACATCTCCCATGTAATTTCCTAAGTAGGCTAAGGAATTTCCTAAGCCTTAGTAGGACAGTACGCGTCATGCCTAAGTAGTTAGGGACCTTACGATCCGACAACGGCGACGTCCGTGAAAACGTCGCCGAAAAATAGACTTCGCGTCATTTTAAACTTTTTCGCGATTATTCCAATTCGCCCTTTTATTACTTAAAAGAAGGGGACTTTGGCTGGAGCTGAAGAGAGGGGAACGCGTTCAAGTTCGGACTTGCCGTTCCCGTTCCCAAGTAAACTTAAAATTTGGTCATTTCACGTCGTGGTTGTGCAACGAAGGCAAAGAAATGTACAAAAAAGCGGGATGCACGTGCAGAGTTGTTGTTTTGCTCATTAAACCTATTTTTTTTTTACGTTCCCGTTGCCGTCGTCGTTGTGGTTTCGTAAGGTCCCTATTGGACAGTACGCGCCATCACGCGCGCGCTTAAGAGGCTGTCCGCGTAAGAACCGATAAGGCAAATTTCGGTCTATCACAGATTGCCCCGATTTTTTAAGTGGAAGATACCTATTCTATCCCATGAAGAAATATCACATTTATTTGGACCAACTCAATTTTTTCTCTATTTTACAGGAAGATTTTCTAGGTCACCTAAAACTAGCCAGTTTGCCATCGGAAGTGGTGCAATTTTGCTGAAACCTTAGGGCTCTGTCAAACCTACCTTACAAGGCCGAATAAGCTGATTATCTTACACACAAAAGTTTTAACTCTGGTTAATAGTTTCAAGGTTTAATGGTTGCATTCTATGGAAAGTTGGCTGAGATATGATTTTTTAAAATGACCTTTAATTTGCTCAGCAAGAAAAGTAATTTGCATAACTAGAGTTGGACGGTAATTTCGCAAAAGTGGCACCTGACCCAGACTCTAGTCTATGATAAATCAGAAGTACTAAGACCAGTCTACTTCTTAATGTAATAAAATTTGTGGGCACTCTCACTCTTGTGCTGTACAAAATTCCGTTAATGTTCCAAAATTCGCCATTTTGACAGCAAAGCTGGAATTGTAACGGTCGGCATCTGATCGACTAATTTCCACAGTTTTAACGTTTCTAATTATCGCCAAATGTCATTAGACCCTTTAAATGTTGGACTTTTGAAAACTTGTGGAGAAAACTTGGTAATCGCTTTTTCTAAGGTTTTCCTCTTGTCGACGATGAACGTGACTTCATTCTCCGTACGCAAATTAGCCTTACCTGCGTCGTTTCAACAAATTGATAGAAAATATAACCCTTGTATTTCACATTTTTAAGGAAAAAATATCTCTTCTTTCCACGGATAGACACGAAAGATATACGACTTAGAATCCCCTTAGGTCTGTTTCTTTTACAAGGAAGAAGCACCAAAAGAAGATATGTTTACGCGAATTAAAATATTTTGATTACCGTGGCCCGTCACGCATTCCCCCAGAGCGGCCGTGTATCGATGAGTTCTTATATGTTATTATATCTGTTTTGAAGTCATAGTTATTGATAATCATACAATTTAATCACAGTTTATTCCGATTCTCTACTGGGTGGGAAATACCGTGCTGTTGTATTTATTCATTTTACGGCCGTTTTAACTGAGTCAGTATCCCCTGACAGACGATGGTGTAATACATGACAAATAGGTACGAAGTAGTCGCTTAGACACGGCCACTCTTATTCACGAGCAGTAGCGCAATATTTTCAATTACAGAATTAACAATTAATATTTTGGAAATAGCTCACAAACAACTTCAGGAATACCAGTGCGACACCATAAGACCACACCTGCAAAGTCCTTTAGGCAACATACACATTTCCTAGATCCCAGCTAACTATAGGACCTATAGGCTACCCTATAAACTTTAGGGTGGTATTAACAGAGCATTGTGTTTATCGCCAATTAGCAACATTTCAGTAAAAATTAGGAATTTGGCATGCAGAAAAAGGCATAGTTTTTGTTGACGATAATCCCAAAAGTTTTTGCCGGCTGTTAATCACACTAAATTAAGAAGGATCCCTGTGTTCACTCCTGAACAGATGGAGAAAAGCACGTGCACTCTTGTATGAAGGACGAAAGTCTGTCAATTAGGTCTCCTTTTCTTTCCCTGGATTAGAATGGTATTTCAAAGTGACACAAGATTTTTTTTAGCATTACCACGTTGAACTGACTATGTTGATTTTTACATACACATAGGTTGAAAGCTTCTCACTGAGGGTCTTGTGGTCTCAATTCTCAGCGATTATTGTGTAAGAAGCTTTTGCTTTTCGAACTCCTCGTCTTCTTGCAACAGATCTCTATGGTCAAGTTCAATTTATATTCAAGCTCATCTCATTGGTTATTTCGTCCATTGCCTTATTGTTTACGCTTGGGACTAGGTTTAGGTATTAACTCAAACGGGCCTAGAGTCCAAGGTGGGCTGGCAATAGGTGAACACGGACTTGGCCTGGGGGTGGGAGGAACTCCCTATGATGGGGTATCTTTTCCAGGCTTCATGTATATGAAAGGGTGGGCATTTCACTATGTGAAGAATAGAAAAGGCCGAGTGTGCTTATTGCAGCCTTAGCAGCGTCTTTGGCGGTTCTTCAGGGTCCCAAAGGGGGAGAGAGAGTGGGGGGGGGGGGGGGGGGTGCCGGGAGCCCGTGAGCCCTAATTTTTTTCCGCGCAGCCTGGAGTCCCATCGCTTCGTTGCTTGGAGCCCTAATACTATTATACTCTAGAACCTGGAGCCCACAAAACGTTTGCTGCGTAGCCCGTAGCCCCAAAAATTAAAATAACTAACATTCGAGTTCTTTTCATTGTACCTGATGCTATTTTGGGCGTGCGCTGCAATCCACACTTTTTAACTGCATCATTTATACAGGTTTAAACTCCAAATTACTGAGATATCTACTGCTTGATTGAGGTTTTTAAGCTTTTGTCCTACCTAGACAATGGAAAAATCCACATAGCGGATCAACGTAGGCTCATTGGATCCTTCACCTTCTCTTTCTTCCTCTGCAATCGACATGATCTTTTTTTTTCAATTGAAACTACTGGCGAAACTGCCACGACGAAGAAAAACTTTTCAAACTTTTGGATCTCTCACATTGTGTTATGCAAGAAGTCGTGGTCTTGCGGATATTAGAGGATGTTAGCATCAACAACGAGTACGAGTACGAGAACGACCTCAAGCCGTACTCGTACTCGAAGTCGTTTTCTTAGCTTTCTATGTTAGCGATGACACCGAGTTCGAGTTTATAGAAAATACTTGAGTCGAGGTAGCGCTTCCACAACATTTCGAAAACAAAGAATGACTCTAAAAAACGTTCAAGACTGCTTGTTACCCAGTTACATATTGGAAGGTTTTTTGGACGAAGAAGAATTTTGTGCTTTATATGATGTAAACAACACAGATTATCCTGTATTTGAGCATGGAAAGTATCGAAGATTCGACCTGAATCTTCGGTCTTAAAACACGTTAAAACCCATCAAATTCAACACAACCACACAGGATAAAGAAGTAAGTATGCTTTATTGATATCTTCTACTGTTGGGATATTTTCGACCAAATAATGGCAATTTTCGGGGTTATTTCGTGAGCCTGTGAGGCCTGTGGAGAGACATGAAACTTTCCCAGGTAAATGCAAATTTACTCTGTATAGGAAATATCGCGTTCGGTTGCTTTTCCTCGACTTCAAAAGCATTTTTTTACATAAAACATAATATAAGGAATGTTCAAGATGATAAAGAGAGGCTAGAAACGAAAAGAAACTGCATTAAACGATCGGAATTTACCTATGAAAACCAGCTCTTCCCAGTCGTTCTGCCCACTTCGAGTTTTTGGTGAGAACTCGTCGTAGTGCAACTTGACAGGACGACTTCAAAACGTGCAGATGCGCAGAACGGATGCGCAGTACGCAAAATCGCTGATCTCGTTCTAGAACTCGTACTCGTTGTCAATGCTAACATCCTCTATTACTAAAACGAAGAACGGGGAGCGGGGAACGGGGAACGGGGAACGGAAGTAAAATAACCAGTAGTCAGCGGTATCCTTTATAAAAATCCAAAAAAATGGCCGATCAAGAACCCGGTAAGATCGATGATGGAGGAGCGTGGAGACAACACTTAAGGTCGCTATTTTACTAATGAACTAATTATGCTCATGAGGTGCTTGAAATAATACGGAGGTAATAATTTCATGACATTTTTCACCTTTTTGCGTTTTACTGCACAACATGCTCCAACAGCAGTTGAAAGAAGCTACAGTCGGGACAAAAACTCTCAAAGCACAGCCATATTTGGAACTCAAGCGAATCTATACGGTGTCTAACTCACAAAGCAATGAACTACTTTCGCTTGACGCGTTTCGTAGGGTTTTGGCTTAAATACATGCTGAAAGATAACGTAGATCGAAGCAGTCAGGTGTATTTCCTCGACAGTAATAGTGTGGCAGTACTAGTGGAGCTCCTTCCTAGCTGAATCGTTTTTTTCAGGCCCAAATTAAAACATGTTGGCGAGGAGATAAAACTGTAAGTCTAATAATATTATATTTACAAACCTATGATGAGAAGTAAGTGCAAATTGTATTATTTGAAAAGATAAGATGGATCAGGTTATTTGATACCTCAATAAAAGGCAACTTTAAACATATTAACATGCAATGTGCCAGGAATATCAACCATACCTTGCTCTTAAAGATGACAGTTGTTTAAGAGCAAATGGCTATGCTGTGGTTTTATTTTATTATAACCACGGTTGAAATTTTGCTTCCCTTTGTTTGGGGGTACGGTAATATGAATTTTGTAATAATGAGTTCAAAACAAAGAGATTAAAATTCAAACTTAGGATAAAAGTGAACCACAACTGAGCTGCAATATTAAGTGTTGCAAGTGTACATGGGGAAGTACTTTGATTGGAAGGTACTTTTTAAAGGCTAGCTGTTAAAATATGCATGGGAAGTATACTTCCTCTGTTTAGCCCTCTGAATGCCTCTTTTTTTCCTAGGGGGAGTCCTTTAATGTTTTTGCAGAGGGGAGCTCCACTTCTCTTTAATGAACATTATTTTTACTGTGGAGAAAAATATTTCAAGCTCAGTGTAAAACTGAATGTGTCAGTGACTTAAACCAGTTAATATTGTCAAGCTGCTTTATTAGCTTAATTCAGTGATATTGCAACTTGCACCTACCATCAAGCATCACATCATCAATGTTGCAGAGGTTGGCAGCTTATTAGAAGGTGGTTGATAATCTTTCAAGCAAGCTGTCTGTAGTTTTGGAAATAAAGAGTTCAAGGTCTCACACAAGTGATGGGAGGCAAAAGATTGGAGTGCGAGTATGTTTTTCAGTAAACATGCGCAACTGTATGTGTATAGTGGCCACACTACACTTACTCAATGTTTCATGAACATATCGGGATTTTAAAAAAAGAGGATGCCATGGAAGCTTTTAAATAAATAAAGATTCATTTAATGAAGCACAGTATCAAAGAAATTAAAGAGAAGAATCAGACTACATTAGCAGTAACCCAGAGGGGAGGAGGGGGGGGGGGGGTTCTCACTGAAGTTTTATACGAAGAGGCTCTGCCCCAGGGACCAACCCCTTACCCTTTGTATGTACCTTTTTAGACAGTAAAGGTACCCCTTTTATATACCCTGCAGTGAGAAATGGTACCCCTTTCACATACCTAATTTTGAACGCTACATCCCTTTTTGAGTGCTGTAAATACAACATCTTTACAATATGAATAAATCGCTAAAACAGGTTTTCTTGTCTCTCACATCCATAAAGTGCGCCTGTGACTGATCTCATTTTGATCCTTCAGCTGACTGAAATGACAGATGTCCCTTTCATATACTTCAACTATAAAAAAAGACCCTTCCCTTTCATGTACCTGAAGCCTGAAAAAGGTAACCTTTTCGGGGGGAGCCGCTCTGTTTAGGCCATTATAGTACCCCCTCCTGCACTGAGAACAGTACTTGATACAGTGATATTGTATGGTATGAGTTGCACCAAACGTTTTGTGCCCATGAAGAGGTACTTTGATTATTTTAAGATAATTGACAATATGTTGTCATCATCAAGATTGAATTATTACTCTAGATTGGTCACTGAAAATCAATGTGATTTGAGAAAACTGTTTTCGACTTTTTCGAAATTGCTTCACCAGCACCCAGAAACCAGGTTTCCGCAACATGAAAGTACCGCATCGTTAGCACAGGAGTTTATTGCGTTCTTTGACAATAAAATCAGAAGAATTCGTGAAGACCTTGATCGATCTACACCTGACAATGTTCTTGAGTTCAGAGACGTTGCTGCTGAATGTCAATTTACTACCTTTGCAAGTGTCTCATCGACTGAACTTACGGCAATTGTTGGATCTATGTATTTAAAGTCTTGTGATCTAGATCCTCTTCCTGGTTGTATCATGAAGGACTGCTTCACCACTGTTCGACCAGTGATAACCAAGATTGTTAACCTTTCAATGGCATCTGGTAAACTTCCTACTGATCTCAAAGTGGCCAGCGTCAAACCACTGCTCAAGAAGCAATCTTTGAGCCCGGATGAATTCAAGAATTTTAGGCCAATTTCGAACTTAAGTTTTCTGTGTAAAGTTATTGAGAAATGTGTTGCCAAGCAGCTTATTGCTTATTTAGATGCCAATAATCTTAATGTCATTTATCAGTCTGCCTACGATACAGAAAACTACACAATACTGAGACGGCTTTAATCCGTGTTCATAATGATATTACTATGGCGTTAGATCACAAAAGATCAGTGATTTTGTTACTCCTTGATCTTTCGGCGGCATTTGACACTGTTGATCACTGTATTTTACTTTCGCGCCTTTCTTCTCGATTTGGAATTGGTGGTACGGCATTGGAATGGTTTCGGTCATACTTTTGAGACGTCATCCCTCAATGAGATGGAATTGAGCAAGAGTAAGTTGGAAGCCTGTGTACAAGATATTGACACCTGGATGCTTTTGAATAAGTTAAAATTAAACAGAGAGAAAACTGAGCTTCTTTTGATATCATCTTTACACCGTGCTCGACCTCCTTTGTTACATCTTGATGTCTGTGATGAGAGAGTGCTGACTTCACCAAAAGCAGGCAACATTGGAGTTATTTTCGACGAATATTTGAGTATGGTTCCTCAGGTGACAGCAATGTGTAAATCAGCATTCTATCATCTCCGTAAAATTAGCCTCATTCGTAAACATCTTACCTTCGATGCAGCCCACCTTCTTGTTCACGCTCTCATTACATCAAAGCTTGACTACTGTAATTCGTTACTATATGGTTTACCCAAACACGTGACTAAACAGCTCCAACGTGTGCAGAACGCTGCTGCTCGAATTGTTTCTCTCTCACCCAAGTTCTGTCATATTACACCTGTTCTTGTGAGTCTCCACTGGCTCCCAATTGATCTCCGAATTGAATTTAAGATACTTATCATTACCTACAAGACTCTCCATGGCCTAGCGCCTGCTTACATTAAAGATCTCCTTGTCAGCTACATTCCGGGACGTTATCTAAGATCTGCAAAGAAAAATTTACTCGCCGTGCCTGGTTTCAAGCTAAATAGTTATGGCCGCCGTGCTTTCTCTGTTGCTGCGCCGTTGCTTTGGAACAATCTTCCACAACATGTTAGGGATGCAGAATCGCTAGACATTTTTAAAAGACAGCTGAAAACAGTTCTTTTTAAGCGTGCTTTTTAAATTGATAACTTTATTGTAGTTATTTATTTTAATTATCTTTTAGCTTTTTTAATGTCTTATTATAAATTTGGATTTTTAACCTTGTAAATAGCGCCTTTGGACCGTTGGGAAAAGGCGCTTTAGAAATGTTATTATTATTATTATTATTTTCATTTTTCTTCAAAAGAAAGGGAAGAGCTTGGGATCTCATTCTTAGCGGGGGTGGGGTGGGGGGGTGGTTAATAATTGAGGATCTGCAGTGAGTGAGAATCTTGCATTTAATGCAATCCAATGGTTTTGATTCAGGAATGGGTCGTCAGGAGTATTTTGCAGAAAGACAAATGGCCACTGCACGACTTTGAAGTTTACTGATTAGGGTGAGGAAAATGAGTGAATTTGGTTCCATTAGGGTCATTATACTGGTCTATACTGGGCGAACTGACCTGAAACAAATTGTTTCATCACAGAATAATAAAATGATATTATTTTATTTTCATGGATCAGTGAAACACTCCAATATCGTGAATGCTTACTCACTTTATTTGATTTACCACAAAATATAAATAACGATAAAACAAGACAGTTACACAAAAGCAAATGGAAGTGGCGAGAAGCCCAAAAAGAAACCATGAGGCTTATAGACATTGGGCTCCCTCAGAGTAAAATTAAATTAACAGTAACAGTAAGGCCAGGATCGAAAGTAAAATACAATGAAGGTAAGTATAAATTAACTAATTACATAGACTGAGTTGACAAAATATAAAGTATGGTACATGTAACAATAAGTATAAAAATAATATCAGACATGTGAAGAAAGGTAACTATTTACTACAAGATTTATAACTAATAATTCATATAAAATTTTTTCTTCAATTTCGTTTTGAATGAGTGGAGAGAAATAGATTCTTTAATATCATCTTCCAAAGAGTTATAATAAGTAGGTCCTTGGAAACTGACAGACAATTTACGAAGGTTTGTTCTACAAAAAGGAAGGTGAAAATCGTTCGCGTATCTAGTGGCATGCAGTGTAGTAGATCTAATAATATTGAAAGCAGAACCAGATTGTTAAAGTAGTCTTAGTAATTATGTGATGACATGGTCAATAACATTTTTCAAAGCAGACATCTCTATCAAAGGAAATAGGAGAAGTCTGCACGCAAGCTACTTGGCTACTTCGATGTATGTTATCTATCATGGAAAAGTAGTTCATTGCTTTGTGGGCTAGACTCAATATAGCTTCACTTGAGTTCCAAATAAGGCTGTACATGTGCTTTGAGAGTTTTTGTCCCGATTGGCTTCTCTCAACTGCTGTTGGAGCATATTTTGTTTCCCAAGGATAATTGTTCAGTAAAACGCATCGTAAAAAGGTGAAAAATGTCATTACCTCCGTATTCTTTCAAGCACCTCATGAGCATAATTAGTTCAAGTAAAATAGCGACGTTATTTAAGTTTGTTTCGACGGTTCTCTTTCACCGATCATCAGCCATATTGGATTTTATGAAGGATACCGCTGACTACTGTTATTTTACTTCCGTTCCCCGTTCCCTGCTCCCCGTTCCTCGTTTTAGTAACATCCTGGTCTTGCCGCGTTTTAACCTTCCAACCCTGACACGTCATTCACTGTGTCAAATATTATATAAACGTATCCATTGATCATGATTGATAAATAACTCTAGATAACTGTCAAACACGAATAGAGTGGAGAAAAACAAAATCAGCGTTTACTAGTAAAAAATAGAAATTGCTGTATTTTCTCAATTCTAGGATTTGCTTTTTGATTAAGGCAAAAAAGCATATCCGAGCTTGGAGCCCTTGATCAATTTCTCGGGAGCCCTGGAGCCCTGTTTATTTTGGTCCGGAACCCCGGAGCCCTAAACCACTTTAGGACTCTGGTTCTTAAAGAAAAAAGAACTAAGTTTAAGAATTTTAGGAAAAAGTAGAAGGACTTAATTTTTCAGAAATTAATATACACAGGAGAAATTCCACCCCTTTAAGTACAAATGCTTGTAAAAGTAGAGGTGGAACAGGGGGGAGAGAGGGTGGATGGTACATTGTTCAAGAGGGTACAAATTAAAAAAAAAAACAGGAATCTGGAGAAATTTTTTTATCAAAACATGAAAAACAGAGAAATCTTGTCCAATAAACCTCTCCGGCAAAGGTGTGGACATGCTTGCTGACTGTTCATCGTACTCTTCTCGACCATTTGGCGTCAAGTTTTTTCAAGTTTCTTGCAACAGGAGGAGCAAATCGGTTATATAAATGAACTGAACATTCTGGTACTTTTAAGTCTCACTACTTTTTGCAAAACCAGAGACATGTTTAAGTTCAAAGAAAACATTTTTATTACAAGAATGAAATACTTTTCATACAGTCACGTGAACGACACCTCGACCGCAATCACTCCTAGCCTCGTCGCCAGGACATTCCTCTTAGAAAACGGCAGGGGCGGGAAAGCCCTGGGGAAGAGGTTGAATCCTTACTCCGTGTAGACATTTCTTTCTTTTTTTCCCAATTAATTTTATAATGCTCTTCAAACAATCATCAGAAACCTATGTTTTACAACACACGGATTAACCTTTATGTATAGTATTTTAAAGGTAAGAATTGATTAGGGCAAGATCCACGGCTGTCAAAAAATAGAAATAAATAAACTATCTTTGCAAGCTCAAATAAACAGGAAACGAACATCAGAAAACATCGGAAGATAAAATGTTGAATAGAGAAATTAGAATATCACTGTACGTTTAGAAAATTTTGTGCGTGAAGAAGGAAAAAGAAATGATACTTACGTGATGGGACAAAACTTTGACTTATTTCGATGGCTATCTGGAAATTCACGACATGTCTTCCTGCCACAGTAGTTATTTTTCCAGTATGATCCAGAGTATGACCGGGGTATTGACAAGACCTTAGGCTCTATTTCTGCCGTCTCCCGGTCCGTTGGGGGCTCATTTTTCAGAACAGCGGCTTCCAATCGAGCCTATTAACAAGACCTTGGGGTTCGCAAAAGCCTGCCAAGTAGGTGTCTGTGCCTTAGGCAGATTGCCATTTTAGTGTTAGATATAGCCTGTGTACACACCACTCCCACCCCCTTCGGAGAAGGGGCCCCTTTTCTCCTGAGGGGAGGGGGTCTGTACACAGGCTATTCAGTGTCTGTGCCTTGGGCAGATTGTCATTTCAGTTCCGAATACCTACAAAACCTCAAATACTTACTCTCGCTAAAATGACTCCATTTTCACTGACTTTGCTACACTTAGACAAGTGACAGCTGGCTAAGTGCGACTTAATATCATCCATGCACTCTGTGACCAAGACTTTTTCCTCCACACCCCTACTGGGACCAAACTCTGCCTTTACGATCTCGTAGAAAGAACAGCTTGATGAAATAGCTGAATAAGCCATTTTTCACAATTGATCTCTTCGGCGATTTCATTGACATAATTATATTTGAAACTGGCACCTGTTGCATTATAATTCAATTTGATTGAAACCAAAACAAGATCATCGTGGGAATTCGGATGTCATACCCTAACAAAAACTGACGAGATAATCCCTTTTGCGTGTATTCACTGAAAAAAGGAACTATTTTTCCCGTTTCATTCTGTTACGGATAAATGCTTTATAGAACTAAAATTTACATCTAATTTGCCTTTTGCAAAGCATTAAATGGATTTTTTCTTACAATAAGAAAAATAAAACTTTTTAAGTAGAAAAATGGTAGGGCATTTTTTTTTTATCATAGTGCCATGTACAAAGATCTACTGTCTTCTGATAAGCAAATAATCTTTCGACGTTGACGCTCTTTTTTAAGGCACGCAAAAAAGAGTGCCCACAAATTTTATTGTGCTGACAAGAGGACTTACCTTGCAACTTAACTTTTATTTTTTTTCTTATTATCAATAACTATCATTTAAAAAAAGATGATAATACCATAGAATTGGTCACTACAACGCTATTGTTTTCTAATCGACCAACCCTCTTTAAGAATGCGTGACAGGCCACAGTAATTGAATTATTTTAAGCCACGCAAACATACACTGTATATCATGATATCATTCAGCTGCTTCTCCCTCTTTGAAAAAAAACAGACCTTAAAGGGGATTCTAAGGCATGGTTTGTGTTTTTCTGTGGAAAGAAGAGTTTTTCCCCTTAGAAATGTGAAATGTAAAGATTATGTTTCATGTCAATTTGTTGAAGTGACGCATTACGAAGAATAAAGTCACGTTCATCGTCGACAAGAAAAAAAATAACAAGAAAAAGTGATTACTAAGTTTTCTCCACATGTTTTCAAAAGTCCAACATTTAAAGGGTCTAATGACACTTGGCGATAATTAGAAACGTTAAAACTGTGGAAATTAGTCGATCAGATGCCGACCGTTACAATTCCAGCTTTGCTGTCAAACTGGCGAATTTTGGAACATTAACGGAATCTTGTACAGCACGAGAGTGAGAGTGCCCACAGATTTTATTACATTAAGAAGTAGACCGGTCTTAGTACTTCTGATTTATCATAGACTAGAGTCTGGGTCAGGTGCCACTTTTGCGAAATTACCGTTCAGCTCTAGTTATGTAAATTACAGTTCCTGCTGAGCAAATTAAAGGTCATTTAAAAAAAATCATATCTCAGCCAACTTTCCATAGAATGCAACCATTAAACCTTGAAACTATTAACCAGAGTTAAAACTTTTGTGTGTAAAATAATCAGCTTATTCGGCCTTGTAAGGTAGGTTTGACAGAGCCCTAAAGTTTCAGCAAAATTGCACCACTTCCAATGGCAAAATGGCTATTTTTAGGTGACCTAGAAAATCTTCCTGCAAAATAGAGAAAAAATTGAGTTGGTCCAAATAAATGTGATATTTCTTCATGGGATAGGATAGGTATCTTCCACCGAAAAAATCAGGGCAATCCGTGATAGACCAAAATTTGCCTTATCGGTTCTTACGCGGACAGCCTCTCAAATGGCTTTTTTTCGAATGCTGGCAAAAAAATGATCTTGAAATTTCTTGTGTTTTGATTTAAGAAAAGAAGAGCCTTATATGTGATATATCACAAATTTGGTAAAGTTATGATTAATTGGTAACAGAACTTCGTGTCGTCCAATTCGGTAATCAAACTCGTGATTAAACAAATCGGACGACAGCTTAGCGGGAGTCCGATTTGTTTTCACTCGTACGATTGCAGATCGAACTGGACTCCAGTCAGTCCTATTTATTGTTTTTTATTATTATGACTTGCGCTGAGTGTATCACTTCTCTATGCTTTTGTTTGGATATAGGATATCAGCAAGAAGTCATTTCAAAAATGACACCATAAATTAGTCTATAATCATTCGCTCTTTAAGTGTAACTGCTAAATAATATCCTGTTCAAAATAACAGCGGGTAAACAGTTGCCATAGCGCTACTGTGTCACACTTACAATACTTGAACAATCAGTTCCTAAACTTGTATTTTTGGATGATTTCTTTCATTATCTCGAGACTTTTGTCTTGTACTTTGCACGCTGTGGCATATGATTCTGTTACAGTTTGGTACGGGCCCATCACTCATATAAAACACTGACCAATTGATGTTTCTAAACAAAGTAGTTCAAGGACGAAATTCTAGCAGATCACGAAGAAGCTATCTCTACCTTGATACAGTTTAATAAGGTACGAGTTACCGAGAGTAAAATTTACAGTAAATACATAAAGGAAATCCGGGGGAAATCGATTTGGGTTCAAGTTAGCGAAGGTTCAAGTTATCGGTAGTCGACTGTACTTTAGTCTTACAAGTGCAATAGTGCAATATGACCAACTAGTTTACCATATTGGTATTCAATTTCGCGATTACTTACAGGTAATTTTGCGATTTTGGTGAGTCAGCATTTCGCGGGGTTTTATTTTCGTGATTTCAACAGCCTAATGTAAAAGAGGGCATTCAAGTTCGCGACTTCGCATTCTCGAATTCATTTTGGTTTGAAAGAAATCACAGAATTCTGAAGAACTACGCGAATTTGAAAATGATGGCATGGAGTCATCGAAACGTCATTCAATACTATCACTAATTAAAACAAATTTTTTTTCTAAAACCTCCGTTATTAAAAAAATCCGAAGGTGTCACAAAAATTTCAGATAAACTGGAAAAAGTAATGTGTGAAATTGACGTTATCATTTCACAACTGAAGATACATAATGGAACGTAGCAGTAAAACTATTTGTATTTGACGTAATATATCAAGCATGAGACGCAGTGTTTCATCACCAGATCAAACACCGAGAAGAGAGTTGAAAATACGACGCGCAGCGGAGTATTTTTAACGAATTTCGAGGTGTTTGATCTGGTGATGAAACACTGTGTCGAATGCTTGATATTACTTCTCAAACGAAATGATTTTAGGTGGAGAAATTAAGGATGCAAAAATGAGCAGTTTTTCATCTGGTTTCCAAACACTCATTAAACATTAATTTCCTTTGTATTTTCTTTATGAATTATTAATGAGTTTGAGAAGATGCATATCCTGTATATGTTGATGCTATTACACGTTATTAAAATTTCAATGTTTTTAAATTTTGTGTGCTTAGGGGATTTAATTACGCGAGTCTTTAATTTCGCGAATTTTTTACAATCGCGATAAACGCTAAACCCCTGAATAAGGCAGCTGCTATTATTTTTTTAAAGCTAATTTTAACACTTAATACTTTCATGAATTAGTCGGTCCGGTCCAGTCCGGTCCTACACGTTACAACTTGTTTAAACTTGTGGATATTTGTATTTAACGGCATTTCCTGGTTTCTTCTTTTGTGTTTTCGGCGGAATTAAGGCAGTAGATATTTTTTTATTCAGGATTAAAGGTATTTTAATGATTCTTGTAATGAGTATCACCTGATTGTCATCGCTTTTAATACTAAGGGGAATATTTATAGTTCTGATTTTTGCGGTTTGCTACATGCTGCATCGCCTTTTGTTTTTTTTTCTGATCACGTCCGTAGATGATTTGTGGGAGAATTTGAGCTAATCATTTTCAATGAAGAAGCTTGACATCCCTGCTAAATTGACGACTGGCGGAGATCTGTTTTTTTTTTCCTGTCTTTGTTTATATTACTAACTGCTGGGCAACCCAGTCTTAATTTCTTCATAACTTGTTCAATATCTTGACAGCACGTTTAGGCAATAATGACGTCATCTTATTCATTTTACAGGAAGTTGATCATGCTTGCACAAAAAGTAGCGGTTAATGTGATCCTCGTGCTGATTATATCATCTACTGGTGAATCTTATTGGCAGTTGAAAACGGCTATAGGTAAATTTGTGCAATCCAATTAACAAAAGGTTGTAGACTCACCCAGTTACCAAATTTCATCAGCTTTGTTGGGCTTTCTAATTCCCCGTCTGTCGGCCACGTTTCAGCTTCTTGAGGGTTACTCAGTCATCATATAAATCATAACTATAGGCCATTTGCACGATGTTCTGATCGTGAAATTTTAGGTAAAAAGATATTGTGTATAACTGAAAGAAGGAACGACGATCCCATACAAGTAAGCTAAGCCTCGTACCGGCAGTTAACTGTATGAGCTTTTATTTTAAACATCACAAAGATTGATGATTTAAATATCCTTAAATGACTTACTTCACCATGGGCTAACTTCATTTTTTAGTTTTTAAACACAACGCATGGACCACAAGGAGTGGTGTTAGCCTTGTTTGTTTAGGATTCTTAGACCATCAGAAGGTTTAATTTTTAGAAATATTGGGGGATTCTCAGACAAAAATAGGATTTGTGGGGTATTTTTAGATGATTTTGAAGAAAAATTGTTCTATTTTCTTTGCCTCTTTATTTAAAATTCCAATGAAATGATAAGTTTGTCCCATTGTTTACTAATTGGTGACTGCTAGACTGCAATCCAACTGTAAAGCGGTGTTTCCTATTTCTAATGCATCCCATCATTCCATGCACTCCACTCATGTGATGGAACATTGAGTGCCTTTTGTTTGATAAAAGCGCTATCTAGCGTACAAAATGTGTATGCCGTTTTCTTTTCTTAAAGGGAGAGCTGAGGTTTCATTTATAGGCCTCGCGTTTGTCTCGCGCCAAAGACTCCCTTTCCCTTCATTTTCAAACGCCTGCCACGCAGGCTACATTAAAAAATTGTGAGATGTACAGAAATTTTTAGAAAATTTTGGGATATATTAGAATTTTTAGAAACCTTCTGGGATATTTATAGATTTTTGGAGGGATTTTTTTGGGAAAAACTGGGCGAATTTCTTGATAGATTTTTAGAGCATTTTTTGGGATATTTGTGTCTAGGCCTACGTGGTTTCAATTCTCCTTAGAACAGGGGTAGTTCAAGCTCTAGAACGTTCTCGAGCTAAATAGAACAACGATTTTTTTAAAGTCATTTTTACGTGGATTTTAGCGGGGCGGCAAAGGTTAGGTTTATTGACTAAAGGTTAAATATGTCAATTTTTACAACTTAAGACTAAATTTTTGGTGTTTTACCACCACCTGACATCCTCATAGAGACCCTCTTCAAATTGATATCAATTAGCTCAATCATCACTAGTTCGTCTACACCTGTTATCAGCTTTTATATTAATCTCTGTAATTATTGCATAGAGAGGTGCCCTAATGGAAATTTATGCCTAAAAAAATGCTGTCCGTGGACATCGAGCCCCACTGGATGGGGCTGTTGTAATCATTTTTCCAATGGTGTTTGTTGCCATGGTGCCATGGATGGAAAGTGCTGTCCACAAAATTTGAGGTGTTGTACATTTTTCTTTCCCGCTTTTTTGAAATTATTTTGAATCATACTGAAGTTTGAATTTATTATTTCTATAAGTTAGTTAGTTTTAAAGGCCCATGTTCACCCTAGATGCATTGCGCGCCCTGTACTCGAGAAAAAAACATTTCGTGTAGTTGAAAATCGCTGCATTCAGTGTGTAGAGTCAATCCTTGTCAATCTTCCACAGTTCGCAAAATTTGGTTTAAAAAAAAGTCTAAACAGGTGCTTTTGGTATTTTTCTTTACATCTTTCTGGATATTTTGGTCTGGTATCAAGCCTTTTTGTTTCTGTGAGTGTTTGTTTCACTGCAGTACTTTCGATGGCGGCGCCATTGAAACGTACGGTTGGAAGACCGCATCAACCGGGGTCGCCGAAGTACATTCGTCTCCGTGGATCCGTTTTTTTTTTTAATCTCTGGAGAGATGGGAAAGAAGCTCTTGGCAGCAAATACTACAGAAAGCGTGTTTGCCGAGTTCCTTCGACATCGAATGTTGATGTTCAATTGTAAACAAAGGTCCCGTTGAAATCAGTTGAAAGCAATACAAGCGAGTCAATCTAACATGAGCAATGCTTTATTTAATTTAACCTATGAAGCGAGTGATATCCTTAAAGTAAACTGATCGTCTGGCGTATCGCTCTAAAGTAGCGAGAACTATTATTAGCAAACCAGTCCTTAGCCAAACCTAAAGAAACTGTAACACAGCGATTACAGCGACAAGACTGTAAGCATGCACTGCTGATTCGACGCTAGCGCTTTGCAAACACAACTTCTCGCTTATTCTTTCGAGAACACATACCGAAGCCTCCTAAGAATTAACACACAATAATAGATTGAGGAATCAAAACATTTCACAGTCGAAACGGGCTTCAGGAAAATCTCACCTGGTGCTTAGACATTTCGTAATTTTATGACCTTCATTGCTCATCGGACTCGACAAAGCATCCATACGCATTCACTACCAGTTTGAAGCAGTGGGACCAGATGGAATATCAAATAAGTTTTTTAAAGGAATTCGCACCTGAACTAGCACCACTAATTCAAGATATCTACAGTCAATCACTAAGAGAGGGTTTTGTGCCTGACACTCTGAAACAGTCAATTATTACACCAGTTCCTAAAGTTTGCCCCCCTCAAGACATTAAGTCAGATTTGAGACCAATTGCACTCACAAGTTGCCTGGCAAAGGTATTAGAAGGTTTTACTAACAAAAGGCTTTTGGCACAGGTGTCAGACACTATTGACCCACGCCAATACGCACGCCATGGACACTCAACTGTGCACGCACTCATCTACTTAATGCATGCAATACATGAAGCTATCGATTCGGGAAACTGCTCAGTCCGAATCTTTTTTGCAGACTTTACTAAAGGTTTCGACCTCATAGACCATTCAGTATTATTAGATGAGCTCAAATCCTTTGATATCGATCAAACTTTGTTTTTCTGGGTACGGTCCTTTTTAACCAATCGAATTCAAGCTGTGCGTGTTGGTTCGTCCCTGTCACCATGGAAACAGGTCAACGGAGGTGTGCCACAAGGGACAAAACTAGGATTAACACTCTTTGCTGTCATGATAAACAAGTTGCTCAAGAACTGGCATATGCGTACTAAGTATGTTGATGACACTACTGCATTCGAGATTATCCCAAGGAACTCCATTAGTGTACTAGATATAGTTGTCCGAGAAATCCATGATTATTGTATTGAACATAAGATGAAGCTAAATCCAAAGAAATGTAAAGAGATGTATGTAGATTTCATGAAAAATTCAATCACAACTTTACGACCTATATCTATTGGAAACAAAGAAGTAGAACGTGTACGAACATATAAGTTTTTAGGAGTTATAGTTAGTGATGACCTTAAATGGAATGCGCATGCTGAATACGTAATTGCCAAAGCAGCTAAGAGATTGTATGCACTTAGATTACTGAAGCGTGCAGGAGTAATGCCAAAAGACATACTAAAAGTATATCTATGTAATGTTAGGTCAGTATTAGAATACGCTGTGCAGGTGTGAGAGGATATCCCTGCATACCTGTCTGACGCTATTGAATCAATACAAAGAAGAGCCTTGGGAATAATATTTCCTAACTCTAGCTACCAGCAAGCGCTGTATCAGGCTAAGCTTACATCTTTAGCTAGTCGTAGGGAACTTTTATGTCAAAAGCTAATAGCTGCTATGAGGGATGTGAGCCACCCAATATCCTTCCTGGCTCCGCAAGAGACAATAAGAACATTACCATATCAATTAAGATCAGGGAATACAATACCAACAAGAACAATGAAAAAGACTAAGAGAGTGAAATGACTTTTTTACATTTAGATTTGGATAAATTATAGAATTATACAATTACTGTATTATTGATCATTGGGCTTGTAAATGGTTTTAGTATTATCTTGTAAATTTTTGTAAATTTCACTGTTTATTCAGTTATATTATCTGCCAGAAGTGTCAATAAACTATTATTATTATTATTTCTCCGGTGACATTTAACGAAGCCGGCGATATATCTTCCTCCATTTGGAAAAGAATTAAAGTCTTACTGGCCTCTTTGATACTGTCTCTGTTAAGCTTCGGTCAAGCTTGAAAAAAGCTAATCTTCCTCGCAGTCGTTTTTAGTATGGCAACGCTCCTCAAAAGTGGGAGCCAATCAAAACACTGCATTTGACAAAAGAATCGTTTCAAAACAAAAACACAAGCGCGCAAAGCCGTTTGGGTGAACATGGGCCTTTAAGGTCTCGCCACGCCAAATGCAGAAAAAAAAAGTTTTTATCAGCCCACAAGCCAGACTGAGTCAAATTAGATTAAGGCCCCGTTGAACAAGCTTTATGGATAAAGAAAGTCTTTTCATTGACTGATAACTTACTTGTTGTTATTTTACGTAAAAATTACGCTGTTCACATCGAGGACAATTTTAGGCGCCCACCCCCACCCCACCCCTTGGCGACCTTATCATTTTTGCTGAGCAGCCCACCCCAAACACACGTTTGTATAGTGCCCTCCTCAATATCCTCTCGTCCTCTTTCCAAATTATGTGAACTTTGCCTATACCGTTAGTCTGAAAGCACATAAAACTCAGTATTCCCTTGGCCGTCGCCATGTTTAAAGAGCTTATGCAATGAGTCTTTTCTTTGCTTTTTTTTTAAAACAGTATTTGTGTAATTATCCCGAATTATGTGAACGGAGTCAAAGCAAATGACAATTATTGGATTCCATTATACAACTGCCTTATAACTGTTATAAATTGTTTTCTTTTCTTTCTAATTACACAGATGCGAACCACCAAATAGTTGTGTCAAGCCTGGCAACGAACTTGGGATAGGTTACCGCACTAAAGATGTAAAATATGAAAGGCCTGAAAATCTTTTGTAATTTCGTCCCAGTTTTATGCTTAAGGCTTGACTTAAGTATTTTTTTTGGAGGAGAGAACTCCCTTTAGTTTTGAACTGTAATTCTGTTATTTTTATTAGTTGCGTGAATTATTATTTTAAATAGCTTGAGTAATAATAATTATAAACTTTATTTAAGTGTCACGTACTTTAGCTATGAAGCTAATTGGGGACACTATGAAATAAAAAGATATACATGTACAGCAATAAAATCAAATATTTACAGTTAAAAAGAAAAATAACTAATTAAATCATATATACAAAACAAGAAAGATTTAAGACCTACATAAGGTGCATTGAGTTATCCTACTTAATGATTGTTTAGCAGAAACAAATAAGAATATGGATGACTAATTTAGCTTGATATTTGGGTGCACTGATCCTTTAGTTCTACTTATCTATGTGACGAGGAAAGGAGTCAAACGATGTTTTAGTCCAATAAAAAGGTTGACTGAGTAGATTGATAGAGTCTTAATCTTTCGAGTTTCTTTGGGATTCGTAAGTTTCCTTTTAATTTAGCCATCTCTTTATCGATTTCGTCTCAGCAATCACATAAAAAAACATTCCATTATAGTTCCATTTTACTGTGCTTTGGTCCAGTTTCAACTGCTTTGTGTAAGAACTAGGTAGTAATCAAACAGACGTTCAGTAATGGCTATCAGCAGATAACAGTAGCCGTCGCAAAGGAACCGTAAGAGAAACTCTGAGAGCGTCAAAACGAAGCAGACGTAGCTATTTTTATACCAATTTTTACTGCATTGGACGAACGGTCATGTAAATATAAGGCCGGCGCGCAAATTATGATAATTAAGTGGCGGTAAAGTGACCCCTAATGCCAGATTTTTTAGCTCTATTACGTCACACTTCTCCTCTCTATTGATGCTATTGGTAATGAGATTAGTTCCAGAGTACAGTCAGTGTAGTGTAGTATCTTAATCTAGTTTATATTGGATATAACAACAGGCTTTCTTTGTGGAAATAACTGTTTTTCGAAGAAGATATATAGCACCGTAAAGTTCTTAGGGACCTCTGCTGCTCTTCTTAGAGGACACTGGGATCGAGGTAGGTACCGTACGTGATTTCCCGCCAAAGTTCCCGCCTTTTTCTGCTTTTAGCGCTTTTCAGAGTTTTCACTTCGATCATTATTTTTCAACGTATGAAGGTAAATTAGGTTGTTGTGAAAGAAGGAACGGTCTTTTTACTATTAAACAGTTCTGAAAAATAACGAAAAATGGAAAAGGAAATAAATTAATGTCTCACTAAAGAGCCTACTGAACAACATTCAAACGGAAAAGCCGGATAAAACATAATGCATCAGTCAATTCCACCTGCGCCCAGCCCTCCCTGGGCAACCGCGGGGTATTTGCCAGCCTTGTCAGTCCCGGGGGAGGGGCTTTAGCTAATTAGCGCGACTCGGGGGCCAGGCATTGGCCAACCCCGGGGGCACCCCCGGGCTTTTGACACGCACGTGGTTAACTTTAAAACGTGGTCGACATAGAGAATTTCCGAGATAAAGATCAGCAGTTTCTGGCGGATTGGCTTGTCCAGCAAGGAATAGAAAAACTTGTCGACGTTTTTAAAGGTATGTTTTCTTAATTTCCGATGTACTGTATTCTAAAAAGCTGTAATTTCAATGCAAATAGCGAGAGTGTGAATGAATTGTATAGTTTTTCGCAACAGGCCGCACTTGATTCATTTTTAAGTTGGTATATTACTTCTTACTACCGTTGTTTTTGAAACGAATATGATATAAAGAAAGAGACCCTCGGTTGCATGGAATTATCCAGGAGGAATAGTCCGTTGTTTTCTTTGGTATTGAAACTTATATTAGTTCTTCCTCGTTTAGAAGGAAAAAGTTCTTTTTTTAAGTGTTTCTTATCATTACTGTAAAAGATACAAATTTGGAAGACCTTTTGACGGATAGTATATCAGTTTTTACTACCGTCAGTTTTTGAACGATGAATATTAAGAAAGTCATGGCCGTTTGCATGGAGTTATCCACGAGGAGAAGTCCTTTGGCTTTCGTTTTTGAACCAAAAATTTTAAAGTTAGGAGCGATCTATTGCAGCGTACGAAAATGAAAACTGGCATTAAAACGATCCCGGGGGCGGGACATTCGCCCTCTACTTTCGTCCCCACCGCCGGGCATTTGACAGCTTAAGTGCTCCAGCCCCCGGCCCGGGGGGGGGGGGGGCTGGGCGCAGGTGGAATTGACTGATGCATAACGCGAAAGGTACGTTTAAAATACGGTCAGTATAAAACACGGATTGCGGACTGCGGACCACGGACTGCGGACTAGGAATAAAACACGGACTAGGTATAAAACGCTGACTACGGACTGAGTATAAAACACGGACTAGGTATAAAACGAGGACCATGAACTATGTATATAAAACCAGCTTTAGAGCTTGCATAAAACAGTAGTTCCAGCTTCTTGCCTCACACAAAAACATTCCGTAAGCCGGTCACGCAGTCTATATTCTCCTCATGTGGAGAAGGAAAGCAAACTGGACGGACAAGGAAGGTTATGCCGCTACTCAAGGCAACTGAAATTAAACTCTGAATTTTATTAAAAGAAGGAGTTAGAAGAGAACCAATCAGAGTAGCACCGAATAAAAAGAATCAATAGTATTGGTGTTAGCCGAGTCAGAGTAAAATTCTTAAAGATGCCACTATTCCGTTTCAAATAAAGCCTTGGGAATATGAGGAAATGAAGAACTCAGACGAGAAGGTCAATATAGGGGCATTCCGCAAAGTAAAAAAGCAGTATTTTGGGGGGGAGGGATTTCTCAACTATACGTGAATAATACCCGAAATTTGAATCATCCAACCCAACGTTATATTCTACCCGATGATTATGATGACATGATTTACACCCTGCTTCTGAACCCCTGAAGGGGGTACTCCTAGGAATTTTTTTGTGGGGTTCTGCTTCCTGGTTCTCTAAATCCTTACCCTATTTCAGAATAAAAAAATGTCATTTTCCACATTCATTTTCAGACCTGATCTCTAAAATCCATACCCATTTACAGGCCTGGCCTAATTTAGCCTGTTCCAGGCTCTCAGATAAAGAGGAGACTACCCAGTTTTCTCTCGTTGTATTTTCGCACTTTCTCAATTTAGCCGACCCAACTATCTCGGAGCCTGGAACAGGCTAGGCCTAATTAGGCAGAAATTATGTCATCGTTATAAATTTATAGATTAGAGCGCAACAGTAGATCATTCTCTCTAGAGCGCAAACAAAAAATTCTTCAAATGCATTTCAAATTCGCACATTTCTATTTCGTTCTTATTCATCTAGAATTGAAAACGATAAATACATAGGCACATGTACGCTCCCGTAGTTTCCTCGAAAACCATACCCGATTCCAAACCAAAATAGGCAAAGTGTTTTCAGACCACCAAAACGGCCCATAAACCCTACCCTTTAGGGCGGCAAATACGTATATGGCTTATATAAGAGAGTACCCCCGGGTCCTGACCCCTTTCATGGTTGTTAGAGACCGAGACCATGTCTAAAATGGGTGAAGAAAATAGCATTTTTGTCAGGCTCTTGAATCAGAGAACCTCCACCAAGAATTTATATTTTATACCCAGTCCACAGTCTGCAGTCCGCGTTTTATACCTAGTCCGTGTTTTATACCCAGTCCATATTTTCCAGTCCGCGTTTTATACCTAGTCCGTATTTTATACCCAGTCCGTAGTCCGTAGTCCGCAGTCCGCAGTCCGCAGTCTATATTTTATACTGACTGGTTTAAAATATAAGCTTACTAAGAGTTTCAATTTTCTTGAAATTGTCGTTAAAACAGTTGAAAGTACGGCAGTCCTATGTATTTATTTATTAACACCAAAGTTAAGCTTCTTCTAACGAAGTAGACGTTGATATCAATTAATGGACTGCATAGTCTACTATTTTTAAACTTAGGTGAAAACATTTTTCACCGGAGTGGCTTTTACTTCGGGTAGAAGAGCACAGAACGCGTCATCAGAATGGAATTGACAAAAGAGAAACATTATCGTTAATTTATGACAAATGTATGCAACCGGGTAGTCGTAATAGAGACGAACTTATGCATTGATATGAACGCGCTACAATGTTTTGTCACAGTATAATCGAGTACTTTTAGTTGCTAACTCTGGAAGTGTGGAAATGTAGAAATGTGGAAATATGTCTTCAATGTCTTTATCTAATAACTCTGAAGTGCGGAAATGTGCCTCCATTGTCTTTACCTATTAACACCGGAAGTGTGGACGTGTGGAGAAATGTGTCTTCATTACTAACTCTGGAAGTGTGGAAACCTGGCAATGTGTCTTGTTTGTTTTAATCTAATAACTCTGAAAGGGTGGAAATCTGGAAATGTGACTTGTATGATTTGGGAAATAAAAATAGGACTGGCGCGCGGCGAAATGACTGGCGTTACTTCCGATTGCTGTCAATCGCAAGACGGTGACATTGCTAGTTTCAGCCCACCGCCCGGCCGCATATTTTTGTAGTTGTTGTTCAGGAGCAAAATGGACGGCCTTTTTGTACAGAATCTGACTTTTGCGGGTTTGGCTTTCAAGAAATACGATTGGCGACCAAGTAAGCACGAGGATGTGCCTCACTGAGGATTTTGAAGCTCTTTGCACTATCAACTTTTAAAAAAACGCATAAAAAAGAGGTACCAAAAAAACATTATGGTAGTTTGCATTTCACCATGCTTAAGATTATGAACCTTGGTCCGATAGAATGCGTCTCAGTTAGAATTTTTTTCATCAAAGTCTGTTTTTCCGAACTAAATTGTCTGAATTTGGGTTTTTCTTTGAAACACATAATCCGGTTTTTTGATGTACGTAAGGATTTAAGGATACTGATACCCTGCACGCAGTCTCCTTCGATCTTCCTAGATATGTCGGGAAGAGGACTTCCCGACTATGGTAGCCAAATTGTAGCAAAATTCAATAGAGAAAATATATGTCAAAATCAACAACTTGATACCTAATTCAACAAATATTTCTCAACATCAACACCATTAACTTGTCAACTTTAAGAACGTTATTTTCAATTCAACGATTTTCGTTCAACGTCAACGCATTCAGCTTTTCAACTTCAACATTGCAATCAGTCTTAAATGAACAACGACAAATCGCCTCAACAAAAACCATGTTGCTTCACTATCAACTCTTTCTGATTTTCAAATTAAGTCACGAACCAAAAGCTTTCAAGGTCAACAAGCAAAAATTCCTGTCAACAAATTGGGTCCGAGTTGGCCCCTTGTTACCGCGAGGGACTTGGGAGGAGTAAAACTAAATATCCCGGATTACAAGCGGCAGGGAATGTCCATTGCCAGCTCCTTCGCAAAATTGTTTGGAAACTGGCGGATGAGGATAACATTAGACGCTGTGTAAGAGACGAACTCGAGCTGAATTTAGTTCAGAGAACCCGAAATCTTATTCCTTCTGTGGCCGTTTCAAGTGCAAGAGATTTAGAGCAGAATCTGGGTGGAGGCTTGCTGTCGAACACTGGATCAGGTCGATCAGCGAATAGCCTGAATGAGTCACACAGGATCTACCAGTTTCAGTGGCACCAAAAGATCATCCTCAGCACCTGGACATTCTTGGAGGTTTAAGAAAAGCAAGGCAGTGAAGATACAGACCATTCCCAAAACTGTGTGGCTTTTGGACAAACCTAACGATGACGTGGAGATCAGCCCTGATGGAGACTGTGAGGATTATTCCATTACTGATGAAATGGTCCTCTTGAAAGGCGAATTTGACCTTGTAAGCAATCAGAAAGAAGAGGACATAAGAAGGGAACTAGAAGGAATCTTTAAACGAAAATATCCTTGTATTAACATGTACGACTTCGAGTTTGTGAAGAGAGACAGACACACAATCTCTACTCCAGTTGTTAGAGGCCCACCTGTGGGATTTTGCACATGTAAAGCACTTATGTGGGAATGGGCGCCTTTATGTCAGGCCAGTCACTAGCAGAAAGGACCTAGAACACACAGAACACCAAGATTCTACTCTGACTGCATCTAGTGAGGATGTTGCCAGTCCAACTAATTCTGCTTCAGTTACTACTCTAGAGGTTGATGACGATGAGGAAGATCTGCCAGAGTTTAGAGCAAACCTGTTACCCACTGATGAAAAAGTGTCAAGAATAGCAGCCGTGTTCCCTGGTATACCCTCGAATGTCATCAGAGGTGCTGTTCATGCTCATGGAAGCATAGAAAGGGCTGTGAATGCCCTTCTCGGTTATAGATCATCTGAAAGGGAAGTTGAACCTGCAGCTGACTCATTGTCTGAGAGGAACATTGCTGATCAGAAGACAGAGGGTGCAGAAAGAGTTGATGGAGAGAGCTGCACTCAAGTATTTGAAAGGTTGAGAAAAAAGATGCTTCCAAGAGGGATGAGAGAAAAATTAAAAGTCAATCCTGATGATCAAGTCATGGATGTATACTCATATTACAAGAGTCCAGATTTTGATGCTTTAGCACCAATATCCGTATATGTCAAAGGTCAACCCGCTGTTGATACTGGGGGAGTTCTAAGGCAAGTGTTTGGTGAAGTCTTTGCATTGCTGTGCAACAATGAAGGCATCAAACACATATTCACAGGAGAACCATACAGAAAAGTACCAGTGTTTAGTAATGAGCTTGTGGTCAATGGATTCTTTGAAGTTCTGGGGAAAATAATTTCCTCAGTCTCGTGCAAAGTGGTCCTGGGTTCCCCTACTTATCACCAGCAGTTTACTGGTACCTGGCAACAGGGGACTTGCAAGCTGCCTTAGGCAAAGCATCCTGTGCTGATGTCACCAACAAGGAATTACTAACGTACATTGAGAAGGTAAGCAAACATAAATGTACTTAATGTTACCAATTATTACTCTACTATGCTAAGATGCAGAGTGTGAAGATTAATTTTGCTTCTGAATGCTTGATTAGTGCTTGTCCATTCAGAAAACAGCCAGTTCATATTGGATAGTTAAAATTAACATCAGTTTCTTCTGATACTTATACTATCTTGTGCTTTATTATATTTATTTCATTGTATTTATTTTTTTATGCTTTATTACCCGGTATTACTATTTTTATCATTTTCATTAGTATCTTGTTGCATTGCACTGCCATATTTTCTTAAGTTATTAAGTCTTTAAAAAAATGCCTAGCAGGTGCAGTAAATTAGTTGTTTTGCACAAATATGCATTCACATTGTAAAGTTCTCAAACTTAGTGTTATTTTGATATTCATGACAGTATCTTAGCCTCATTCTTTTGCCATGTAAAACTTTCTTTTCACTTTTCCTGTTTCCTTTGTAAGGAAGTCTGAAATACGAAACTTCATTTTTCCTTTTTTTGAAGATATCTGATGCATCTGATAATGACCTAGCAGCAATAACATTTGAATCAGAGTTTATTCAGCTGATGTGTGAGGCTGGAGAAACCAGAGTGGTTACAGTAAGTAATTCTCAGTACATTATACCAAATGTTTATGTCAATCAGCAGAGTAAAATTGGCACGTGATATTTTCATGAAAATGTTACTTTAGTGATATTTATGATCAATAAATTGGCCCTTATTGCCTGATTGCAGATTCTGTAAATTTGAAAGCTTTACCCTGCTTATGATTTTATTATTGTGTAATAATTAGACTTGCTATAAGTTGACCTCTCAAAAGTTCTTAAAAGCAAGGAAAGCAAGCTTAAATGAGGTTGCACAGTGACCAAGAGAGTCGCAAGATTGACTTTTTTCATCTGAATGGATTTGAATTGTATTATAAGATCATGCGAGAAAAAATGATTCAGTCAGTGAATTTTGTGCCAAACAGGTATGAAAAGTCCTTTAAAATGGTATATCCAACCAGGAAAAAAACTAAAGAGTTTTAGAAAGTCTATTGTGTAATATTGTACTATGCAAGTTTGCTCATTATTAAAAGCTCCTTGTCCAAGTCCAATGGTTTTGTTTGTATCTTAAATTCCCTTCTTACTGAGTCTACCTTCCATATCTAAACTCACTTGTCTATGCTCATAATTATTCTAAGCTTCCTTACCAGCTTACAATAATAATAATAATTCTTATTTTTTTGATTAACTTTTGTAATTATGTGTGCATAGCTAAATGAAAGAAGAAAACTCAACTGCTTCTCCTCATGCCATATTTAATTTTATTGGCAAGTCATATAAACCTTTAATTGATAAATGCTTTCAATAGACGATATTCGTATTCCCCGACGGCCCTGGGACGAGAGACTTCACAGCATGATTGCGAGGCTAAAGCCTGGAACTTTTTGGCAAAAACACAAACAAACATTGGTTAGTCGTGGCTGAATCGCTGCAAAACGATAGAAATCAGGAAAAATTTGCAGGATTTAAAAGCTGAAACCTTGCGGGTAAGCTAAAGGGATATCTGATTCAAAAAACAAAACTGTGGGAAGAGCTGGTGGTACTAACAGCAAAATTTAAAAGCCACGAAGCCAACAGAAGAAACAAGAAGTAATCAAGAAAATGGTATATTTTCAAAATGTCAATACTTGAATCCTTCTTATAAAATTTTCTTCTTGTTATTATTCTTTTTCTCTTGTGTGAATCTGTAGTGTGGAGTTTAAACTGCTTAGTATTATCGTCTGTACCAAACGCTGTGGTCAACTGCGTGCACGTTTTTGTACTCTCGCACAGTTTTTATCGAAGATAATGTAACTTAAATTTAAAAATAAACTTAACCTAGTCATCTTTGTTCAAACTGGTTTAACTTCCTTAAAATGCACATTGACTGTGTGCAGAACACTAAGCCCCGTCCTGATGAGTAATTATCCACTGAATGAGTCATTTGGTTTACTTCAAATACACATTCAAGATTTTGCATCCACTCTGTTAGAAAATTTAAACTGTATAGTAGGTGTGATAACATCACTGCAACTTTATCGCAGGCTTTCGATAATTATGTCCATATCAATAAAAGATATTCTTCAAAACGTTTAAGGGACTCTGAAAATTACAATTAAAATGGCTCCGGGGATTTTGAGAACATCTCTGTTTATATTAAATTATAAACTCGCTCACCAAGCACTCTTCTCGTCAATACAATTATGGTTAGGATCGCTGTTTTTCTTAGTAATAATGAGCAGATGTTGTTTTTTTTGTTTGTTGTTCTTTTGTTGTTTGAAATAATGATCTCTCAAGTATGTAAGCCCTTCGGAACTTTACAGTGTTAAAAAGTTTCCTTAAATTCGGCAAACTCAGCGGCAGTTTTCTCATATTTGTTTGTCCTCTTGGCGAGAAGTTCCCCGCATGAGCCTCGCATTCATGATCAAGGCATACTCGTCCCAGGACTGTCGGGGAATACGAATACTGTCTATTGTCGCATGTTAGAGTGCTATATGACTTACTGATTAATTCCCACTATTAATCAACATTGCAGCCTGACAATAAGCTTGATGTACTGCAGTCGTTGATGCTCCATGACATACTTGTGAAGAGAAAGTCTATCCTTGATCAGTTCAGGAAAGGTCTCTCCACCCTGGGCTTTCTAGCTGAGATGGAACATAATCCATCATTATTTGAAGAATTTTTTGTACATCAGGGTGTCCTTAGCAATGATTTTGTGATCAGCTGTCTACATTTTCAAGAGTCTAGAGACCTGGAGACAAGTGGTGACAGAGTTTACCACATGCTACAGACTTTCTTAAGAAATCCATCTTTAGATGGTTTAAAAAATTTTCTTAAGTTTGTTACTGGAACATCTGAAGTTTCCATGTCCTACTTGCCACATCGTATTTCAGTATCTTGCCATAGTGGTGACAGCATTTTTGCATCAACATGTTTATTTGAACTGAAGCTGCCAAACCATTTTCAGAATTATACTGCCTTTCATTTAGCTATGAGAACAGTTATTGAAGGTTCCTCATTCACAACAGCTTAATTCTTGATTGATAAAATAACACTACCTAAAGGAGCTCAGAAAGACAGAAAAACTCATGTGTAGCCCACAGAGGAATGAGTAAAAAGTACTGCTGCACTTTCAGTTCTCAAAATGTAGTGACGTGTTTTCAACTACAAGTTACATGAATGTTTCTTATGTAAAAATAAGACATGCATGTCCTTAATGTGGAGTGTAATCTTTGGCTTGTAAGGAAACTTGCCTTTGTGAGAAATGATTGCAGTTTTTTAAATGGGGTTGAAAAAGTTTAGTGGCAATCCAGGACCTGTTACTCTCAGCTGTTCTGATGAATTATTGTTTTGTTTGCATGTTCATTTGTCTTTAAAAAGTTGATATTGATAACTAATTTAATACCAACATACATAATTATTTTGGTGGCAAGTTGAAAACTTAAAGCAATATTCTTTAAAGGGAAGCATGGTTAATCAAGTGTAAATCACAGTGAGAAGAAATGATGACACATAAGACTCTTATAAATCTTTTTGTCAGATTGAAATGTTGTGTTTATTGAAATTTAAATATTGTATGAGTTTACAGGAAAGAGACACAACAGCATGTTCATATTAGAACTAATTATTTTATCGTTGATGTTGCTGACACTTACTTTTAGGTTCAAAACACTCTGTAACTGTTGGGTTTGTTATTTAATAAAGATAATAACTTAACAGTGTGGGGTAAATTCTTTTTAACTGTTTTTTTTTCTGATCTTACTGCTGCGATCTAGGTTTTTTTCCTAGTTTTTGAATTTATTAGTATGCTTGAACTGTTTGGGTTCAAGTCTGTTTGCAGGATATATTTACAGATATATACTTTTTTTTAAAATGAAGCCCCACTCCCCCTGAACCACTAAGAGCAGTGATCTTCAGCTGATTGTTTTGGTGGCTGAATAATTCCTGTAAAGTCTTCAGCAAGTTTGCCTTGACTACATGGCCATGCACTATGGAAAACTAACATGCAAGTTTCAGTTGACTTGCCTACAATACTACCGAAGATTAATGAAAAACAACAAGGAACTGCATGGTTATGGACTGTATGATAATCCTTAACTGTTAGCTCTGCAATTACAGTTTTATCATGGGAAATTAATTGGCAGTACATACTCTAGGACAACTAAGGCTCTCTCATTTAGTTCTATTTGTAATTAACGATTTAATATGATTGCAAAAAGTTAAGACAGTCAGTGAAGAGATCTATTCCATAGCTATTTGACAGCTGAATTGGATTGATAGTTGCTCTTAGATCGTGTATAACATTTCCTGGAATTTCAATTTCTACATCCTCAACATTAACTGTGGACAATCCATCATCCATAGGAGGAGGAGCTGAAGGGTCATAGCCATACCAAGATAAATCATCAAAAGATGGTTCTTGTTCCACAATCTCAGCAACCGCCATCAATTGATGATTTCTCACATCAATCATCCCATTAACCCAAATCCTCTCAGGGCTCCAGTTATTTTCTGTTCTTAATGGATGATTATTCCAGGCAGAGGTAAAACTTGAGAGTGCCCTGTTTATGCGTGGCAGATAGATGTAATTAAGAGCAAACTTGTGCAGGGGGTTATCTATCTGGAGTAATCCACTTTCTTCCATTGCTTGGAATGTATAGTAGAATATATGTGCTACACATCTAAAGACATCTCGCCAAAGGCGCTCAATTAGCTGATTATGAGTTGAAGAACCTGCCAGGCAGCTTCCCCTGTTTGGTCCTCTTCTCTCTTCCATCAATTGCCAAACTTGCCTATTCTCTCCACCATGATCTGTTCGCACTCTGGATGGCCATCCATACGCCTGGGTTGCATTCAAAAACAAGTCCCCCATTGTATCACTTCTGTTGTTTGTTGAGCAGTGCAAGAAGGTCACCAATCTTGAAAACCCATCAGTTGCGCCGTGGATTACAAACCCCCAATTAACAAGGCTATGATGGCCATCTAAGTGCCAGAGGCTGTTTGGCCCAGCAACTGAGTATGCTCGTCTTGACACTGTTATTGCCCAACGTATTCTGACATTCTGAGGGTCTACACGTGCAAGGCATTTACGTACCCGCTCTCGCTGTATTATTAACCCCTCGGATCTCCAATGGCCTAAAACCATCGAAGAACCTACTAAACAGCCATGTTCTCTCAGGAATGCGCTTACTTTGCTATCCAATTGTTCATCAGTGACGTCACTAAAGCGTGGCAGGTGGTTGAGACCAAACTCGGATACTCTGCGGTGAATTGTCCAGCGTGAGACAAGCAACATGCGAGCGATATCTTCCCAACTTAAACCCAGAGAACGGAGCTCAATCAATGTCTCTTCCTTTATGTCATATTTTGGCCTTCCAACTTGTCCATTAACTACTCTATTTGGTGAAGAAAGTGACAAAACAGCTACTTGTGAGCATCTTGTTCGACTGGGAAATTCACACTTTCGATAGCAGTTCCAAAACATCAACTGAAAATTCCTGGTCATTTCGAGAACTGCTTCCCTGTTGGCCTCTGATACAAATGGAGATAGATTTTGCAAAGCTTGGACTGCATTTTCCAATCGAATAGTTACGTTTTCCTTTAAAGAAATGTCACTCGTTGACTGATGCTGCTCATATTCACACAACAACTCATCTAAATCTGTAAAGAATAAACTCCACTCGCTATTTGTACCACAGACCTCACGGCTGCCATCCGCCATCTTGCTCATATGGACAGGTATTTAGTTTCCAAGTCCTTCGCGGTAACAAGGGGCCAACTCGGACCCAATTTGTTGACAGGAATTTTTGCTTGTTGATCTTGAAAGCTTTTGGTTCGTGACTTAATTTGAAAATCAGAAAGAGTTGATAGTGAAGCAACATAGTTTTTGTTGAGGCGATTTGTCGTTGTTCATTTAAGACTGATTGCAATGTTGAAGTTGAAAAGCTGAATGCGTTGACGTTGAACGAAAATCGTTGAATTGAAAATAACGTTCTTAAAGTTGACAAGTTAATGGTGTTGATGTTGAGAAATATTTGTTGAATTAGGTATCAAGTTGTTGATTTTGACATATATTTTCTCTCTTGAATTTTGCTACAATTTGGCTACCATACCCGACTTATCTAGGAAGATCGAAGGAGACTCTGCGTGCAGGGTAGATTACTGAGTAAGGTCACGCCGAATGCATTTACAACCCAATGTGACTTTCGCTTAGGTAATGTTCTTTGAAATGTATTTAAAGTTATCCATGTACATGCATCTCCTTCTTAGCAAGTTGTAGTCTGTACCTCTAAGATCAAACGATTTAAAACTTAGACATTACTACATATATTTATGTTCAGTTCTTCCAAATGACGATGAACTATCAAAATAATAAAGGAAGTAAAATGTCGACACCCTGCGCTGTGACCATATCTCGTCGTCGCTTTCTTTATGGCTTTAACTGATCTCTTTTCACTATCGTTCACATTATTTTGCCTGGCATTTAATATATGTTAGAAAATGCGACCTCGTACTGTGAAAGTAATATTCAAATTTCTTATCGTGATCATAACTAAAACAAAATCTAATATAAAAGGCCAGTACACATTATGCCTAATTAAGTAATCGTACAGGTAGTTTCGGGGGTAGAAGCGGAATCATTTCAATTTTGATATTCATGATTCCTGCCGTTTTTGCCTCGATGATTCATGATTCCTACAAGAATTTTCTTCCAGATTCATTATGCACGAAGACTATTGATCACTGATTGACTTAATGATTTTCTCAGTGGCAACTTAGTCTCGTTTTGTTTTGTTTCTTCGGCGTTCAAACTTCTACTTCATCCAGACTCGGTATCATCATTTGTTTGCCGTAGGTATGGAGGTTGTTTTTGTAACTGAAAGTTAAGCACCAGGTTACTGGAAAAACAAACAGACTATCAGCCCCGATTCCACGAATTATATAGGGGGGTCCGGGCGCATGCTCCCCCGGGAAAATTTTGGAAAACTGGACTCTCGGAAACGCCATATCCTAGCTGCATTCCCTAGATCGAACACAACTAATTCATACGTGTATTTTGTTGAGCTTTTCTCTGAGTCTCGTTGTTCATGATTCCCGAGCCCAAGTGCAAAGATTCATGATTCCCAAGTTTTTAAAACAAAGATTCAAGATTCTTACATGTTTTGTAAGTATGATTCATGATTCATGATTCCCCTTCCACCCCCGGAGGTAGTTTGTGTACAGCCCGGCCCCCTCCCTTTCATCGGTTGATTTGCATAAGTACGTTTGTCAGAGCAAACTACGATTGCGCTTGTTATGCGTTTATTTAAGAGTTGATAGTGCAAAGAGCTTCAAAAACCTTAGTGAAGCAGATCCTCGTGCTTACTTGGTCGCCAATCGTATTTCTTAAAAGCCAAACCCGCAAACATTTTCTTCCCGAACAAACAACTACAAAAATATGCGGCCAGGCCGTGAGCTGAAACTAGCAATGTGACTGTCTTACGATTGACAGCAATCGGAAGTAACGCAAGTAATTTCGCCGCACGCGAGTCCTATTTTTAATTCCCAAATCATCCCAGACGCCTTTCCCGATTTTCACACTTGCAGAGTTATTAGATTAAAACAAACAAGACACATTTCAAGATTTCCAGTTTTCCACACTTCAGGAGTTATTGGATAAAGACAATTAAGACAGATTTCTCCACATTTCCACACTTCCGGTCAAGTTAAAAGATAAAGACAGTGGAGGAACATTTCCACATTTCCACACTTCCAGAGTTACTAGATGAAGACAATGAAGACATATTTCCGCACTTCCACACTTCCACACTTCCAGAGTTATTAGCCAAAGACAATGAAGACATATTCCCACATTTCCACATTTCCACACTTCCAGAGTTACTAGATGAAGACAAGGAAGACATATTTCCACATTTCCACACTTCCAGCGTTATCAGATAAATTAAGACAATGAAGACATATTTCCACATTTCCACACTTCCACACTTCCACACTTCCAGAGTTTTGAGACAACGACAAGGAAGACATATTTCCACATTTCCACATTTCAACACTTCCACACTTCCAGAGTTTTGAGACAAAGACAAGGAAGATATATCTCCACATTTCCACATTTCCACACTTCCAGAGTTACTAAATCAATTAAGACAATGAAGACATATTTCCACATTTCCACACTTCCAAAGTTAGCAACTAAAAGTACTCGATTCCACGGTGAGAAGACATTGTAGCGTTGTGGCGCGTTCATGTCAATGCATAAGTTTAATTTGTCTCTATTACGACCACCCGGTTGCATGCATTTGTTATAAATTAATGATAATGTTTCTCTTTTGCCAATTCCATTCTGATGACGCGTTCTGTGCTCTTCTACCCGAAGTAAAAGCCACCGGAGTCATGCCTCTGGAGTTTGCTTAAACTACCGTCATCTATTTAATCAACCCTGCTTGTGCTCCTAAAATCTATTAGCACATTTACGGTAAACTATTCATATGATACGTAACGAGTTTTATTCCCTGGAAGAGGCGGGAGTGATTCTCAACACAAAACTCAGCAACATGAAGTTCAATCAAACGGTACTAATGAAATGCAGTACGTAGAATGTATAAACAATAGCAATTTAGGTTTCTGAGAAACTGCCCACCTACCCTTCCCCTAAGCCAACATTTTGCCCTAAGTGAGAACTAAGTGTTAATGTTAGCTTAAGGGAGGGTGGGTGGGCAGTTTCCCAGAAACCCAAATTGATCCAAATACTTCAACGATGAATAGCAGGACTATGTTTGTACGTCGCTTTTACAGGCTATTACTAGATTACAAGTAGTCCCTCATTTTCCTCAGGGTTAGTCCTCAGAAAAGGAGAGAAAAATTTTTTCTCATTTTACTCGGACTCGAAGGGACTCGAAGTATACTGATCGTCTGAAATTCAGGCTACTCTCCAGTCTCCGCGTTTCCCCTTTTCTTCTCGCGTGGCAGTTTTTTCACTCGCGCTCGTGTATTTCGCCTAAAGGTGATGTTACACAGGACGATTCGCAACGACGACTTCTTGAGTCACACAGCATTGCAAGGTTGGAACAATGTTGCGTGTGATTTATAACATCTCCAGATCCGGGGCCTCAGGTATAGAAATGAGATCATACATGGTTTCCACAGGTCACGAAATGGTCAGGAAAAAGTCAGGGAATTTCACTTTGAAGCCGGGGAAAAGTGAAATTTTAAGGGTACATTTTGCACATTTTTACGGACATAAATCATGTTGTATTTGTAGAATACTGTTCATTTCAATTGAACAACAAGCTGATGTTGGGTTTTCAAGAAAATCAATCCTGTTTGCACATTACCGCAAAATTCCGAAAATAAGCCCCGGGGCTTATATTTTTCAAAGGCCCTTTTTGAGGGGCTTATCTACGGATGGAAATTTGCGTTTCAAAACCGATTGGGCTAGCCTTATAGTTGGAAGTAAATTTACTGTGTTTGCTTTGTTTTACTTTATATTTGGGGGCAATTTTCCAAGTACAAGCCCCTGGGGGGGGCTTACATTTGGAGGGGCGATTTAACGGAGGTGTTTTTTGCGTTACCGGTTTGGGGGGCTTATACATGGAGAGGCTTATTTTCGGAACTTTACGGTATATTAAGAAACTATCAATTGATTCATGTACATTACATGTGACTTGCTGCAAGCATAAATAAGTGGGTGGGGGATGATGGCTGTGAGGGGAGCGTTGAGTCCATTATCAGGACTAATTTGTGAAATTGTTAATTCAGTTGGTCAGGGGAAATTTTACATTTGTCAGAAAAAACGTCAGGGAAAATTCAGGGAAATTAAAAAAACCTCTGGCTCTGGCAACCATGTACTATGCAAATGCAAATTCGGCGCAAAAGTAGCAAGGAAGAGAGAAATCGTTAAACCCAAGGCTACACTGTTTACATGTGCAGTAGCCTGCGTAACAGGCACCTGAATAGCCTAACCCTTTCAACGCCTGCTACGGAGGCTACACCTGAATGTAATATGGGCACAAAAAAGGGCAGAGGCAGGGCGCATGAGACAGCTACCTCTCCTCTCGCACATCCCATTCTTCTTGCACCCATACGGGCCCATGGGGCCTAAAGTACATTGGGCATACCCTGCTTTTTTGCAAAGGTGGGGAGGGGGAAAGGACGGTGCAACTTTTCTGAAATTACAGCAATTCAAAAGGCACATGCATGTCACATCTGCAACTTTTTTTTAATGATTTTCTTCCACAGAATCCTCATCAACTTTGGAATTAAGGGGGACTGGAAAATCCCCATTCCAGTCAAAGTTGTCACTTCAAATGGCCTTTATTGGCCATGACAGCAAACAGAGGATAATAGTGTTTTATATTATAAACACCAATGAAACACCAGGTGAGCTTTTGCACAAAAATGTTATTTTCAGAGATGAAATATCATCGTTGCTATCTACTAATTATACTATACTGTAATAATATTTTTCACAGCAAAAAACTATTCCGTGTTTTCACTCACGTGGCCAGTATCTGTGCAAATTTATTGGAACAAAAGAAAGCACTTAAAAAATACATAAGAAAAGAGTTCAACTCCCACAGGACTAGTTTGGGACACAAACATGGCTGCCATTCCATTGTTTTGGGACACAAATATGGCTGCCATGACGTCATGTGAAAACACACAATTGAAAGTGAAATGGTTTGGTATTTCATTGGTGTTTGCATAATAAATAGAACATTATAAGGCCTCTGAAGAGAAGTTTTGTATCTCTGCGTGGCCATGTAATATCCTTAGTATAATTATATTGATCCAGATAGGAATTGATTGTGTACTCTTATAAAGATAAATTAAAAGCACTGTTAGCAAGGGGTTAAGAAGAGAGCTTGCATGTTGAAACTTAAAAGGGGCTGTCTAGTTCATTTTGTCAATAATCCCCATTTGCCTAATCCCTAGGACTCATTATCTTGCCGCACCCAGTGTGTTTTGGATCATGTGGTCCAAGGTCGTACAGGGACAAAATCCCAATGATGCATCCTTATTTATCCACTATGGAACTCAAGAAATTACTTGACATGTGTATGACAAAACAACTATTTTGTGTGAAACAAATCTCCCCAAACCATTGTATCCAACTTAAGTTTACAAACAACAAAAATGAACTTTGAAAAACTGTTAGGTTAAAAAGTTTTCAAAACCCACAATTTCAATCCGTTCCAATCTTCTTCAAGTTTGTCCATCCATACCTCCTTTGCTGCATTATACATGTATTTTACCTTCTTTTCATATTTGAGCAGTTAATTTTTAAGTTTCAGTCAGTTTGTTGGCAGTTTCCACTGTTTGAATTTTGTTTAATTTTGCAACATATCTCCTTTAGTTCTTTTCTATGTTCTTAGTCTGTTCCGGGTGTTTAGAATGTGGTGATTCGGAGAGCACAAAGAGAAAAACAGCAAGGAGTTCTTCCCGCTCACTGAATTTGCACCACAGTCTAAGTCAGATCTCCAATATCTAAACACCTGGAAAAGTCTACCTAACATGCTCTCTACTTGAAAGCAGAAATTATGGACAAGATAATATCTTGAACTGAAGGTTCTCTTTGCTTCAGTGGGTTAGACAAATCTCAACAAGTTAAGTACAGAGGGAAATAAAGAAAATTTTTACTTAGGCACTAGCTGGAGAGGGTCATGTAGCAGCTGCTTGTAAGAGTGCCTAACCCTGACCCTAAACAATACTGAAAAAATAATTGTTTCAGTATTGACATGTCATTGTTTTTTGCAACCAATCAGGAGTGACATTACAAGCAACTCCTACACAACAGTCCAGGGAGTACTCCTTGGTGGGTATGTACCACCTCAGCTGGTTGCTTCAATCCTGACCCTTTTTAAAACTAAAAAAGTCATTTTCCACACCCGTTTTCAGACCTAAAGGAGGTTACAAAATGCAACATATATGTTTACATAATTATGCAGTAATTGTGTCAACATTAATACTTGGATTAAAACGTTGACAAAACGATTTCTTATCCATTTTGAATTTGCATGACAAATATGCTCATACGGTTCAGTAGTTCCCTAGAGCTGAACCATATCCAGTTGCAGTCAAAAATGGGCAAAATCTACTCCCATTATTATAAGGCTGAACTGGCGCTAAAACCATACCCTTTGAGCGTTTAGGGCAGCATATACCTACATGGCTTGTATACAAGGGAGTAACCCCTCAAACCTCCCGGAAGGCCCTACAACAGCACTATACATGCACTTATTTGGTGTTCTTATCATCTGCTCTACTGTCATAACACATGTAAGCCACAAAGTCTTCATCACTGATATCTTGTTTTTTGCTTTCTCCAAGAGCTTCTGCAAGGTGAACAGCAAGGAGATGCTTACACTGTGGATTTTGGAAAAAAATGACTACACTTTGGATGTGCTAAAAAATATTTCACAACACAGAGGTATTAAAATTTGATACTTTGGCATTTATTTGGTACAATTCAGGGGGAATTCACCGAGGAATGTTTCTCAACAAAAATGTGTGAATTTAATTCATCATTTTATCAAAGTAACATCAAGGAGAAAAAAAAGCTAATCATTACTATAGCTGGCGGTTTAATTTCATGCAAAGCAAAAGACCGCTTGTAAGTTAGAAGCATTTCAACTGAATTGGGTTTGTTTAACAATATAAAGTATTCACTGCAAGAATTTTTAGATGTTGATAAGGAGTTCTTGGAGCTTCTTGGGTTATAACACTCCATCTATTTAAGAGGAATTCTTAAAAGTGAGAGTGCTGTTTCTGCATTAGAAGTACTCCTGAATATGCTGGTGCAAACTGCAAATGTATGAAGATAAGACCACCTTTGTCACATGTCCACACTTAAATACAAAGGAGGTAATGGACAATAAAGCTAGTTTTCACCTTTACATAGATTTTGATCTAACTGCTTACCATAAGTGACTCCATCTTTACTAACACTGTTTAAAAAGACAAAAGCACATAATATAAATTTAATAACAAGAAACAATATTGCACTGAGTCTGTGCAAACTTTGACCAAGACTTTCCTGCTAATGCTTACCCATCCCTTGCAAAAAAAGAAAAGTTTACAAGAAAAAAGATGGTAGCCAAGCCCATAATAACTACATTTATATTGAATAAGTCAGTTGCATAATACAGTAGATCCTCTCCTTTGGGACACCCCTATTCTAGGGACACCTCCATTCCCAGAAAAATGTTTAAATAATCCTTGTATTTGTTACCTCTTTTGAAGGGATACTTCTGTTCGGGAAAAGGGACACTTTTTCTTGGTCCTGAACCTGACTGACCACTAAAATTGTTAAGTCTAAGTGTACACTAGTCACAAAAGTGACACCTTTCAAACATGAACTATCTCATGTAAATTGATGTACTGTTTTTGTGGGAATTCAACAAACATCACAGAGATAATTTTTTAATCATAATTTAGCTCCTTAAAGTGATAACTGCAGCAAAGCCCAAGGCAGAATATAGGAACATTATTTTATTTCTTGGTTAAATATTAACAAACCCCAGCCCCAACCTCCATTCAGGGAACACCTCTATTCAGGGGACACTTGCCTTGGTCCCAAGGGTGTCCCCTGAATAGAGGTTCCCTCGTACTTCTGAGAAATGATGATCAAGCCCTTTTTTTATTGTTATAGGTTTCGCATTTAATTGTTGGTTCTTGCCCCTGCTCAATATACTCTGGCCTTCCTTTCTCATAATACAATTAACATTTTTAAATCCAACTTTGATTAACAATAGATTTTTTTCCTTGTCCAGATTGTTGAGTAACTACCGGGGGTATATTCTATTCCTAAACCTCCAAAGTGTTAAAACTTACATAAAATTGAAAGCCAACACAAGGTTGGTTAATGGGCACAGTGTCAATACAAAACTGACAAAGTATTTCTGAGATAATTCACTGCATAGAACCCATACCTGTGAATGTATACGATGGACATGTACAAAAATCACCAGATATAAGGCAGTTATATACCTGGTTGGAACTTCCAGTAACCTTAAAACAGGGAAAAAATATTAATAAAACTATTTACTCATCAAATGATCTTAAGGTGAAAAGGCTTTGTTAAATTATAAATTTAACACTCTCTCCCTCTTGCTGGGCATTTAGTAGGCTTCATTTTGATGGGAAGAGTTTTTAGGAAAGCTTGTAGAATCTTAGGATTAGGTGAAAGGAAAGGTAGGTGGGTAATGGAACAAGATTTTCATGGAGATTTACAGGTCAACCTTGCGCGGTTTTTTGCCGTTTTCTCCGGTGTCCTTGACTGAATTGTGCTCATTCTGGTATGGTTTGAAGGATCTCTTCACTCTGCACAAGTTAGCAGACAAAGTTGGCCTTGACCGTTAAAACTGATGACGTTACGAGGGTTAGAAAGGACGTGGATCCGCACGGGCGGTTACGGGCGGTTCAGGGGTGAATGGGTTAATTTGGAGCTTACATGTTTTTCCAGTTACAAACACCACAAAGGTTTACACCCTGCACAAGATAACCTGTTTAACATGCTAAATAGTGAAGATGAATACTCCAGAGACGTCACTAAGATTTCAAGTTGTTGGGTATATGCAATTACAAATTAACGCTGAAATTTCGGGCCAAAATTAAGAAGTAATTCGTCACCTATGATATTAATTATTATTCTTTCTTGTGCATCTGTCAACAGGGCATTGCCTACACAAATTAATATTGATTTGATTTGCTACATGAAGTTTCTTTGTACTCCAGGTATACAATAGCAATGACAATAATATGAATTTACTCTGTTGCAATTTATTGCACAAAAATGGCTTTAAAACAAGAAGGTGTGCATTTTGTCTTTTGACCTAAAGCGGGGTTTGTATTTTAGGAATTTTTTGTCTTATATAGAGTCTGGGTTTCAAACCCTCAGTGGCTCACCTACACCCAAATATTGGTTGAGCACCTCGCCCCAGGCCCTGATATCCTTTTAAAGATGCTAAACCCCAAAACCCATTCACAGTCTAGTGCAATTATTGCACATTTTGGCTAAATGTGGACCCCCCTCTCCCTGTGTAGCACCAGCCATGCAGCTTCCTCGTTCTTTTCAAATGAAAGCTATTTACCTGATGGAGTACTCTTCCGCTAGGTGTAGTTAGTCTGGTGATGTTCCTTTGATCTACCAGGTCTAAAGCATGTAGCAATGGCTGATGGAAAACACAGTGCAACCTAACAATGAATTCAATAAAAATGGTTTAGAATAATAATGAATTAAGTAGAGGGCAAGATTTCCTTACACAGCTTACTAGCATTCAAGTTTTGACTCTATTCAAATTAACTATTAACAGCGACATCTCATGACTCCAACACTGGTTTCACCACAAATGACGCCTGAGAAATGAGTGCAGAAAATTCGATACTGATGATGTGTCACTACCCATATCTGGATAGCTGAGCTTCTGTTGCTTCTGATTTAATGGTTGAAGCAAATTTTCAGCCAATCATAAGCACCACTCATACTTGGGTAGTGAAGAGTCATCAGAATGGAATTTCTGCACTTGTGTCACAGATGTTATTTTGCTGAGAAACCAGTGGTGGTGTCACAAAATGTTGGCTGTAATCTCAGGTTAACAACAACTGGGTGGTCTGCAAGACTGCATCTGAGAAACAAGAGTCACAAAATGTTGACTGTAATCTCAGGCTAACTAATTGGTGTGGTAAAGTCACGGGGGGGTATACCTGGGAATTTTTGGTGGGGGTGTGCCACCCGGTTCTCCAAATCCTGACCCGATTTCAGACCAAAAACTGTCATTTTCCGCACCTGTTTTCAGACCAGACATCTAAAATCCAATACCCATTTTCAGACCGGGTCTTTAGGCAGAAATTATGTTATCATTACTTAGATTAGAGCGCAAACAAACAAATTCATCAAATCCATTTCGAATTGGCATATTTCTCTTTCTTTCTTACTCATTTGGAATTGAAACGATAAATACGTTCATACAAGCCCGTAGTTCCCCAAAAACCACCCTCGATTCCAGACCAAAATGTATACCTGTTTTCAGACCAAAACGGCCCAAAAACCCTACCCGATGGGGTGGCACATACCTATATGACTTATATAAGGGAGTACCCCACCCCCTGGGGGCTCTATGGCATCAGGGGGACTAAAATTAGAAAACTGCATGTTGTTTTTCTTTCACTTGGTCCATCAACCGGCAGCACTAAAACACGGAATCCCGAATCCGGAAATGGAAACGGAATCATGGAAACGGAATACGGAATCAAATATCAATGATACAAAATTAAAGAATTTCACATTGCAGAATTTAGTACAATCCAAAGAGAATTTATTTTAGTTTTCTTGGCAGTTCCCTTAAATATATTCTTGTTATTGTGTCTTGATAAGGTTTGCCGTAGTGTGGGTTATTGCACTGCTAGGCCAATGAAAGTAATTTTACGATTATTTTTATTCACGAGTCTAAGGTTGGATAAATACCATCAAATATTGCTTTTGTAGCTAAATGTAAAGAATAGTAGTAGTTGGCCTCAGACCACAACACGCGATTGTCCCTAATTAATTGAATGCTCAACACATGACCAACCCGTGACATGACTACAGTTATGGTGTTTAGCAATAAGTTCAGCTTTTTTGCCAAGCTGAATACTGATGGAATACTGGTGAACCAGTATTTGAGTTTACGTTGACGTCCGTATTTTTGATGAAGAGGCTTATATTAACCATGGTGCATTATTTTGATGTAATCAGTTGCAAAATCAAGCAAATGCATACACAATTCTCTCTTCCCTTTGGACTCCACAATGCCATGGTTCTCTTGAGTAAGTTGTCTTGATAAATAAAACTGAACGCTGTTGAAGGCAACCCAGAAAAGACACTCAGGAAAAACTTGACGGCGACGCCTTCCAGTTATATAAACAACGCCTCTGTCGATTTAAACGAACTAGTTAAAGGAACTAGTTTTTGTCATTGCCGTTTTTCTCCTCGCTTTGCTGTCCCATGAGAATTTGCATTCATTGCCGGAAGTGGTATCAAGAGTCTTTTCACCAGAGCTAATTTATTCATTTAAGTCCTTTTTCTATCTGTTTAGTTATGTTATTGTCATTTGCTAACATCTTTTTTTTTTGAAATCGATCGCTTGGAACCTTCTTTCACGGATTCCGTATTCCGTTTCCGTTTCCGGATTCCATGTTTTGGTGCTGCCCTCCATCAACTACTATTAGTACTATACTGGTGTATGTTGAATGCAAAACCAGGCTGCCTCGCATGCCCCGCTATACCTCGGATATTACCACCCGAAACGCTTCTGACTATTCTCTCTCCTGAGTCATAAATAAGGTTAATACTATTACTTACGCAGATAGTAGCTCATCTGTCACTGAAGGGGAAGAGCCAGAAAATTCATAAGCAAGCTATAAAGTTTACTTAAAAACGGAGAAGCCAAGAGGCCATGGTATTAAGTTTGTTAAAATGACGTGGTCCAACAAGACTTACGGTAACCATGTTGTTCCTTTTCAAATCTAACTTCAGAAAAAAGTTGATCCGCCACATATCGAAGTGAAAAGGCCATTGCTTTTAAAGAAAGTTTCTACTCTAATCACAGCTCTTCGTACGCCATTAAACCCAGTTTCTCTCGTTTGTGCACAGGCAACCCAGACGCACTATATGTGGGTTCGGGCTTCAGAGGTCATTTGGTCGGAATATACTAGAATCATTAGTGTATTATCTGATGCCAAATAAATGCAAAAATCTTAAAGATGTGAAGTTCTCTTGTTTGTCTATCTGTACTAGTAGCCTTTAAGATAACGAAGGTCGATATTTCTTGCATTATTACATGTGATTGGGGCCCTTACTGTTCGAATTTTATCACATGTATTCGAATTAGCCTGTGTACAGCCGCCCCTGTTCTCACAAAAATCGGACAGGGGCGGCTGTACACAGGCTAATTCGAATCTACAACGCTAAGGAAAAAAAAAATCAGTTTACGGTATCTAATTTCATGCTTTTCAGCTCGAGGCTTGCTTAGTTTCAGTGTGCAGTGCACAGCAAACTGGTCCGCAACCTCGTACCCAGGGTTCTCTCCTACCCGCCCCATGGAGCGAGAGAGACAGAGACCCTGGAAAACGCTGGTCACGTGGCTCCAGACCAAAATTAATTCTGAGGGAGGAGTCCTTTGTCTCGCATTTTTTGTGTCTGGTTTATTCGCAACGTTCACTCAGTGGTCGCAACGGCAAGATAGATTTGCCAACCCTACTACAACTATAACTGAAACTAAAGGAAATTTCTGCCTAAACAAAACTATCAGATAAACAAGTGAATTACCAGAGAAGGAAAAAATCTACGATCTTCTTTTGTACACAAGCGAGTTAATTTTTTGAAGGCAAAATCCTTGTATGTTGAACTTCTATATTAAAAGTTTCAATGCTTGTCTGACAGCGGCTGGTAATCGGGCCAAATAAACCTACACCATTTGCGGTCTTAGCGGTTCGGCGTGACAAAACCCCGTGGCAAAACATGGCAGTTATATTGAGAGCAAGGAATTCAGTTAACACATTTACGATCAATCTAGTGACTTCACGGAAAGCTATAGCCTAAAATGTCAGCATTTTCCACCCCTTAACCTTTGTTATGATGCGGCAAAAGACAAGTGGTAAATAGATCAAAGATAAAAATAATTATGTACAAACGCGACATGAAAGACAACAGGAAATAGTATAAACAGAGACAAAACAGACAACATAACCTTCCAAGCGAAAGGCTTTCTTGTTTATGGTCCATATGAAAACTTTATTTAAAAACACATGTGGCTCAGTGATTTCGAAAAATCCTCTAAAGCATAGCTAAACATCCAGAAAATTAATAAGGACGGAACAATAAACGGTTGGCAGTCGTGCAAGCCATATCATGATAATTATAAACGAGGACCCAAAAAAAAAAAAAACTGCAAAAACACAGAGCCTTACCTAAAAAATTTTCTTTCAAGATTCTTTTTACCTCTTTCGATTTGAACAATAGCTAACAATCAGCCTGACTGTCCGGGCCGCGTATTCTCTCTTCCTGTTGCTTCAAGGTCGGTGAGGACAGCAACGCTTGATACATTATTTAGGAGCCCTCCATAATAGTAGCTAGTCTTGAAAACACATACAGATACTGTACATTTGTTTCCTTAAGTGGCCTCCACAACATAGAAACGGCAATTCAAATCTAGTCCGTTTCGGTATGAATCCTACTACCAGGATACCTAAATTATTTTTGAGTGCACAAACGGTGAATCCTCCGCGATTTCCGTTGCATGTGCGAAATGAAAGCATCGCTGCTAAACATCCAATTAACATCCAGATATTCTGCAGCAAGTTACGTTTTCGCTGTCAAAGGATTTTGTGCATTAATTTCGGCGTTCAAGAAGAGGTCAGGTAAACAGTTTCATGGCTACACTGACCTGTATACGATCTGTAGGGACAAATCTCACACTTACCTCCCCTTCCCCAAATCGTTTGTTTGTAATCTCCCAGATTCTGGGAGACAAGTGACCAGCGTTTTCCAGGGTCTCTGTCTCTCTGGCTCCATGGGGCGGGTAGGAGAGAACCCTGGGAACGAGGTTGACTGGTCCGACAATTTAGGATCTCTGACCACGATACCGTCCTCTAGGACCTCTAGGTCACTTCGGATCGAGTAGCCTGTTCCAGGCTCCGAGATAGTGGTGGAAAGTCGTTTAGTAAAAAGAAATGCGAAAAACTCGCGGGGGCTGGGGAGAGACAGGGCGGCGGAGCCTGTACGCATTTTTTTAACGGCCTGTTACAGTATATCAGCTCCTGATATACCCTCTGATTGGTCAATTGTGACAGTTAACATCATCACCTAGTAGCGTGGTCATCAGTTTGTCATCACCAAGATGACCAACGCGAATCACGCGTGTAATCTTGATGAATCCGCGTTGTCTTGTGCTTTGGATGAGTGTTAACCTGAGATCAGGCGTTATTTTTTTGCCATGATCTCAGGCTTGACGAGTGTCTGCGACTTGGCTCGCGGTAAAGATGTTTTCGCTATTATGCCCGGCCACCGGTTTCGGCAAAAGTTTAATCTTTCAGCTATTCCCACGCTTGACTAAAGCTGCTCTAACCCTAGAGAACTCTACGATAATAGTCGTTTCGCCGCTGATATCTATAATGCGTGACCAAGTGGAACACTGAATTTAAAAAGCTTGGACTTTCGGCCGCAGCTATTGGCATCGGTGAAGAGGGAGAGGAGGACGAGAAGAAAGCGAGAGAAGTGAAAGTGCGAAATTGTTTTCGGTAGTCCGGAGTCCTGGCTGATCACAAAGTGGCAATAACAAAACAGTCCAAAGACTGTTAAGCTTCAAAAAGCTATTACCAAGGGAGAAACTACGCGCTCCAGTCAAAAGACTCACACTGTTATAAGAGAAACACTATTCTCCTTAGTTGATGTAGCTTACGTTTAATCTGCACTTCATTCTTATAATTCTGGATCTGCAAATCACTATGCGTGATACAACATTGCAAAAATACCATTACATTCACGGACAAAAGAAAATCACTTAGTTAGTCAGATCCAGAAGGCACTTTGGAGAAAATTAAAACCCTTATTTAGCCGCAATAAAAAGCTCTACGTTCAGAAGAGGTCAAAGAAAATGCTCTCTCCTCAGATAGCCTGAGTATCAGGCGTTTTCTGGGGAAAAAAGGAATCTCCTCTCCCCCAGCCCTTTACGAAGGCCTGATACTCACGCTATCCTGCCGACCAGAAACAAAAGCCACAGGAAATCGATATGTGTGCCATGACCTCTCAGTGTGAAACAAGCCGCTAAAATCACATTTGCTCAGTGAAAAATGCACAACCTTCCTGAGCATAACCTACCCAACAGAGGAAAAAACTTACCGCCCCCTTTTATTACTATAAAACCTGTAGCACTTTGAATGATCGATTGCGAGATTCGCAGACGCCGTTGACGAATCCGTAGCCTGCGAACAGCAGATGTATTTCTGGTCGTCGCTTCGGCGGGTGAAACAAGAATCTAGAGCCGAACAAACCGGATGCTCTCACAGGATAACAAATTCCAAGACAAATTTCCACACATTCGCATTTATCAATAAAGAAAGAAGATCAATAAAGAATAAAGAAAGAAGAGAGTTCGCGTCACGCGAAATGCTCGCGCGAGAAACTTGAGAATGATTGTAGCTAACTGAAGTGTTAACAGTTTTGACAGCCGAATCCAGTCGTGACAAAAATGGGCGGAAGAGGGTCGTTAAAAAAATGCTAACAGGCTCTCTCTCCCATTTTTCTCGCCGCCACCGCCCCCTTTCCCAAGTCGCGTCCGTCTTATTTTCGCTTTGCTCGTTTTAATACGTCCGCACTATACTATCTGAGAGCCTGGCACAGGCTACGGATCGAGTGATGATTAGATCTAGGGTGTGTCCCCTAGAGTGGGTAGGTGTGGCAACATGTGCTTCAGATTAAAAGTTTCTAGCAGGTTGTGAAGCTAGGTTGCATCGGCGTTATGTCTGTCGTCAAGATGAAAATTAAAATCACCCACAATCAACAAGTTGCCTGAAACTGGAACAAGCTGCTCGAGGAAGCTCGCGAAGTCTTCGAGAAACGCTTTGATCTGCGACGATGGAGGTCGGTAAATGACAACGAATCTAATGCTTCCGATGGGATACTCAGCAAGCGCAACCACATGCGCAAAGGAACTAAAATTCGCTGAACACAGCTTCTTAACTCGGAGAAAAATAAATTAGAAATTGATTAATGAATTTACGTGTATGTGTTCGCGGCCATGATTTGCGGGTACCACCACAAACCTTCAGATTGTTTATCAAGCCCCCCAAAAATACTTGCCAAATTTTCCTATCCAAAAAGATCCCAGAATATTCGCTCATCCCCATCCCATCACTTAAAATCGAGTATCTCCCCTCCCTCACCTGGGTGTTTGTCACTGTCTGTGTTCTGGAAACCAGATCTATTGGACTAAATAAAGAAACAGTACACTATTTTTCATTAAAGGTTGCTATCTGATATTGTGATACATGTAATGGTGTCAGCCTGTTTTTTTTTTTTTAAAAATAACTAACAGTGAACACAAACCTGGGGCCAATATGTTGCATTTGGGTAGATTATTCTTTATTACAATCCGAGAAAGTATAAGAATACACAAAAGTATGTTATAAAATATTCCGCTCTTTACAAATTTGGAAAAATTATTAAAAAATGCCTCGATTTCACTCCAATTAGCAAAACAACTCTGCACAATTGCATGCATCACTTTTTTATATTTCTTTGCTGTTATTGCACGAATATGACCGACCATTGAAGAGAGGTGCCACTTACCTAGCAGAGTCAGCTATTTGTTTCTTGTGTAAATGTTCCCTGCTAGCAGAGGTCTCTCATTTTTGCCTTGTCGTGAGAGACCTCTGCTAGCAGGGAAGTGTAAATGGTTTTATTTTGTCCAAATCATAGTCACTACAAAAATGTCTAAGAATAATGTCTGCTTATGTTTGTAGTCCATAGTACAATGACAAATGTTATTTTCCTTTACGGTCATATATTGCTGAGCTATTGGGTTGACCTAAGCCTAAACCTTTTTACTTGAATGTCAGCCATGCTCTAGGATTTGAAATCTGAATCTTGTCAATGACTTCCTGGGAAATCCCTCTCATAAGCATCTTTGGAACAGCATTCACTAGTATGTGGCCATAACCATGTCCACCATACTTGACAAGTCGATGACGTGTGTGGACATCGTGTGCTATAACAACCTTATCTGCATACCCTTCTGAGGCCAGGAATTTAATATTTTGTATTCTCTGGGCATCACTTATGATATCAGTTGCATGATTGCTCTGATAATAAGTCACCTCAATCCCAAAAAAATCATATTCTAAATACACCCCGGTGGAGGCCAATTCCAGGAGCTTGAAGCGATCAAAGACAGTGCGATCAAGATGAGACATGACAGTTTTATTAATATCTGCCCCAGCCTCTTGAAGTATTCTCACAATTTCCATGGGAGATGGTTCATTCCGCCCAGGGTGAATAATAAGAGGAGCACCAGTCTCAGACTGTGCTGCAGCCGCAGCTAACAATGATTTTTTCTCTGCTGGTGTTAGTGGCCATGAACATCCTATTTCTCCTATGACACCACACTTGATAGTGGTATCACCAACACCTTCAGTCAGCTCCTTGACCATTGTCTAACAACAGAGAATATTATTATCAGAAGTCATTTCATAACTCTCTTTCTCCTTATGTCAGTTAATATGAATACAAACAGTGCAGTGTTTATTTTACAGACAACACAGGGAACTGCAGACCCCGCAGAGCCCCCCCTGAATCTGCCCATGGGATAATTGTCTGAAGCAGGGGGGAGGAATAAATACTGTACAGTTTTAGAAGGTTTAAAAACAGCACAGCTGATCCAAAAAATATCTCAAAGAGCACACAATAATCTGCATTAAAATTTACCTAAATTTACAAAAAATCAAAAATGCTTAAATAGTCTTGTGAACGGCAAATGACTGGACAGGTCACACCAAAATTGCCACAAAATTGCACAAAAACAATGAAAATTAAAACCAAATCACTTGACCGATCAGTGGCACTGAGGTAGTATTCTCCCAATATTTTATAGGCATACCTCGGCCTGTAGTTCCCTTTGATGGGGTAATAGGTATAATGCAGTGGGAGCATATACCAGAGCTAGTTTAGCTGAATTTTGCTACCCTATGCTAGACTAATATCCACAAATCCCCCCTATTCTAAAGTAGCTTTTAGGCCGAGTTGTGTAAATTTAAACTTACCAATTTGATTTTTTTATATATTTTTGAATGACAATAATTCCCAGTTTCCCTAATCTAGACTAAAATCTTCAACCAATTGACCAGTTTCCTGGAAAATGATACCCCATTCTAGATTAAACCTCTCTGATTTACATATCCTATCCCAGAGTAAACTGCTTGAAAACCATACCCTTCACAGTGGCACATACCTATATGGCCCATATATGGCAGTACCTCTCAGGGCTGACTACCATTTCCATGTACGGTCAGTATAAAACACGGACTGCGGACTGCGGTGTAGAGTCTAAATATACGCATTCAAGCTACGGATTGAACCGGATTACAACAACCGAATAAGGCACAGCCATTCTAAACTCCTCGGCTCCCGTACACTACTGTTCATCTATCCCATAATCGTCTCTACATATCCCGGCATACACTACAACCCCTCTTCCCCTAAGAACAAGACCTTAACATCGATGAAACACAACAAGAACGGATCAATACACTTCTAACGCGAAACTAATTAAACTAACCAAAGTGTTCAATAAAGTGTCTTTCCGAGCTGGCAATGTTCCTCTAACGCGAGTCTCATTAAAGTGTTCAATAAAGTGTCTTTCCACCCACTCTTCCACTTAACAGAGTTCATACACGTCGTAGTCTTTTAAGTACTCCGGTGGCCTCCTTTCCCTTACTGGTCTCCCATGGGGTTCTGTTATCCTTCCGGTGCTATCTTCCTCGAAGGAGTCATCTTCAGCAACTTGTTCATCTCCGGTTGTGTCCCCTCTCAAGTATTTCTTGACATCGGCCACATTTCTCCTCACGTGTACTCCTTCGGGTGACGATATGACAACCTCGTTCCTGCGCTTCTTGTTAACGGTATATGGAAGTGTGCCATAAGTGGTTGAGAGCTTGTTCTCTTTCCTCTGTTTTAAGAGCACTAAATCACCAGGTTCTAGGTCACTCTCTCGAGCTCTCCTTTTCTCGTCAGCATAGTCGGTCCTCTTCTGCTTCATCTCTGCATCCTTGTCTCTTGCCTCACTGTCGGAGTACCTCGAGTTTTCCAGCTCAGGAATCTTTGTTCTGATTTCTCTGTTGAACAGGAGTTTGGCTGGCGTGACTCCTGTACTGCTATGGGGTGTCGTTCTGTACGCAGTTAAGAACTTTCGCATCTCGGTCCAGATATTCTTTTTTTCAGCTTTAGCTATCCTAAGGGCTTTAAGCACGCTTCTGTTTTGTCTTTCAACCTCCCCATTTGCCTGGGGCCATAGCGGAGTCGAAGTGTGATGCTCTATATCATTAGTTTTCAGGAAACGCTCAAATTCATCAGACACAAACTGTGTACCATTGTCAGTTTTCAACGACTGCGGTAACCCATGGGTACAGAAAATCTTCTCCAAACTTTCAATGATTTTAGTGGAGGTCACGGACGTCAGAATATCCACTTCGAAGTATCGGCTGTAATAATCAACCACGACCAGTACATATTCTCCTGACGGTAGGGGCCCCATCAAGTCTGCGGCTAGGTCAATCCAGGGTTGGCTTGGAAACTCTGTATGCTGTAAGGGTTCTGGTGGTGTAGGCAGTCCAACTAGTTGGCAGCCATGGCAGGTCTTACACCGGTTTTCCACTTGCTTGTCAATTCCAGCCCACCAAACCTTTGTACGAAGTCTCTGCTTGGTTTTTACCAGCCCCTGATGACTCTCATGTGCTAAGTCTAGCTCTCTTTCACGCAGTTTTCTTGGAATTAGCAACCTCATTCCCCTTAATACTAACTTTCCTAGGGAAGAGAGTTCATTTCTGACATGTTTGTACTGTGGTGGGGCTTTGTCCCAATCTCCTGTTGAGATGCATTCTTGTAGTTGTGAAATTTCTGGGTCGGCAGCTGATTCTTCCTCAATTTCTCGGATGGATATTGCTACTGGCGCTGATGCTTCTGCCACAAAACAAATAAATTCCTCAGCATCATCATGACCATTCAACTCTCCCTTATCAACAAGTCGTGAAAGAGAGTCAGCAATGTTCTGTTTACCTGGCACATACTACACCCGAAACTTGTATGGTTGAAGGCGAAGTACCCAGCGCTCTATCCGAGCTGAATTACGGGAACTAGTCGAGTAAATAGTTTCTAGAGGCTTGTGGTCTGTCAGCAATGTGAACTCCATTCCATACAGGTACATATGAAATCTTTTGCATCCCCATACAAGTCCCAATGCCTCTCTTTCTGTTTGTGAGTATCTTCCTTCAACTCCTGTTAGGGCACGACTTGCATACGCGATTACACGCTCCTGTCCCTCCTGGACCTGTGTAAGTACCGCCCCAAGGCCTACCGGGCTTGCATCTGTAATTAACTTGGTTACTTCTGCATTTCTGTCGAAATATGCCAATGTTTCTGCCCGTCCCAGGTTACTCTTCAGGGTTTTGAATGCCACTTTCTGTTCTGCGCCCCACTTGAATGGTACATCCTTCCTTGTCAATTCTCTGAGTGGCTCTCTGATACTTGCTAAATTAGGGATGAACCGGGTGCTAAAGTTCACTAAACCTAGGAAACTCCGCACTTCCTCCGCATTTGTGGGTTCCTTAGCCTGGACCTCTGCTTCAACGCGTGACTCTGTTGGGCCAATGCCTTTCCTTGATAGCAGATACCCCATGAAAGTGAGTTGTGGCATCCTAAACACACACTTTTCCGAATTGAGGGTTAGTCCTTTGTCACAAATACACTCAGTGGTCTTCTGCAACCTGCTGTCATGCTCTTCAACTGTACGACCATGAATAATTATGTCATCGTGTATGTTGTAGGCACCCTCACACCCGGCCAGCACTTGTTGAATAGTGTGCTGATAAAGCTCTGGGGCGGAGCTGATTCCGAACATCAAGCGTTTATACCTGTACAACCCCTTGTGAGTAATGAATGTGGTAATAACTCTAGACTGTTGCTCCAACTCAATCTGGTGAAATCCCCATTTGAGGTCCAATTTGCTAAACACCTTGCTCCCATTCAGTTGGTAGAGTATGTCATCAACTGTGGGTATGGGATGACGTTCCCTTACAATAGCCTCATTAGCTTTTCTCATGTCTACGCAGAGTCTGATGTCCCCCGAGGGTTTGGGAACCACCACGACCGGGCTTACCCATGGAGTAGGACCTTCAACCGGTTCAATAACGTCACAGTCAACTAGTTCCTTGAGTTTCTGTTCTATTTTGTCCCTTAACCCATAAGGTGGGGGTCGCAACTTCTGTGCAACAGGTTTAACTGATTCATCAATGTGGAGTTTTGCTTGGAAACCCTTAAGTTTTCCTACTCCCTTAAAACACTCAGGAAAATCTCTAAGCAGAGTTTCTTCTTTTATGGCATTGATTTCAAGTTTCAGTATGGCCAGCTCTTCTGAGGTCTCCCTGCTAAGTATTGCCCTTGCTTTCTCTTCCACAACAATAAAACACACATGGCAACGTTTATCTTTGTAACGAAGTTCAGTTTAAACTCACCAGCAGTAGTAAGTGGCTCATTGGATCCATAGGAGTACAGCATTCTCTTAGATTTCCTTAAAACACATTTCACTTTCTTCTCCTTAAGCATCTCCCATGTCGCTCTGTCAATAACATTGCAGGTGGAACCAGAATCGACAAGGACCCCTTCCAGTCGAACACCTTCAAGCTCGATGTCTATGGTGGGAATATCTCTTCCACTAGGCTGTAAGGTGAAGGCGAAATCATCATCTTTGGTGACTTGGTGTATATTTCCTTTCTTGGGTCTATTGGTATCTTCTTCTTTCGTTTTACAAACTTTGGCGAAATGCCCCACTTTTTTACATTTCATACAAGTAGCCAGCCTTGCCTTACACTCTGGATCTTTTGCAAAATGTCCCGCAAGTTCACACCGATAACAACGTCCTCCGCCACGTTTAGGCGAATCAAAATATTCCCGCTCTAAGGAATTCACATTTCCGCTCCGTGAATCGCTTTCAATCGACCGGGCCTGACTTTCAGCAGCTTCCATGGACCTAGCAATGTCTCGAGCCTTCTGGAGTGTGAGTTTCCCGCTAACAGCGAGTAGTTTCTTGCGAAGATCATGTGACCGACATTTATCAATTAACTGATCGCGAATTTGTTCTTCCTTGGATGTTCAGAAGTCGCAATTCTCGCTAAGCTGGAACAGTCTGGTCACAAACTGGTCTGCCGTCTCGGACTCCTCCTGTTTTGCTTGACGAAACTGATGTCGCTCAAATGGAATGTTAACTTGTGGTAAAAAATGTGCGTCCAGTAATCTCATAGCTTTCGCATACTGTGTTTCTCCGTCTGGGGCTGGTCCAGTGTCACTCAGCGTAACAAAAATGTCCTGTACATCCTGTCCAGCGCAATGCAAAAGTAAGGCTTGTTTTTGTGCATCCTTTGTGATGCCCTTCGCCTCGATAAAAGAACTCAAAAGAACGTTTCCATCGTCTCCAACGTGGTCCCACGCTAGTCGGATTGCCAGTGCAATCGAAAGGGTTTATGTTTCCAAATTCAATGTTCACGGCCATATTTGCTCTGCATATGTCGGGAAATTACCTTGTCTATCCCCGTCGCCAATTATAGAGTCTAAATATACGCATTCAAGCTACGGATTGAACCGGATTACAACAACCGAATAAGGCACAGCCATTCTAAACTCCTCGGCTCCCGTACACTACAGTTCATCTATCCCATAATCGTCTCTACATATCCCGGCATACACTACATGCGGACTGCGGACTGGGTATAAAATAAGGACTAGGTATAAAACGCGGACTTTGAAAATACGGACTGGGTATAAAACATGGACCAGGTATAAAACGCGCACTGCAGACTGTGGACTGGGTATAAAATAGAAATTCTTGGTGGAGGTTCCTTGAATCAAGAGCCTGAAAAAAACGCTATCTTCTTCACCCATTTTAGACATGGTCTCGGTCTCTAACAACTATGAAAGGGGTCAGGACCCGGGGGGTACTCTCTTATATAAGCCATATACGTATTTGCCGCCCTAAAGGGTAGGGTATATGGGCCGTTTTGGTGGTCTGAAAACACTTTGCCTATTTTGATTTGGAATCGGGTATGGTTTTCGAGGAAACTACTTGAGCGTTCATGTGCGAATGTATTTATCGTTTTCAATTCTAGATTTAAGAATTTTTTGTTTGCGCTCTAATCTATAAATTTATAACGATGGCATAATTTCTGCCTAATTAGGCCTAGCCTGTTTCAGGCTCCGAGATAGTTGGGTCCGCTAAATTGAGAAAGTGCGAAAATACAACGAGAGGAAACTGAGTAGTCTCCTCTTTATTTGAGAGCCTGGAACAGGCTAAATTAGGCCAGGTCTGAAAATGGGTATGGATTTTGGAGATCAGGTCTGAAAACGGGTGTGGAAAATGACATTTTTTATTCTGAAACAGGTAAGGATTTAGAGAACCAGGGGGCATAACCCCACCAAAAAATTCCTAGCAGTACCCCCTTCCGGGGTTCAGGAGCAGGGTGTACATCATGTCATCATAATCATCGCGTAGAATATAACGTTGGGTTGGATGATTCATTTCGGTTATTATTGACGTATAGGTGAGTAATCCCTTCTGCCTAAATACTGCTTTTTACCTCGCGGAATGCCCCTATATTGACCTTCTTGTCTGAGTTTTTCATTTCCTCATATTCCCAAGGATTTATTTGAAACGGAATAGAGGCATCTTTAGGAATTTTACTCTGACTCGGCTAACACCAATACTATTCCTTTTATTCGGTGCTTCTCTGAAGTAGTTAATAGAATGTTCTTTGACTCTCACTCACTTGGTACTTTTTCCCGTCATTTTCCCGATTATTACGTCATTTTCACCCAAAAATAAATGACGGAAATTAATCAGGGAATTTTAGTACTCTTTTTCAAACTTGTAAAAAATGTAAAATCCAATTATTTCACGTAATTCCTCCGGTTAATCGTGAATTAAATTTCAATTTTACGATGTTTACTTCTTGTTGTTTTTACAAATATCCCCCAATAATTTACGTCATTTAATTTTGGGAAATTTGACAACTTATTGCTCGCTCCCCCTGCGGGGTTTCTCGCGGAAAATGACGGGAAAAAGTACCAAGTGAGTGAGACTCAAATAACATTCTCTTAACTACTAACAACTATCTTTGAGTCAGAAAAAATAAAATTGAATTTTATTTAATTATAGCTTAAAGATTTAATAACTTGTATAAAATGGTCAGCAAATCAGCGCAAAGCAAAAACTACAAAGTCAATTCAATGATCTTTCAAAACAAAAAAATATTCAACCTGATAAACCAATTCAATAAAACACTAACACCGTTATTTAAAATAACAAAAGGTCCTTTCTGTGATGAAGCTACACCAAATAGTAACTTCCGCAAAAATGAGAATGAGTATGTGAAGTTATTGATGAAGTTGACTGATATTTTTGAGGAACTCGAGAAGTTTGGTCCAATCGAAATCGTACATTTGGGTGATAGTATATTTCAACAAGCTTTTCCAAATATTAAGTACATGTTTTACGAAATGAGTGAAGTAAATGATTCTTGTCCTCTTGTTGACGATGGAACAAAAGATATGAAAAATATTTCTCCTGAAGATGGTCAATTGTATTCACTATCTGAAAGTTTGTGGAATTTGGGAGTTTGCCCAATTGAGTTCTGATTGCCCATGGTTTCAAATCATGGGCTTTTTTTATGAAGAAATTTTTAACATTTCAAAATAAAATTATTTTGAATTATTATATAGACACGAGTGTTTTACTGGAAAATATACCACTCGTAAAATTCATAAAAACTACATCCGGGACCCGAGTGGTCTATTTTCCATAATCTCACCCGTGAGTTTATCGATGACGTAATTTCGGTCATTTCCCTCTATTATTTTATCGATGTCTTTTTGTCTATATAATAAAAAGAACATTACACGGCGGCTTGAAGATATGAATTTTATTTTCTCGTGGCAAAAACCATATTTTACTCACTCGCTGCGCTCGTTCGTAAAATATTGTTTGGCCACTCGAAAATAAAATTCATATCTTCGCGCCACCGTGTAATATCCTCTATATATTGTCTAATTTCTATTTAAATTTAAATAACAGGGAAAAAATAATAAAACTGGTGGCTACCAGACCTTCTCAGGAGGGACTCCTTATTTTATAGCGGAGCTCCGCGCGCGAAGCGCGCCAGCGGAGCACCATGGGTAAATAAATCTACCCATCCCAGAAAATTTGGTAATCACGTGACCGACCGTCCGTGCGACCGACCGTCCGTCCGCACCACAGGAAAACCAATGTTTACTCTCACTTTTTTTAGCTAGTTTGGGAGCCCAAGAGAAAACTAATACTATTAAACATCAATGTTGTAATCAATTGACAGCTGTCAAAACAGGGCATCCGCTGACCAGTATCACCTGACCGTACCGCGGGCTCAAGTGTCGACCCATCGAGGTCGAATATTTTTTTGAAGTTATCCGCTGACAAATTACCAGTTTCAAATGATCGCAGGCTCAAGTTTATTTTTTCCGAGGATTCATATCAAATATGTTGTGTTTATGTCACTATGGCCCCGCACTATTAGGACTTTGATTTCAAACTGGCCTCGGAAGCGAAAATTCAGCCAGTGTTTTTAAAAGTACAGGCGGGGAAGACCTTATTCTTACCATGGTCACGCGTTGGTGACGCTCTACGTCCAATTTTTATACTCTGATTGGTCAAAATTTGACAGGTGAGTTCATGCGGACAAATTATGCAGCATCTTGAAAGTTGTTTACTTTGACAGCTGAAGCTGACAGAGTTTTGTGTCAACTTGTGATGTTTTTAACTGTCTTTTCCCTCTGGATGTACAAAATGAAATACAGCTGCTATCAAGAGTCTTCTGTTATTCATGGCTGGTTTGTTTACTGGGTTTTTGGTTGAGAAAAGCGTCGCTTGTCAGAATTCGGTAATTCGTTTTTGGATGGCATCGTTTTCGTTTTTCACTTTGCCTCATGCGTAAGAGAGTTTAAAAGTCTCAACCAACTGTGGCCTTCCTTGATAGCTTTCAGGAACTGAATCTCGAATGGTAAGCCTGAGTAATAATTATTGTATTTGATGTTTGTTTTTGTTATATCTAATTTTCATGAAGTCTTGCACAGTTCACGCTGACAGTTTATGCGGCAAGTTTATGCACGTTTGTAGGATTTAAGTCAATGATCTGACCTAATACCAGGTTTGATATAAGCTAACAGAACTTTAAAAAGCCTTCAGATATATTTGCTCACCACAAATAGAAAGAAAATGTTCCGAAGAATATTTAGTTATAAATTTGGTTGTAGAAAGAAACTTTAAGCGATTTTCTTGCTTCGAGGAGTTCACCTTTGAAAACAGTAAACACCGCGCCGGGAAGCCGGCTTACCGGTAAGCTTTACGCTGAAAGACTCTGAGGATTTCTAGAGACACTTTAATACTTGTCTTCGTGAATGAAAATTGTTGTCTCTGTAAATTTTTCACCGAATTATATTTCTTTTTTTGATTGTTAGTAGTCTCTCTTGCAATTTTCATCGTTTGTCCGTGCCGTTTGTTTTCATCGTTCATGAACATCGCTTGCAGGAGTACTCAAAAATGACTCGCGTATCAAACGCTTTATAAGATTACACATCGTTATAACTAAAACCATTAAATAACAAAAAAATAATAATAAATTCGCTATTATGTTGAAGCGTAACTGTCTTAAAGATCATTCAAACACTCGACCACACTGACAGCTCGCACTATAGAAACAAGAACCAGCTTGCCATATGGGTGATTTTGGAAATTCTTGAACGGTTCGCTTAAAGCCCACGGTTGATCGTCCTGAATATTCTGAGTGCAATTTGTCTTGAAAAATTGTGAAATACCGTATTCTCTCCGCGGTCTGTATGACAAATAGCACTGTTTCACCTCAAATGTGATGTATAAAAATTATAAAAGGTTGGTTTAAACACCCCCAGATTTGTTGGCAAGAATTTGCAAAGTAAACCTATCGGACGCAAAAAAATTTGGCGTGATTTGTTTTCCAAGAATTTGTTTTCGAGGCCTAATCTACTGTGATCTTGAATGTGATCGAAGATGTTTGCTATTTTTAGGGTGTACATATAAGGTTATCAATTCGATGTAAGATGTTTCACTCTAAAATAACTTAGCCTTTCCCTCAAAAGTCACATGAATGTGCCCTTAAGTTAACTGATTTGTGGATTAAAAGTTTATTGTTTGATTTAAATTATAATATTTATTAATTGGAGCTTCGCTTTTGGCCCTGGCTAAATCTATATATTATATTTTTCCTCTAAGTCCCTCCTGAGAAGGTTTTTATTTATTTACCCATAGACCGGCCATTTACAGGGCTTTTTCTCATTATTTAAGGCTTTTATTTAATCTCTAGGCTTGGGGGTGAACAGGCACTCCTATGCACCTCGCTCTGCCCTTTGACATCCTCTTACGAGTGGTCCTCAGTGCAATTACAGCTCTACTTCCAAGCCGTGAAGCCGTGGGGTTTTTACAACATCATTAGAGACCTTAAGATATCCCGAAATCGGTGTACGGGTAACGGGTAGCGCCATGTTTTTTCATTTTGTGGTGACGTCATCGACCTTACCCGGTAGAACCAGCCGTTTTTCCGGGGTAGACACCAGTTTACCCGTAGAAGATTTACGAGTAGCTGCAACTCCTACATGATGGAGAAACGAGTAAGTTTTTAAGACTTTTTAAGTACAAATGTAAATTGTACGACTCCTTGGCAATGTTATTGCAAGTCTGTTCAAATGTTTTTGCCAAATTTGAATTTTAGCTGTAAAGAAAGCGCCTCAAAATGTATTGATTTTGGACCTCAAATGCGCAGGTTGAACTCTGAAACGATATCAATTTGTGGCGGTATTTGGGGGAATTTCTGAGAATTGCTCGAACGTTTAAGTTTCGCAAAAGAAATAGCATTGAAAAGTGTAGCATTGGAGTCACTGTTGAAGTTGACAATCAAAGGAATTGTTTGGTGATGTGCCTCGATCAAATGGCGGGGTTTGCGATAACAAGCTTTCGGTCGAGGGACTTCCCGCCAAGTTTCTTAAAATCTCTCTATGATATTTCAATAAGCTTATGTATGAATGAATTGTTTGTTGCAGCATGTTGTTAAGATGTGAAGTGTAGAATTTGAGGGAGATTTTGTATGCGTTAAGTGACACGCATGTAAAAAGTTAATTTTGCTTGCTTGTTCTTTTAACTAAGGGAAGAAGAAGAATTTCGATGTCCTCATCCTCAGTGTCGAACGAATGAAGAAGCATATCATTGCCGTGCTTTCTAAAGAAAGAACATTCTTAAAGAAGAATTTTGGATACATTTGATAGACTTTATTAAACAATTCAGTCAACTTATTTCAGAGGAAAAAGAGCCAACCTCGCCGCCGCAGCCGCCATCTTTGTAAACAATCCTTACCAATCCCCGCGCGTTAAGTCTTCAGGTATCTTAATCGAAATAGTCACGCACATGAAAATTTTATGTGTACGGGTACACTACCCGTACCCGTACACCAATATCGGGGTATCTTAAGGTCTCTATTAACAAGGGTTAATGGTTACCGGTATTAGCAGAAAGGCCCCACGTTTTTCCAATCAGGTAATACTTTCACCAAGATACATCCTAGTACTATTTCAATTGACCTTTTATATGTGACAAATTTATTATTTCCATAATTGTGGGATGTAATTTGTGTCCTCCGCTAATACGCATGCGCAGTGTGGGGTGATTAATATGCAAGTTGTTGGCGATTAATAATAAATGAGTTTTGGGTGATTTTCGTTTTAGGTATTGTTTTAAGACTTATAATTTTTATTCTGTATTTCGAGACAGAAAAAATAAAATTGAATTTAAGGTTTAAAGATAAAATAATTATATAACAAGATGAACACTGACTTAAAAAACCTTTCAATTGAGGAGTTAAAAAAAATAGATAAACTCAGGACTCAAGAACTTAAAAATAAATATAATCAATATAAGGAAAAACAAGAAAGACAAAAGTTAATAGAGAAGATAAAGAAAAAGGAAAGTTTAATTAAAAAATAACTCTTATTTCTAAACGACCACCTAAAAATAAGCAAAAAACTAAACCCAAAACAAAAACATTTGATGAGTATTTTCAGGAGTGTATCAAGAATAAATCAATTCCACCCAATACACCGTCTTATCTGCGCAAAGCTTTGGAACGAGCTATCAAAGAACATGAACAAGGAATTATCAAAGAAAAATCAGCTCTGGATGAATTTGCTAACAAATACATTGTTCAGGGAAAACCAGGTATTTTACCTTTTGAGTACTTCAAATCTAAATCTAGCTATTTAAAAAACTTTTTACGAAATCATCGAAATATCAAAGTCAGATTTGCTTTAGTTTGTATAATGGAACAAAAGTCATCCGGTGATAAAGGATCTACTATCACTGTTCAGAATAAAGCATATTTTCAATCAGATACACATATTAATCTTGAATCAACCGATGTAAAAAAAATACTTGTCCAAGTTATTCGCGTCATCCTTGATAAGATCAGAATCTATCAGAATAAAGGTAGTGATTGGTATTTTAAAGAAGTAGTTCATTTTGAGATTCACTCTGTTAATTTTGATCCGATGAGAGGTTCTTCTTATATTCCTCTTCCAGATTGGATAATGCGAAAAAAAGCCATATTAAATATTCGAAACAATGATGATAAATGCTTTCTCTGGTGTGTACTGAGATATCTCAATCCACAACCCAAAAATGATGATCGATTTACAGATTTGAAAGAAAAAGAATCTACTTTGAATAGCAAAGGAATTAAATTTCCGATGAAAGTAAAAGATATCTCAAAATTTGAGGCACTTAATCCATCTATCCTAGGAATAAATGTTTTTTCGGTTAGTGAGAATAATAAGTTTTACCCACTCCGGATGGCAAAGCGAAACCCGCAAGAAACAATTGATTTATTTCTTTATGAGGAAGATGGTAAAAGTCATTATTCTCTTATTAAACATTTTTCTCGTTTGTTTAGATCTCAAATAACTTCTCATACAAGTGGACAAATTTTTATTTGCAAGAAATGTTTTACTCATTTCTCGAAAGAAGAATTATTTCAAAAACATATCCAATATTGTTCAACCAATGAAACAGTTGCTGTGAAAATGCCCCCGAGAAACACAATGTTACATTTTAAAAATTATCAAAAACAGCTTCCAATTCCTTTTGTAGTTTATGCAGATTTTGAATGTTTTACTAAACCAATGAATACTTGCAGTCCCAATCCAGAGGATTCATGTAACTACAATTACCAAAAACATGAACCATCAGGATTTTGTTTTTACATCAAAGGGATAGTTCCGAATACTTTTGAACCAATTAGTTATACAAAAACCAATAATGATGATAATGTTCCTGAAATATTTGTTTCAAAACTTGCAAAAATAACACATAAAATATATAATGATTTTTATCGACGACCAAAACCTCTTAAATTAACAAAACAAGAACAAGCTTTATTTGACCAAGCAAAAAATTGCCATATTTGCTCAAAAGAATTACTCGATGACAAAGTCCGGGATCATTGTCATTTTACTGGCCAATATCGAGGAGCTGCTCATAACAGTTGCAATCTACAGTGTCGAAGGCCAATGATTCTTCCTGTAGTGTTTCACAATCTTCAAGGTTATGATGCTCATTTGTTTATAAAACAACTATCCAGTATTCCAGGTGAATTGAACTGTATTCTTTCTACTGAAGAAAAGTATATTTCGTTTTCCAAAAAAATTAAAGTTGATGAGTATAAATCCAAACGCACTGGAGAGACTGTTTCATTGTATTTTGAAATACGATTTATTGATTCATTTAAGTTTCTTCAAACGAGTCTGGCTAATCTTGTTGGAAACTTGCAACCAGATGATTTTCATAATACAAAAGAAATATTTAAAGAAAATGTAAATCTCTTAACTCGAAAAGGAGTTTACCCTTATGATTATGTTTCCTGAATAGAGAAACTAACTGAAACACAATTACCACCCAAAGAAAAATTCTATTCAAAACTAAATGATGAAGATATAACAGATGAAGATTACCAACATGCAATCAAAGTTTGGAATACATTCAAATGCCAAACAATCAAAGATTATCATAATCTTTACTTGAAGTCTGATGTCTTGCTGTTGGCTGATGTATTTGAGAATTTCCGTAAAACTTGTTTGAAACATTACAATTTGGATCCAGCTCATTACTTCACATCTCCCGGTCTGGCTTGGGACGCGTGTCTCAAAGAAACAGGTCAAGAGCTTGAATTGTTGCATGATTATGACACGTTAATGATGTTTGAAAAAGGCATACGAGGAGGAATAACTCACATATCAAAGAGATATGCAGAAGCGAATAACAAATACATGAAAGATTTCGATCCTGATAAACCGTCCAAATTCATTCAATATCTTGATGCCAATAATCTTTATGGATGGGCAATGTCACAATCACTACCAACACATGGATTCAAGTGGATGAAAGAACCAACAATAGATTCAGTAATGAAAATACTTGAAGATATGAATGATAGTATGAATAATCCCTCAGAACACAAAAAAGGTTATATATTTGAAGTAGACCTTGAATATCCAAAAGATTTATGGGAATCACATAATGATTATCCTCTTGCTCCAGAGAAGTTAAAAGTTAATGGTGTTGAGAAACTTATTAGCCATTTCAAGCCACATAAAAATCATGTAATACATTCTCGAAATTTGAGACAATGTCTTGAGATGGGTTTAAAAATAACTGTTGTTCACAGAGGAATAATGTTCAGACAGAGTTCTTGGATGGAACCTTATATCAGAAAGAATACTGAACTCCGAAAAACAGCAGCAAACAGTTTTGAAAAAGACTTTTTTAAACTGATGAATAATTCAGTATTTGGAAAAACAATAGAAAACATAAGGAAAAGACAAAATATAACACTTGTTGATAATCGAGAGAAAGCTGTAAAATTATCAAGTCGTCCAAACTTTGATAGAGCAACAATATTTGATCGCAATCTTATTGCAGTTCATATGAAAAAAACTGAAGTGTTTTTTAACAAACCAGTGTATGTCGGTCAAGCAATACTTGATCTTTCAAAAACATTAATGTTTGATTTTCATTATAATTACATACAAAAGAAATACACTCATAACCACGCCAAGTTGTTATTTACTGATACCGATTCACTTATGCATGAAATTACTACGGATGATTTTTACAAAGATATATCAAAAGACATTAAAAAAAAGTTTGATACTTCAGATTACCCCCCATCCCATCCATCTGGAATACTGACAGGAGTCAATAAAAAAGTGATTGGAATGTTCAAGGATGAAGTAGCTGGTCGTCAAATAACTCATTTTGTTGGTCTTCGTCCAAAGCTTTATAGTTTCAAGGTAGAGGATGAGAAGGATAATAAAAAGTGCAGAGGTATAAAGAAAAATATTGTGAAAAAAGATATATCATTTGAAGATTACGTACAGTGTTTATTTTCTGGTGAAAAGCAAATGAGAACGATGAAAATTATAAGAAGTGAAAATCATGATATTTATTCAAAAGAAGTAAACAAGGTAGCTTTGAGTAATGAAGATGATAAGAGGAATTTAGAAAAGGACAAAGTAAATACAAAAGCTTTAAGATAATTTAATATATATGATAAATGCAATACACAGAAGAAGAAATAAAAAAAATATTTAGGCATCTTTCATAATTATTTGAATCAGCAAGCTATTACTGTAGCAGGGGGTGTGGGGGGTGCAACCCCCTGCTGTAAAAATTGTCAAGAAAGTGATTGTTTTTCTATTTATTCTGGTTATAAAGTTTGTGAATCTTGTGGTTGTTTAAATGGTCATGTTTTAGGATATTATGATAAAAAAGACTATGAACGATTACATTTTTGAAAGAAGAGTATTTATCAGAGAAAGTATCATTATGAGAAAAAGGTTAATCAAGTTTCAAAGATATTACAGCTGTCTGATGATGAAAAGTGCGATCTGTATAATAAACTAATGGCAATAGACAACCACACCATGGAAATACTAAACAAACAATTTTGTCGAAAAAGAATGATAAGTATTTTTTTTCTTATAAAAAAAAATACTTGAAGAAATGGGAAATGAAAAGTATAAACTAGTTTATCTAAAAATTTCTAAAGAAACTTTGTCAAATTATGAAAAGTGGTGGGCCAACTATAAATCATTGTAGCAGGGGATGAAAGCACCAGTAAACAATCCCAGTCAAATAGCCAAGTACTTCAAATTCTTTAAACGGAGTGTTGACAGTATAAACACATCCTCTACCAAGTTTGTACTGTTTCCAAAATTCTCGAAAAGCAAGACTAAATATTAAATGATTGGTTAGTATTGATGAGTTTGATCTGCGACAATGTATGTAGTCTGATAGCCTGTAAATAATTTGGTTCAAGTCTAGTTTTTGTGTGAAATACTTTGCATAGAGAAACTGGTAAACAAGACAGGCTTAAATAAAATTATCAGGGTAAAATTGTGTTTTATATGTGGGAAAGTAAAAATTAACATATGATACAATTGTATTTCTCATTTCTATATTTATGTTTATATAGAAATGATTAAAGTTTATGAGCTGGGGTGAGCAACCCACCACTTATTATATTTCTTAACAAATCTATCTGCAATAGGAGTCTGATCAATTATCATTTCATCTATTAGTTTCATTCGATCAATAAACTCTTTTTTGTTAAACTCTTCACCCCGCAAAGCTGAACGCAGTTCAACCAATACTTTTTCATAAGTTGTAAATGCAATTTGTGACATTTCAATCTTTTTTTCTTGTAATTCTTCATTTTTGAAACAGAACTCACAATAACCCCAGCTCCATTTATTACACCGAGGATTATTGGATTGAGTGTTATTCCCCCTGCTATCGTGCCAATAACAACTAATCCTCCTCCAGACAGAGTAAGTGTTTTATCGAGAATTTTATACCTTTAAAAGATTTAAAAGATTTCTTAAAACACCAATATTTCTTGTGATAATGTTTATAGAAATCTTTGAGAGTTTTGACTTCTGGTTCTGTCAGAGAGTTATCAATATGATTAAATTCAAAGACGTCCTTCATTTATTTATTTACTCTACATAAGATCCATTTAGTTTCTCTTGTAACATTACGTACTCTGTGAAATTGCTCAGAGTCAAAGTCGTAAAAATTTGGAGAAAACATAATTTTACTCATAACTCCATCATCAGTTATAAAGTCAAAATATTGACCCATAGTGTGATTAGAGGTTGCTAACGTTAATGTTGAGCTGTAGTTACTTATGTTGACTTTTGTAACAATTGTATCAACACTTTCTGCCAACCATAAAACAATTTTTTTTCCATCAAAACTACTTGGCATACTAAAAAAATCTCTTTTATTATTGGATAATAAAGTTAAATAACCAGCAGCTTTAGTAAAAGTTAAACTCAATGAATTTTGATTACTTTGTGAATTTTTTTTAACTAAAGCAAAATCTCTATAATACTCCAGTGATAAAAAACAATACATAAAGTATAATTTGTAAAATTACCAGAGGGGGTAAAATTAATAGTGTAATTATTAACATTTAATCCATCTTTTCTTATATCACTTAAGTGTTTACTAGGAAAGTTAATATTAGGAACTAAAGAATTTATAACAACACTAGATGTTGACTTAATTAATCTATAAATATACGCATCAGAAAAGTCATAAAATTCTTCAAAATAATATCTATAAACATAGTAGTTTGTAGTAAAAGGAAATAACTCTTTTACCAGTCCAAAAGTTGCTGCACTAGTATCCTTGCTTCTATCGAGAGCAATGTTTAATACCTTATTTGAACTTGCGTTAATGACGACATTGTACTTTACTTCAAATGGTTTGATGTCAAATGATGAGTGATAGTCATAAACTTTATCTGGGTCGATATTACTAACTTTACTCGTAATACCATAAGCAATAATGTAAACTCCAGAAAACTGCATTGGATACACAGACAGATCATTTCCAACATTAGGAATATTAACCAAAATGTGAAGAAAAAACTTATTGCCAGTTATCTTTGAACTTCTTAAAATTAATTATGATTCTATGGTAATACATAAATTGTACTCAGTTGATTAAATCTATGTATTTATGTTGAAGTTTTTTTACACCAACATTACCAAGTTCTAATCCTTGTGATGAGTTGTTGTCAACACTTATCTGGGTTTTATGCCATAGTCGATAATCAGTGTTAAGTATTTCTAAACAAAGGGTATAGTCAGCACCTCCAAATAACCTGTAAAAATTAAGTCCCATCTTATACTTATAACCACCTTGAAAATTCTTTAATATATTCATATTAATAACTTTAGGATTGTAGTAGTGAAAGTTTCCTTTTTTAGGAAATAAGAAATCTCTTTTTGGGTAAAAACTATTTCTATTAACTATTTCATCTGTCCATTGAGCCGCGTCGTTCATAAGATAACCAAATACGTTAGTGTAATGACTTGGTTGAATATGAGACTCATGTAACCGACTATCAACATACTTTTTATTTGTCGCATCACTATCTGAAGCGGGATCTTCAAGATTAACTATTTAATGACCATTAACATCAAGATTACCAGTCATCTTTTTACTCCCATCTTTTTTTAAGTAAGAACTTAAATTTGGGGGGTTAGATACCTTTTCATCCACATACTTTTTGGTTGCAGCATCTGCATCGTCTGTTGGTGTTAATAATTTAATTATTTTTTTATTGTCCATGTTCAAATCATTAGTCATCTTATTTGATCCATTAACGTGGAGATAAGCTAAATCAGTATAAGCCAATGGCGTTGGTTGATTATTCCCATTTGGAGTTGGAATATTGAAAATTCGATTGTTATTCATGTTGAGATTTCCAGTCATTGGTCTTGTTCCATCTATTTTTAAAAAGACATTGCCATCAACTTTGGAATGGTCTACATACTTCTTAGTTGCAGCATCATTATTCCCTGTTGGTTTTTTAAGTCCTTCTATCTTATTGTTATTCATGTTGATGTTTCCAGTCATTGGACTAGACCCATTTTTGCGAAAAAAATTATTGTCCGTGTATTTTTTTGTGGCTGGCTCATCTACATCAGATGGAACTTTAAGGTTCAAAATACGGAAGGAGTCCTTCATATCAATATTGGAATCAATTGTTAATAATGATGTTTTTCCACCACCAGAATTTTCATCAACATACTTTTTGGTTGCTGAATCGGTGTCTGATTCTGGAGCACCAACATTTTTTAGTTTTTTTCCTACCATATCATAATTACCATCTGCAGTGAGATTAAATCCAACACCTGGAGCACCTTGAATTCCTCACGCAAATGGATGTTGATTAGAAGAATGTTCGTTAAATATTCCCATTTTATTATTTAAATAGATAAAATACTAAATACCCCCAGTAAAGTTTTTTGCAATGCTCTTCTTTGGTTTATCAACAAAAAGAAATGAAAATGGTTTTCGAGTTGCTGCTTTATACACCTCTTTATCAACTCCTAATTCAGATGATATTCTGTTGGCTTCCCTGGATGATGGAAATTCGTATAAACAGTAGTGAGAACAATTCAGTCGAATATCTTTTGGAGTTTTGTAAAATGATTGACTCAGATAAATCACTGAGCAATTCTTATGTCGTCCTTGAATGAAATAATTTATTATTTGTCTCTGGTTTTTATCACAGACGTAATCATCAAATATCACAAGTTTTTGATTGTCTTCATAGTCAATTTCTGTTACTGGGGTTATTTCATCATTACTTACATGAAGTATTTCACAGTCAATTTTATGTGAAATCTCTCTCATTTTTTGGATCAATCTCTTGTATTTATCCTGCTCCAAATTGCGCGCATAAAGATAAATCTCATCATAGTACAACAATGGTTTCATTAACGTATGATACAGTAAATTAGTTTTACCACTTCCACTATTTCCACAAATTAACATTCGAAATGTAACCGATGGCAGGAAAGGATATAGCTGTTTGAATTTTTTATCTGCGGCTTCGCCAGTACTATCATAATTTGGTATTTCCATTTAACTAATAAATATATAATTATTGTAGCGGGGGGGGGGGGGGGGGGGGATGCAATCCCCTGCTCTATTATCTAATTATTATATAAATGGACATTCAAGAAATTATTAAATATTCTAAAAATAAGATTGAAGCAGATGATCTTGCTAAACAGGTGAGACAGCGAATAAAAGAAACTGCTTGGGAAAAACAGAATCAGAGAGAAGGATTTAGTGAGACATTTAAACCTTTGATTTCACAGTTTGAAAAACCTGAAGACTCCAAAAAAGAAAATATATTCACTCAAAACCAAGAAATGCTTCGAAATCAGTTGGCTCTTACATCTGGTCTCAAAGCTAATCAAAAAGCTATTACTCAAGGTTTTAATCAGTTAGAGCGATTGGCTGATATGAAAGAGTTGCTGGAGGGAGAAAATAAAGATGAAATAGATCCAGATTTAAATCCAATTAGACAAAAAAAAATCTTAAAATATAACCTTGAAAAAAATTTAAATGATGAAGATAAGGAGATTTTAAACAGACTTGGTTATCCACAACCAAATGAAATTTTAGATGCCGAAACTGAAGAAATAAAAAAAATTTATGAAATGGTAGCTAATGATGCAAGAAACATGGGCATTGAAGTTGGGCATTTAAAAAGAACAAAACATAAAACTACTGCACAAGAAACAGAACTTGAATTATACAAACAAAATCATGAATTACAAAAAAATTATAAAGAAATTCTTAAATTTTACTTAAATTCACTTCAATATAACGTAGGAGAAGGTTTGGGGGGGCAAAAATACCTATATTTACTTCTCACCCCAAGAACTACTAAAAAGACTTGAATTACTCGGTGGATCACTTGCCGCAGGAAACAATGGTGTATTACATGAATATATTCAAATAGCTCATAGACTCAAAGATCTCGGGATTGTTACTAATAACCAACTTAATAAACTTTTAATAAAAATTATATAAACATAAGATAAAATGAATGAAAGCGCGATTCATATTTCCTCTGTTAAAAGAGAAAAAATAGGAGTAAATAAACCTCATGATTTCCTGGTAAAATTTAATCCTCCTTTGAAACTTGACCCACAATTTAAGCATTTTCTCGCCTTGGACAGGTTGTCGATGACTTACTCTTGGTACAACATCAGAAGTAGTTATGGTAACAATACAATAAAATTATACACCCATGATGGAACAACATGGAATACAATTACTTTTACGGATGGAATGTATTCCTACCAAGATATTGAAGATTACATTCATCAATATATGAATAAAAAGTCTCATCACACAACAGATTCCAAAGGAGAAAAGAAGTATTCAATCAATTTAACTTTTATTCTCTCTACCTATCGAGTACTGATAGAACTTGATGGTGATTATCAACTTGATTTAAGAGGAACAAATTTTGGAGACTTGGTCGGATTTGAAAAGAACCTGGTGACTAAAACAGAGTACGGAACACGACTCCCAAATATTACAAAATCGATTGACTCATTAAACATAAATACAACTGCAATAAAAGACTCTGTTGTAAATGGAGTAAATACAAACACAATCGCAGTTATTCCAACAGATAATCTTACAAGGAGTTATCCATTCACTTTTGAACCAAGGAGGACATTGTACTGCCCTGTAAGTTCTAATCTCATTTCTGAAATGAGAATAACAGTAACTGATTCAGTCGGGCAACCTATTGACCTCAATGGTATTGATTGGTTTATGACACTGTTGCTTCATAGTACTGAAGATAACAACATAGTATAATTATATAGATAAAAATGATGCGACAATCAGAGTTTAAAAGAAAATACAACCCAGAAATGGGAAAATATGTAAAACAACATATTTATGGAGAAGGAATAATGGATACAGTAAAATCTTTTTTAGGTAAAAAACCAACTAAAAAACAGGTACAATTTACAGTACCTCCACCACCCAAACCAACTCCTACCAATACAAATAAAAATGCTGGTGATAAAATAGTAAAAATGCTTTCTGGTGAAAATCCAACATCATTACGTAAAACAAATAAGCGGCAAGCTCCCAAAATGACACAGCAGGAAATCAACAATAAAGTTCTTCAAATTATGCCTGGTGGAAAAATAATATAATTAATTAATTAAAATAAAATGAAGTCTTTTAGAAATCCAAAATATCTTGAACGATATGAAGATGTTGTGTTTGATCTCGAACAACGTCTAGAAGTTGCTCCCGAAAACGGCGAAAAACAAGTTAGAAATAATCTTAAATTCATTGCTGACAATTCAGGTGAAGTCACTCCATTTGATTGGTATAATGCTAGAATATCACTGGATTTTAAAGTTCAGCAACTTGATGGAACTGATTTTGTTATTGGCGCTTAAATGTAAATGATGATAGTCTTACTGCTAATAGATTAGCGCAAATTATTGCATACCAGGCTGACCAAATGGGAATAGTAAATGGTGCTAATTCTTTTATTTCAAGATTATCTGTGCTGGCGAATGGTAAAGAACTTTATCAGTGTAATTACGCAAATCATAGTGTAAATATAAAAAATTTGCTTGAGTATAATAAATCATATGCTGATAGTGTGGCAACAAATGAATTTTATTTTCTTGATACATCCAGAAGTGCTAATAAAAATAGATTTACTAGACGAAATGTTACTCATAGACAAGATGGAGCGAACCCTGGTGGAGATCAAGCAGGTCTTATGATAGATAACACTCCTGCATCATATAATGAAGGATTTGCAAAACGAAAAGCTCTGCTTGGAACTTCAAGCACAGTACACTGTGAAATTCCTCTTAATAGATATTCATTCTTTGAGGCACTTGAAGATAAACTACTTCCAAACACTAAAATCGAAATAAACTTTGAGATTGAAAAAGATGATAATCTTATATGGAGGGCTGGTGGAAATGCTTGCCGAGTAATAATCACCCGTCTTCAACTGTTTGTACCTCGTTTAGTATTCAATTCAGAAGGAAGCAAGATTTATATGAGTGAGTATCTCAAACCATATAAATGGACTTATCTCAATGAAGTTGTTGAAACTAACATCGCTGGCAACCAAGCTGTTGGTAATTTTAGAGTTACAAATGGAATTTCAAAACCACGACATGTATTTGTTTTTATAATCAATTCTCCAAATATTGAATCACAGACAGAAAATCCATTTTTATACAATACTTTCAGTGTTTCCACAGATCCGCGAACTCTAAATAGATGTTATCTTGAAGTTGGAAATGGAAATGAGTACCCTGATATTCACTACAAACCTTCATCAGATCCTTCAAGAGTTTTTAGAGATGTAATGTCTTATGTTTTTGCCAACAATGATTTTCAAGGTGGAACACTTCTTAATAGACAAAATTTTGAGAATATATTCCCGTTTTTGTATTTTGATTTGACAAAACAGAAATTAGACATAAAAGATGGAGTTACAAAAATGGTTTTTCATTATGAGTTGTCGGGGGCAACTGCTGCAAATTACAATATTTATGCTTTGGTACTTCACGAGCGAGAAGCAGAAATAGAACAGCAAAGTGGAAAACTAATTCTTAGAGCATAAGTTAATATTGTATACAAAATAAAATTTTAATATAATTATTATATTAAAATGACAACTTATATTGAATATGGCGTAACGCTGTCAGGTGGACAAAAATCAAAACTGTTAAGCTCAATTAAAAATAAATCACCACTAACACTGCGATTAAAACATTCTCATCTTCGCGGATCAGATGAATTAATGTTAACACAAAGACAGATTGCGAAGATAAAAAAATCACTTGCAAATGGAACAGGATCAGATTTGAAAATAAGTAAAACACAGATTAGAAATTCAGTAAAACATGGAGGAAACTTATTCACTAGTTTGTTAAGTCTCGGTTCAAAACTTCTTCCTCTTGCAATAAAAGGAGTTTCAAAAGTTGCTCCTGCACTTGCTACTGGAGCTGCAACTGCATTGGGAGACCTTGGTATAAAAAAACTATTTGGAAAAGGGATTACAATTCCAAAAAGATTTTTCCCAATGTTACCTCCTTTTTCTAAAGAGTTCACCAAAGCACAAATAGACCAGATTAACAAAGTTTTAAAACAGGAGGACGATTGGTTATTAAACCAACTCGACAACAACTAGAAGGAGGATTTCTGGGAACACTTGCATCTATTGGAATACCAATGGCGATTAGTCTGCTTCCAAAGCTGTTTGGCTCTGGTTTACAGGTAGACAGGGGGTCATCTAGTAACACAAGAATTATGTTTATGTTCCACCACCATCCACACATGGCGAGGGTAACCCTTACTTCCCACCACCCTTTTTTGGTAATTGGAAAAACCCAATAGGAATGGGAGTTAAAAAAAAAAAGTCCAAAGGCAAGGGTTTGCTATTAGGAAAAAACAGCCCATTCAACTCAATTCCCATACTAGGCCCCATTTTGTAATTAAACCATTATCCAACTTTGATTTGATGGAATGGGTAAAGAAACTTGGTATTAAACATCTCAGAGGTATTTATAGTCGAGACCGTCTACCACAAAAGATTAAAAAAGAATGTGGAATAATCAATCTTGATGATATAAAAGGACCTGGCACACACTGGGTTTGTTATAGAAACTTGAATTCAGTCGTCGAATACTTTGATCCATTTGGTTTAATAATGCCAAGTGAGGCTTTAAAGTATTTTAACACTTCTGGAAAACACGTTGTGTATTCGATGGATGAAATACAAAATCGCAACACTGTTCTCTGTGGTTATTGGTGCTTATACTATTTGCTAGAAAGACAAATGGGGAAAAGTATTTTAGATGTAATACATAATCCTCATTTCGATAATGACAATAGCGATTTTATAAAAGCTTATTTTGGCGGATAGAATAACAACTTAAGATTAAATATAATATTATATTTAATCTGCATCTATTGTTTTATTCTTCTTTCTGCAGTTCTTTAATCTGCTCAACTTTTTCGTTTAATACTTTAACAGTATCAATTATATCATCAAATTTCGTGTAAATATCAATAAGTCTAAAAAGTTTCTTCTTTTGGCTCGACTTTAATTTCAACCAAGAATAATTCTCATCTCTTACTTTTCTCCACATCTCACATTCACCAACTATTAGCACTCTAGAAAGATCACTATTTTTATTTCTAAGTATCTCAAGCTCATCATTTATTTTACCCCTTACTTCTTTCTCAAATTCCTTGAGTGTATTAATATCCATATTTTTTTGTATTTCTGCAAAAAACTTGGCTTCCATTTTTATTATATATTCATATAAAATAACTTCCCTTCACAACTTGTCGAAGAGTATTTGATTTCTCACTTATTTCCATCAAAAGCTCAAATATTTTTATAAATCGTCTGTCATCTTCCAATCCAGCATAACCGGCACATTCAAAACTCACATTTAACAAATTATATATCTTGCTAAGTTCATCTTTTACGAAATTAGACCTAGTTGTCATTTTTATCTAAACATTATACTAAATGAAAGAATTATATTGCATTGTAGATAAAAGAGTAACTCCTTGCACAGAGCCAAGTGGTTACCAAAAAGATAAAAGAGGAAGAACACAATTTTTTTGTCATTGCACAGTTTGTGGAAATAAAAAAGTTAGATATGTAAAGCAGGGGGCAGTTCCTCAAACTGGAAGTGGTAAAAGAAAAACTAAAAAGAAGAAGTCAAAAAACTAATTAGCCCGTCTGAGAAGGCAGGCGGAGATTTATTTGATACAGATGTTGGAACAGCTGCAGAAGCATTTACTGAACATGCTCTTCCTTGGTTGGGACGCAAAGCAGTTGAAATGGGGAGGTATGGAGTTAGTGAAGCAATGAGAAATAAAAAAATACCAGAAAAAAGCTTTTGATTATGGAATGAAAAAATTAACTCCAATTGTTCAAGATTCTTTTGGAAAAGCAGCAGACCAGTTATCAACCAAAGTTAGACCAAAAGGTATTAGATACAAAACTAATAGAAAAGATTTGGATGGTGCTGCATGGTCACCAAAAGGAAGTGGTATTACTCCAATGACTGTTGTAAAAAAAGCACCAGATATCGCAATGAAAACAACTCAACATTTGATTCCATCTTTGAAACCAGTTTATGCCCGATATAAATCTGGTGATATCATGAAGTCCGCTTTTGGATCAGAACATGGAATTACTTCTGGTAAATTTTGGAGAAGACCAACACCAGCAGAAGAGACCAAGATGGGAATAATACGCAAAGGTAGCAATCCCGAATTATTTTTTAAATTTGAAAAACCATACAGAAGAATGTATAAGTCAACATTTTTTGAAAAAAACCCAGAAGCTTTAGCAGATATGAATAACATTATTTCATCTAATCCAGATACATGGCCGCAGGTATTAAAAGAAAAGTATGGAATTATTGTTGATGAGCACTTTTGGGAAAATAATCCTCTGTTAAGTTTTGGAAGTGGAGTTGATATTCATAAAGCCATTTTAAAAGTAGCACCACGTAAAGGATTGACACTTCCTGGGTATAAGTATACAGGTCCCGGTAATCAACTGGAATCTCAATTAAAATATGATCCTCAGACTGGTGAGATACTAGAAATCTATGAACAACCAACTGGAAGAACAGATTCTATAAGTATGCAACACGATGTTGATTACTCTGTATGTGGTAACAAACCAAAAACGAACAAGTGAAATGTAAAAATGAAGCTGATAGAAAAATGGTACAATCATTAGACGCAATTCCTTGGAAACAGAGGCAATGGGGTCATGCTTTGGCTAGAACAATGATTAATACAAAACAAAAACTTGGACTTGGACTTCAAAAAAACGCGATTCGGTGTTGAGTAGTGATTGGTCTCAACAATTAGCCGACGAACTTCACAAACCAATCACAAGAAACTTTCAAAAGAGATCAGTAATCTCAAATGGGATTGATGAAATCTGGGCTGCTGATTTGGTTGAAATGCAAAAGTTGTCTAAGTGGAACAAAGGGATTAAATATCTGCTGATGGTTATTGATGTGTTTAGCAAGTATGGATGGATTAGAGGTTTAAAAGACAAGAAAACTGAAACTGTCAGTAAAGCATTTGATGACATATTTAAGAGCAAACGTAAACCAAAGATGCTATGGACAGATAAAGGTTCTGAGTTTATCAGTAAACATTTCAAAGATTTTCTGAAAAAAGAAGGAATTAAACTGTATCACACTGAAAATGAAGAAAAATCTAGTGTTGTTGAGAGATGGAATAAAACAATGAAAAACAAAATGTGGAAGATGTTTACTGTGAATAACAACACTGTTTACTTTGATAAAATAGATAAACTAGTTGATGATTACAATAATACGAGACATTCTAGTGTGAAAATGTCTCCTGTTGAAGCGAGTAGAAAGAAAAATCAGAAAAAAGTTTGGTCTTATTTGTATGGTGATTTGATTTACCTGAAACCTGGTAAACCAAAGTTTGCTGTCGGAGACCACGTTAGAATTTCAAAGTATAAGAGAAAGGTATTTGATAAAGGTTACACGCCAAACTGGACAGAGGAGATATTTGTGATTGATAAAATTATTCCAACAAAACCTGTTACGTATTCTATTGTTGATCTGATGGGAGAACCAATTAAAGGTTCTTTCTACGAGCAAGAGTTACAGAAAGCAAAACAGCAGACTTTTAGAATAGAAAAAGTTATCAGGAGAGATAACAAGAAAAAAATGGCATTAGTAAAATGGAGCGGGTATCCTGATACATTTAACTCATGGTTGAGTTTTAAGGATTTGGTTGATTTTTAAATATAAAGCCTAATTAAAAAAAAAAAAATTATATAATCTAAATAATAAAATGGTTGATATTTCACTAGTATCAAATTTTTCTAAAAGTAGTAAAAGAATGAATAATGTAATTGATTTCTTATCAAAAATAAAACCTTTCGATAAAGGTAAAATTTATAAAATTAAAAATAAGCATCCTTTTCAAGATTTAATAGGATGTTTAAGAGAACAATTAGGACATGACTATCATGATAATTTAAAAGATTTTGTAAAGCGTGGATGGGTTGGAGAAGAAGGACAAGAATTAGAGGAATTTTATGATTTAAAAAAATATTTTAAAAAATTAGATAATTTTTATAGGTATAATTTTTGTTTTGATGATGATAATCTTTTTTTTGAAAAATATTTATTTGTATATGAAAGAGAAGGTTATAGTTGTCATATAATTAATAAATTTAAATTTGAATGTTATAAGGATAAAACAGACTATTTAAAATATATTAATATTGATGATTTTTATAAATCTGATAAAAACTATCATTATTAGAAAAATTGTTTTTAGACGAAAAAGTTTTAAAGATAAAATTACTCTTTTACTACCATTTGTTTATCATAATTTTGATATGTTCCATAATTTATCTAAAATTGAAAATATACATCCTGCTATACTTTTTTCTTGTTTAGATAGTGAAGGTTATAATCATTATCTTTATGAACAAGTATTTAATAATTATTTTGAAAATGATATACCTTATGAAGATTAATTATATAAAAAATATCAAATATATATTGATCCTTGGCCAAATACTATGCCACAAACAACTCATATTTCTATATAAATTTATATAGAAATAAGTAAGAATAAAATAATTATTAATTATATGGACACTTTCATTAATACAAAAATTATCATAAAAACTTTCTTCTTAGTTTTATATGTTATTTATTTTTTAATACAAATAAGTTTTAATTATCACTTTCTACATCAGATATAACTAATTCTTTTATAAGTTCTTCATCATTGGACTCATCTGCTTCGCTATCTTCATCACTTGATTTTTCAATTGTAAGTAAAGATTCACGCGGTTTCAATTGTTTGACATAACATTCATAAACTTTAATTTGAAGTGATGTAACTGTTTTGGAAATAAATACTCCTTCAATAACCAAAGCCATTTTGACATTACAATATTGATCAATATATTTTAATGGGTTAACATCTTTCCCCCCTTTTGTTTTAAATAGAGAAAGTATCTTTTTGGATTTCTCTGAATATTTTACTTTTGCATAGAGTACTGGAGCGGAAGAAGTATCTTTTTTGGTTTTCTTCTTTCCTTTTTTATCAACAACCTCAACCTTTTTGTAATAGAATGGTGATGACAATGATGAAGCAGCATCAGCTTCATATTCTGATTCAAGAAATTTATTAGTAATAGAAGTAACATTATTTAAAACATCAAAAAATGCTTGCTCTTTTTCATTTGGTTGGCTATCTTTTCCCCAAAGACATACCGGGACAGAATAACCAACAAGCTTTTGGTTTCTTGATTTTTCTTTTCACTTACTCCAAAAGAGAATAATGTTGGTGTTTCAATTACAAGAGGACCTTTCTTGTTATTACCATAACTTATCTCAATTGGTATTCTCTTATATTTGATATTGCTGTCTTTCACTTTAAATTCTTTTGCATCTGTGAATTTAACATTTTCTGGAGTAACGTTTTCGTAAGCTGTCAATTGCATTTTATTATAAGAAAAACAAAATCTTTAAATCATTTTTATTTTTGGAGAAATTTTCTTCATAAAAAAAGCCCATGATTTGAAACCATGGGCAATCAGAACTCAATTGGGCAAACTCCCAAATTCCACAAACTTTCAGATAGTGAATACAATTGACCATCTTCAGGAGAAATATTTTTCATATCTTTTGTTCCATCGTCAACAAGAGGACAAGAATCATTTACTTCACTCATTTCGTAAAACATGTACTTAATATTTGGAAAAGCTTGTTGAAATACACTATCACCCAAATGTATGATTTCGATTGGACCAAACTTCTCGAGTTCCTCAAAAATATCAGTCAACTTCATCAATAACTTCACATACTCATTCTCATTTTTGCGGAAGTTACTATTTGGTGTAGCTTCATCACAGAAAGGACCTTTTGTTATTTTAAATAACGGTGTTAGTGTTTTATTGAATTGGTTTATCAGTTTGAATATTTTTTTGTTTTGAAAGATCATTGAATTGACTTTGTAGTTTTTGCTTTGCGCTGATTTGCTGACCATTTTATACAAGTTATTAAATCTTTAAGCTATAATTAAATAAAATTCAATTTTATTTTTTCTGACTCAGAGATAGTTGTTAGTAGTTAAGAGAATGTTATTTGAGTCTCACTCACTTGGTACTTTTTCCCGTCATTTTCCACGAGAAACCCCGCAGGGGGAGCGAGCAATAAGTTGTCAAATTTCCCAAAATTAAATGACGTAAATTATTGGCGGATATTTGTAAAAACAATAAGAAGTAAACATTGTAAAATTGAAATTTAATTCACGATTAACCGAAGGAATTATGTGAAATAATTGGATTTTACATTTTTTACAAGTTTGAAAAAGAGTACAAAAAATTCCCTGATTAATTTCCGTCATTTATTTTTGGGTGAAAATGACGTAATAATCAGGAAAATGACGGGAAAAAGTACCAAGTGAGTGAGAGTCAAAGAACATTCTATTAACTACTCTCTGATTCGTTCAGAGTTTAATTTCAGTTGCCTTGAATAGCGGCATAACCTTCCTTGCCCGTGCAGTATGCTTTCCTTCTCCACATGAGGAGAATATAGACTGCGTGACCGGCTTACGGGATGTTTTTGTGTGAGGCAAGGAGCTGGAACTACTGTTTTGTGCAAGCCCGCTTTCCGTTTCTCTTATTTTTACCTTTCTAAGGCTGTTTAATTTTATATACGTAGTTCGTAGTCCGCCCTTTTTACCTAGTCCGTGTTTTATACTCAGTCCGTAGTCCACATTTTATACCTAGTCCGTGTTTTATACTCAGTCCGTAGTCCGCGTTTTATACCTAGTCCGTATTTTATACCCAGTCCGCAGTCCGTGGTCCGCAGTCCGCAGGCCATGTTTTATACTGACTGTTTCCATGTACAAGAACAACCACTTGCTGCCTTAACTATATGCAAAATTTTGCAAAGGTAGCAGGTCCTAAGACAGAGATACTGGTGAGAGGGATATGTGCCACCGAAGGGCAGGTCGTACGGAGAAAATTATAATTTATTATTATAACCTGGTTACCGTATTTATTTGGTTAACTGCCCTGGGTGCTTATTAAAGTTTTGGACCTTGAGAGAGGGTGCTTGTTAAATTTTCACCATTTTCAGCAAGTGTAGTATGTGTATTTTGCAACAAAACAATAAATGGTAATAGCAAAATGTGAAGATGTACCAAAGCAAGGTTTCTTACAAAATAGAGTGTTTTCACTCATGTGGCCAGCATCTATGCAAATTTATTAAAAACAAAAGAAAGCACTTGCATAAGAAAAGAGCACAACTCCCAGAGGATTGGTTTAGGACACCAACATGGCCGCTGTTTCATTGTTTTGGGACACCAATATGGCCGCCGTGACATTATGTGAAAACACTCTATACTCTGAAGAAAGCTTTGTCTTTGGGGAAGTCTCTTATTAGTACTTATTCAATTTCAATTTTAATCTCTTTGTCACTAAAGTCAATAAGTGAATTCTCTGATGCTGCCTCCTCAATGCCCTTCATCGTAATGGAGGGTGGAAGGGGGTTTTGGAGGTGGGCACAATTTGAGTTTGAGTGGGAGGGGGGCAGGGTGGTGGTGGGCACTTATTGAGGCTGGGCGCTGATTAACTTTTTCTGCCTTTAGGGTGGGTGCTTATTCGAGGTGGGCACAAATTCGAGGTTGGGCAGTTTTTCAAATAAATATGATAAGAACAATGTTATTTGGCAAGAGAGACCAAAACAATGGCACAACTAGCTTCCAAATAGAGAAAAGGACTCCCCTGCAGAGATGTCTAGATGATTGTCTGTAACAATGCTCTGGGTTGCTACAAAGAGACCAGCATTGTACATAGGCAAGTTTTTCTAACAGTGAAAATAACGAATATCACTGACAATATCGCTAACCTTACAGCACTCCTCAACAGATAATGCCTTGATTTCAGGAGAAAGGGTGTGGTCTATGTAGTATCCTGTACCTGCAATAATGTTCAGGCCAGTGGCAGAGGAAATTTTAGCTAAGTACTCCACATCTCTGTTGATACCATTGATGGTCACTTCAACTATGCTCTGACCACCCTCTTTTTTAAACAAGTTCAGCTCTTTAACCATGTCATCAAAGGGTTCATCACCAAGTGACAAGTTGAGTTTGTGACTATAAGGATTGTGCTGGATCCATCCAAGATTAGCCAAGTTGATCTCGGAATTTACCATTTTTTCTGCATCAGATGCTCTCCAGGGTGGTTGAATGCAGCATTTGTAGTCCATCTTAATGTGCTCATGAGTAAGGGTGCGGCCCAGCGCACTGGGCTCAATATCACCCAGGACAGTCTGGATTTTGCCTGATGCCATTAAATTTATCTTCTGAACCTCAAGCTATAGAAATATAGATTAGTCTTTCAGTGCTCAAGGGTTTACACCTGTTCATTTTCTAAATGCAATGAAAGAGTACGGGCTGGAGAGATAGAGAATTTCAACTCTTTGTCCAACATTTAGCTGAGATATCAAGAGTGGTCCTTAAGTTTGAAGAGGTAAAAGTATGTCTTAGATATAGAGGGCAATACTGGTGGGAAAGGTATTTTTTAAGAACCTCAATATGTTGTTCTTCCTTTCCAGAGCCAATTGCAGACTAGAAGACATTTACAGGCCACATGCAACAAGATGAATGTTGGGGGCTGGGGACCACTCCTTATACACAAATCCTCTGTTAAGCCCCACCCAGTGGCTTGAGTTAGTTGGAGACCATAAATATCCAGACCCTATATGAGGTGGCCCACCCTTGAGAATAATAACTTTGGCCCTGTGGGTTTAAGTTTGCCTAAAATGCCTCATTATTCTATTGGTCCATATTCATTTCTGGTTAAATTTTATGTATGATTTTATATAATATTTTAATTTTAATTTTAAATTTATTTTTTATTAATTTATTTTACTTTTTATTTTTTGTTGCTGTTAGTGTGCATTAGATCATATATTTGAATGCTATTTTGCACCTAATAAATAATAAATTATTATTATTATTATTATTGTTGGTTTTCACATGACGTCACCAAAATGCAAACTAAAAAACTATCGATCCTAACGAGATTTTACTTTCACGATGCATTAGAGCAGCTGAAAACTAATTTTCATACAAATTTTCGCTTCAAAAGGATTCTTGGTTTTGTGATAGAGTACGCTTGAATTTCTAAGCTTTTGCGTGACGCGCCATTTACATGACGGCCAAGAGAGCTGTCATGTAGGTTAAAAAAATGACGTATTTTAGGAAATTTTGTTATCTAAACAGTTCATGTACTAGAAAAAGTATTACTTTAATGTTTATGAGTTTCTCGAAGAATAAATTCACGCTTTTGTACCAAAACTCGGTAACAGATGTTTCTGTTGGTTTCCGTCCGCCATGTTGGAGCTCATCCGGATGAGCTCCAGCTTGGCATCTCCATACAAAGCTCTATAAATTTGGGTAAAACATTTCTTCAGATATCTCCTATACGAATTATTCCTTCGACCCAAATCTTGGCGAGGGTCTTTGTATATTTACCTCCTTTCATTTCCAAGATTCTGGACTTTATCTGTCGAATGGTTTTGAGTTTTATTTTAATCTATTTTGAATGGCGTGACACTGAAAACCAGCAATTATTATTATGTTATGTGGTCTGAGCAAATCTTAGAATCTCCCAGCCATTCATCTTGGAAACATCGCCAATATGTATCAAGCAAGAGGGGCTAGGAAGATGCCAAATAGGGAAAAGGTGGGGCTCTATAGGCCCACAGCTTGTGATGAATTTTAATAGGTTTAAATTTTGGTGTGTTTAGGTGTTCTGTTCACATGGAACCCTTAGCTACTAACTGTAAGAAAATTTAGACACCTAGCCATTCAAAAATTTGAATTCCAAAATTGACAATATTAATATGTATTGTTTGGTCTCACTTAGGGTGTTTAAGTGGAAAGCCAATAATTTTACCCATAATGGTATTTATCGCAGAGGGTTAACATTACATGTAAAGAAATTTCTGTTCACGTTAAAAGTGCTGTGTTGTTGTCTTGGGGTGAAATAATGCCTTAGCAACGTCCAAATTGGTCTCCTTTGGGATTTCAATGACCTAATTTCCCAAAGGGCATCCCCGTAATATAAGGGAGTGCTTCCCCTGGGTTCCTAAGATCCCAATTAATGATTATGCCTAAAATAGGGGATTTTTGAGGGAAGTACGATCAGGAGTTGGAGGTTTCCTTTCTAGTATTAGTTCTGGGTTATTTTAAATTACATATTTCTCAGAAATATTTCAGTCTTCGGCCAGGCGTGTTAGCATGAGATCAAATTTGTAGAAGGCGAACTCATGCTTAGTCAAAATAATATAGGGCGTTATATTTTTGAGCTGTATTCAATTTTTCATGCGCTCGTGGCTCGTGGAATAACAATTACTGTAAAACTGTATTCCGTAAACTTTTAAGCGCCAAATTCAAAAGTAAAATGTACATACCTCGGACGATTGACTCGTAAATTGTAAAGCGGGGAAGTAAGGTTTTCAATGCGTGAGTGCAGGCATGATTGCGTGACGATGTGATCTCCCGTGACATAAGGTGAGCAGACCTGTTGTCAAATAATCATGGACCGCGCATCGGGAAAAGTCCAAGATGGCCGACAGTGATACCAAGTATATTGAGGATTTGATCTTGGAATTAAACTCTGAATTTGACTCAAAAACTAAAAAAGCCTTGATAGCGTTAACAAAACTGGCCAAAAATAAAGAAAATGTTCGTTTGTTTGGCTTGAAAGGAGGCTTAAAGCGGCTTTTAGCACTTATACAGCGGCCCAACACCACCGTTGTTGACATGGCGCTCAGTACACTTGCAAACTGTGTTCTGGATGAACAGTGTAGAAAGGAGGTTAGTGGTTGTTAAAATAACCTGCATATCTATGCTAAATTTTAATGTAACTACTTTTCATTCCTGTTTTTCTAGGTAAGAAGATTGGACGGCATCGCTACACTTGGTGAGTGAAATATTCCGTCATAATGAATAATTAAGCTGAATTACTTGATTTGATCCTTTGTTTATGTCGTTTATGGGGACCCTAAACGGAAAATAAGTTCGCAAAAAAAAATCATTGGAGCGTTTTCACTCCTGAGCAGTATTCGGCAGCTGTTTCAATAATATGATTACAGATAATAATTATGCACTTATCAGCGGCCATCCGGGGGGTGACCCCGGGGAACCCCCGGTCATTTGCACAACGACATTTACAAATCCCCCCTACCCAAAACCAAGATTGTTTAACAAAAAGCTACTAACGCTCCTCCCCTGGGGGCAAACAAGTGTGCACTGCCAAGTCAAAAGGTGCAATATTTCAAAAGAGTTTAATTATACATATAAGAAGCTATTCCACTTGTTTTCTACGTGTGATGAGGGAATATTCTTGTTTCCTGGTATTATGAAGGATTCCTTGAATATGTTTTGAAATGCTTTATATTATAAATATTCACAGATATTTACAAATCCCGTGGGTCTTCCCCTGGGGATCCTGCCACGAAAGTGCAAAAGCAATCCAATCCCCCCATCCCGGGCTTAAGATTATTGAAAAAAGTTGACAAATCCCATGCCATGCCCGCATATGTCCCTGGGGTTACCCCCCCCCCCCCCCCCTGGTTGGCCGCTGATAAGTGCATTATTTGATTGAAAAAAAAAAACCTGCTGTCAGATCACCATCCTTAGTATACGATGCACGTATGAGAATAACAGCTCCAGTTCAAGATTCTGCCTGAACAACCATCGGTCATTTCCGTGCAGGTACAACAAGATTAGAAAGAAAAGTTTTGAAAACAAAATAATAAGACAAAGTTTCATGTTCTAAACTTCCAGTTGCCCCTTGTACCTGCCCTGCTCTCACTTGTCTCTCTCGCAAAGTAGATTTGCATGCAAAGGAAACTGTTGGAAGGACAGTAGAAAGAGGCTAATCAAATGAAGAATGATCCTTGCAGTTGTGAACACAATTTATGCAATTGTGTAAGAAGCCTGAAAAAAATTCAGGACTTCAACGGGATTTGAACCCATGACTTCGCAATACTGGTGCGATGCTCTAACCAACTGAGCTATGAAGCCACTGATGTTGGGGGCTAGTGAATCATGTATTCATTTGTGAAGAAAGTGGCTAAGTAATTTGCATCTCCACTTTGTCTTTTCCACGGTCCCTTACAATTTGTAGCAGGATTCACACTCACCTGTGTACACCTGTCAACTTTTTCTTAGTCAAATCCTGAATGGGATTTCTGATTCATAACATACAAAGATGTTCTGACGACTTTTGAGTACTTCCGAAGCTATTTAAAAGAAGACAATTTTGAAGTGTTTTGATAATTTTTGTTAGGACACAAAGTCATAATTCAATTCTCTTGGAACATTTTGGTGCAAATTGAATAAATTGAATTTTCACCATTTATCATTTAAAGAACAATTTGTCTGGATTTGTGAGGTGGGTGTGAGAAATTGTCCCTGATGAGTGAGTTCTATGTCTTTAGTCCACAGGCACTAGACTCACACATAATGCATGAGAGTTGGCAGGTATACCATTGTGAGCACCAAAGTGTACAATGAATATGTCTTGAATGAATGAGTTTGAGGATGAGGCAGCCTTTGTACAGTCTTGGACAATGATAAAAAGTACTTTGTACAGATTTTATTGAATGCATATCAAGTAAGTGATTTCCTCCTAAATCTTACCTTCATCCTTCTTTGAACAGCTGGTGTGCTGACAACAGCAGAGAAAATGAGCATTTTAAACCGGACCTCCAGAGCTTTGGCCAATCTTGCTGAAGATGAGATTAGTGTGCTTGTTATGGAAGAGCTAGGAATTATTCCTGCACTTTTGAAGCTGCTGATAAAGACTTCTGACAGTGACTGCCAAGTGTCAGTGTTACGAGCAGTAAGAATGGTCTGCACAACAGTAAAAAGAAAACAAGCTGTTTTGGATTTGGATGCTATGAAGACAATCATGGACCTTGTTAAGTCCAAGAAACCTTCTGTGGTGAACTGCTGTATCAGAACAGTGGCTGAACTCACTAAAGGTTGCAGCAAGGAAATTGCTCAGCAAGTACAAGAACATGGTGGTGTTAAAATCATTGTTGATCTATCCAACAGTGATCATGGGCAAGTGAGGCATTCAGCTCTCTTGACGCTGGCAAACTTATCTTTCCATTCTCAAGTGCGTGTTTGTATTGGCAGCGAAGGGGGGATCCAAGCACTAACTGAACAACTCAGAAGAGAAGAGCCAGGTCATGTCACTGCCAAGGTGATTGAAGGAATTTGTTTTTGTTGCAGAGAGGCTATTAATCGCAGAAGAGTGTGTGAATCTGGCGCACTAGAACTCCTTTTGAAGATCTTGTCTTCAGGGAAGATGACATTGTCCTTGGAGAAAAAGATTGTAAATGCATTTACCTGGTTTTATTATTGTGAGCCAGCCTTGGAAACTCTCATAAATGCAGATCTTGTTCCAATTCTTCTCTGTCACCTTAACAGGGTTCTATCCCACTTGCCATTAAAGAATGAGTCAGAAGATCATCATGATGATTTTTCTGACCAGTTGTCTTTCTCTTCAGACATTTCGTCAGACTCCCCAAGAGCAGCCAGCATTAAAGAAACATTTTTCGATTCAAGTGCAGAGAATATGGATGAAAGTTTCTTGAAAAGACTTGAGGAAACAGCAAGGGAGATCCATATTTCAGACTCCAAAGCAAGTGGCAGACTTTCAAACTTTAAGAGAAGAATGAAGCTAAAGCCATCACCCATTCCCACTACCCCTCCCCCTGGCTTGTGCACAGTGGGATCTGGAAAGTCTGTGTTCAGTTTTGCCTCAAGACAGACAGATACAACATCATTGGTATCTGTGTGTACGTCATCTTGTAGTATATCGTCTTTGGCATCATCTGGTAACAGTACAAATTTGTTGATGTCTAGTTATCCTAGTGTATGTTCATCAAGCCAAATAATTACGTCATCACAAGACGCATCCTTCTTAAGCAATAGCACTGGTGAGCAATCAAAAGATCCTTTTATTGTGCAAATTGAAAAGGAAAACACAAGTATTGAATCAAAATATTCATTGATGACGTCCTGCAAAAATGCAGTCACTAAGACTTCTAACTTTATGACAGATGGAAGTTTTGCTCAGCCCTCATCACCAAGGACACATGGAGGAATTCATCACCATCGTAGCCATGGTTACAGCAGTTTGTTATTGTTATGTCGCATTTCCCACATGGCTGATCCTAGTTCTCTTCTGGTGAACAGACCATGTATTCAAACGTTGTTGCATTATCTTCATGTAGTGGACAATCCTAGTCCTAAGTGTGCACGTGTTCTCAGCTGTTTGGTGTCAAATCTATTGTGTTTTAAGGCCTTGGTTGTGAATGGAGCTGTTGTAGCATTTCACCATGAGCTGTGCTGCATGTGTTATGAACACCAAGAAACTGCAGCAGCAGTGACTGAGAACACAGCAACAAACCAGGGTACTCGGGTTTCTGATCATGAATTATGCAATAGCCACAGCTCTTGCACAAACTTGCTTGACCTCAGACATGAACAACACAAAGCTTCTGAACCTGATGATAGTGGAACACACCATTGTGCATCTTCAGCTGCCCAAAGCTACTGTCACGAAACTGGGAAACAGTTACTGGAGACTTGTGCAAGCCAAGCAGAAACTCCATTTGGAAAAGGTGTTCTTGACAATTTGCTTCTTAAAGGATCAAATGAAGAGTTGAAAGAGTGTTTGTTGGCCTTGCCTCTTTTATGCAGGTAACAAGACTATTCAGGGTGCAAAGAAAGGTAGTTTTACAGCTTGCCATTCAGTCGAGCTGTACTTACAGTAGCTTGTACACCTAAGCCAAAAAGTCACAAGGCTAAATGCTGTAAGAAAAATCGAAGGGAGCTCAGTGCTCTTAACCCTTTAAGCCCCAATATCCACATACAAACTCTCCAAACTGATCTTTATACATTTCCTAGAAGAACGAGTTGAGAGAATTTGATAAACGATCAAAGCATTTTCTCTTATGTGATCATTTTATTTATTCTCATAACCTAATCTCTTGACCTTGTATGGATATCGTCAGGAGAAAATTGATGTTGGTCACTATTGGGACTTAAAGCAGAGGTTTCAATAAAAATTGAAGTAGCCAGCAGGTTTGAATAGAGTAACCGACTGTATCAAAAGGGGGTCATAAGTCCCAGTTTTTCTAGGGGGTGGGGGGTGTTGAATATGTGCCCAGAAAATTGTGAAATTTCAAAGCTGTAAACTGCGATTTTCAGTGTTTTGTGGACTAAATTGAGGACAAAAGAGTGAGTCTTTCATTCAAGAACATGTATATTTCATTCACCTTTTGATTTATCAGGTGAGTCACAATCAATTCCTACAAGCAATGAACAAAATATTTATGATGAAAACTAAATTATGTACTTTTGTATGTTAACAAAATTCTGCATAAACCTATAAAAATTAAGAAACTTGTGAAAATTGACTGAAATATAGCGTTTACATGAGTAAAGCATAACATAAAACCAGTGGGCCTTTATGAAAACACATCATAATCATTTTCATTCAGATTTTACGATATATTTTTTGTTTACAAAGTTATTCAAACTAGTTCCTTCTTCTTTCTAGAAAAACATAGCCGACTTCTACAAGCAGAGTAGCCGCTGCTTATGGATTCTATGAAAAATCAACTTTTAGTTGCCTGGAAGCAAAGGTTTAGGTGCCAGGAGTCATTGGGCATTACCAGAGCACAGCCTTGAGTCATTTCAACTAGCCCCCAAAAAAGATTTTTTATGAGCACCAATTTAATACAGTTCCTATGTAATTTGAACTTCCTCCATTGGGCAAGTTAAGAAGAGGATTCACTAGTCCAATAGCAAAATCCACTAGCCCCGGGCTATTGGACTCGACATGTACTTTCTTTGCACTCTGCTAATAGGTGTCCCTGATGCTAACACATCATTCAGTTGGCTAGTGATCCTGATACCACAACCTACTACAGTGTTTCAGTATAGGAGACGTTCTCTTACAGCTACCACAGGAAGTCCCTCCAACAATAACCTTTAAACTTTTAATGCAAGAAAACCCCTTGAAGTCGCAAAATGCAGTTTACAGTATTGGAGATCTCCTTTCCACGATGATCCCAAATGAAAATTATTTTCATTTTTATTATTTTTTTAAAATTATAACTGGAACCTCCCGCTAACTCGAAGCAATTTTCATTTCCCTTCAGATAGTTTTTTATATAATTCTACCCTCGATAACTCAAACTCCCGATGACTCAAACTTTTTCCTATTTCCCTTGAAGGTTCCAATTATCGGGAGTCGACTGTATTACATTTATATCAGAGACTCAATGCCATAGTTGTCAACCCCTACCATTCCAATATGAAGGCTCCCTTGATCCCTTCTCTTACTATTTAAATAATTATGAGATGCCTTTTTTTCTCTAACTACTCTAACAGCTAATTATCTTGATATGGGAGGCAGACACTCAAGGCCATGGTTACCCCTGCCATTTCATTCCTTTATTTTACCATCTCAATGGACCAGTTTCAAATTATCAAAATTTGTACTTGTCTCCGAGGCTGAGGGCAATAAAACAAAAGAAATGAATTTTTGATCCCTGAATCTCAATGCAGTTGCTCTTGTTTTATACTTGTTAATCTTGCAGCCATGGGAAAATTTTAACAATTCAAAACTTCTGGTAGCCTATAGGCACTCCCTTCCTTCTAATCTCTAGGGTAAAAATAATGAGTAGATAATGCAGTTTGAGGCAGGTGACTACATTAATTCAAGTTTATACAAGTTATGTGCATGCATTTGAATTTCACCATTTTATAGTTACAGTTATTGTTGACTCCTTTTTAGGACCAAGAAACTGAAACAGCAGATGCTTGTGGAAAGGAAAGGATTGTTGAAGTTTTGTGATCTGCTTATGTCAGCTCATGCAAACAGCGAGACCTTCACAACTGCTATAGAAGCTTTGATAGTTCTGGCAAATGATTTATGTGTAACATTCCCAGTTGATACTGAAGCAAGTCTTTCCAGAAGGTCAAGTGAATCTTCCGTCTTCAAGGATTCAGCCAAACCACATGGATCAGTTCATTCTGATGGAAACGTGGGCAAATTGCATGAAGTCAAGTATATGAAAAAAGATGCCAGTTGTTTAGTTAAACAGAAGTGTGTCACTGATATCCAGGACAGTGCATCCTGTGTTTATGAGAAGAAATGCCTTGTTTCTTGTGATTTGAACTTCCAGATGGATGGTGGAACAATAATCAGCGCTCACAAGCAAGTAATGGAAATGGCATCTAATTATTTCGCAGCCATGTTATCATATCGTTATTTGGAGTCTACACAGGCTGTTATACAGATTTCTGATGTTTCTCCAAATGTCTTTGAATTTGCTTTGCATCACATATATGGCTGTAGATGTACAGTGGCTTCTAACAAACAACCTGCAGAAGCTTCATCCTCTGTTTCATACTGTCAAGTGTTCCAAAGAAATGTCAGTGAACTTCAAAATGCAAACACTAGACTAGAATTCTTTTTACAGCTCCTTGCCTTCTCAGACAGATTCATGCTGGATAGTTTGAGAACAGTCTGTGAACAGTTTCTCACTAACTTAATTGACACTAGTAGTGTTGTGCAAATTTGCCACTTCGGTCTTCGCTTGAATTCACCACAGCTGTGCACACATTGCTTATGTTACCTTTTTCAGGTGAAGATATCAGATCTTCCCAGCAGAATGCATTTGTTCAAGAAACTCTTTTTGTGCAGTGACAAGGAAGATATTGTAAAACAGTTGTATCAACTTCTTCTGCAACACTTAAATAATAAGCCTTAAAGATGTATTCTAAGTATTATAATTTATAGAAGCGTGCAGTGCAGGAATTTTTCCTTGGATGTTCAAGTGTTTCTGCTTGGAAATACACAACTGCTGTGTTGAATTCTGGAAAAGTTGTGGAGTTGGGTAACCAGGTCCCCACCTGTGTACCAGGATTTGTGTATACGTGCCATGAATGGCCTGTTAAAAAAGCCATTGTCAATTTGTCATTTTAATAGGTTGAAGGGAAATTCAAAATACACTTCTGGTACAATTCATTGAGTCCATTTGGAGCTCGGAAAAAGGATCTTGGTGCTGCTTCACTGATTCTACTAGGTGGGGTTAGTCAAAGGGGTGGGGAGAGAAGGTGGGAAAAAAGGTGCATTTTTTCTCCTTCCCTCCTCCACCTCCTTGGCTCCTTCTTTCTCCCTTGTGCCCACCCCAAAGGGTCATTACTGCTGTTTCTTCTCCCCAATCTTCCTCTGCTTTAATGTCAAAGATGGTGGCCATAGCAACCTAAACACACATGTTAAAAAATCAGCTTTTGCCTCCCCAAACAATTATACAGGCATTGCAGCTAAAATTAGATTGATTCAACCGGTTGATAACTAAGAGCACATCAATCCTGTAAAGTCCCAATAAAACAAGAATAAGAAGTATTGTAAATTCTGTTGTATAATATTATTATTTTATTGAACAGTAGTTTCACTGACCATTGCCCACCACTGTAGAAATCTGATACATAAAATATCGCACCAAATTTCCAAATTTTATATTCCTTCAAATCTCTGAAGGATCAAGAATGAATAATTTATATAATGTACAAGATGGCCAGAAAACAGTAAAATTCCCAATTCTTGAAGATTTTCTCAATTAACTTACTGTTTACCCGCAAAAACCGTGAACACCAGAAATATAATTATTTCTGGAATGTTATTGTGTTGCAAGAGAAATGACAATCGGACAAGGAAAACGAAACTGCAAGCAAGAACATTAGTTTGTAGTTTTGTGGCTAGTTCGAGTGTCCTGATCTTTGCTGTGATTGGCTGTAACACAATACACATAGCTGAAACATTTCAAGTGTTCACAGTTTTGCCAGTTTGACTGGGAGCAAAACAGGCTTGATTACTCCCATTCAGCAAAGAGAGAGGTCCAATTTTCTTTGTTATCTTTCCTTCTGCACACTGCACACTCTGTTTAGAACCAACTGACAAAATTGCAAGCCTCGGTAAAACATCCCCAGCAATGGCTGACAGTTTCATTGATGTTAGTTTATCAGCCCTTGTTACGCCAATGTTCAGAATTGCTATGGCTTTGTTCTGTTGCCAAGCAGCATGAGCATAACGATAAGAGGAATAAACTTCAACTGATGACCCCACGATCAGTAATGAATCGGATTCCAGTAACCGCTCATGAATAAAATTAACTAATTCCTTTGGCACTGAATCTCCAAAGAAAACCACTTGAGGCTTCAGGATTCCACCACAGTTAGTACAAGGAGGGACAATGAAGTCTTGCACTTCTTCATCTGTAAGGAAAGTATCACCATCAGGGGCATGGCCACTTGCAGTGGCCTCCCATGTTGGGTTAAGTTCTTTTATCCTCATTTGCAGGTCATGACGTGAACTTAGCTGATTGCATCCCAAACAGATAACCCTTAAAAAAAATAAAGTGTAAGAAACAAACTAAAATGATACAGCCAAAATCATCTACCCTAGTTGAAATGCAAGATTAGCCTTCTATTTTGCATTTTATGCGAGGATGAAAAATACACTGTTACCCTTACTGAGCCTCAAGATGATTTCTTTTGTTTTATTCTGCCAAGCCTCCAGCCAAGTATGAATTTTAATATACCGTAAAATTCCGAAAATAAGCCCCTCCATGTATAAGCCCCTCTGAATACAAGCCCCCCCCCCCCCAAACTTGTAACGCAAAAACTGGCCATTAAATCACCCCTCCAAATACAAGCCCCTTAGGGGCTTGTACTTGGAAATTGCTCTTTAATACAAAGTAATACAAAGCAAAAATGGTAAATTTCCTTCCAACTGTAAGGCTAGCCCAATCGATTTTGAAACCCAAATTTCCCTCCATAGATAAGCCCCTCAAAAATGGCCTTTGAAAAATTATAAGCCCCAGGGCTTATTTTCGGAATTTTGTGGTATTGAAATTGGTCTATTGAAATCAGCATTTGTAAAATAATTTAAATGCGAGAAGGAAACTGGGCAAAGGTGCCTTCTGCAAAGACTTCTGGGACTGCTACTGCGAACAGGGCAAACAAATTGGCTAATAGCTCAATAGTGCATCGCCAGTCAATATCCCAGAAATCTTTGCAAAAGTTAACTCAGCAAATAGGCCATTTGCAATAAGAGGCATGCGACATCGTTTTTATGAAAATGAAAGTTATATGATTTTGCCTTCGAAAAATGATTAGTGGGTCATATCTTAAACAAAATAATGGTGATTTGGTTGTTCAAGTCCGCACCATTTTCTTAAAATGAATAAGTTCGTAAATGGTCACGTGACCAAAATGTGATTTTTGAAATTATGAATTACCTCTCTCTGAACACAAATTTTGCACTTAAACGTCAAGGAAAATGTTGAAAAGATGATGTGATAACGTTTACAGCACATCTGAGCGTAACTATGAAACGTTGAACAAGATATAAGCAAGAAGTAATTTTGGCCGCCATGTTGGAGGCCATGTTGGAGGGCAAGAGCATGCCCTCCAACATGGCGGCCAATACAAACCATACTACTTTGCTGAAAACTCAAAGTGCCATAAAATATCTCCTTTAAATGCGTTTCCTCTCAAATTTCGGGTGTAAGATAATTTTTGTGTGCTCTAACAATTTTTGGCATCAGCAAGATTCCAACTCATTGCTTAAAGGAAGCAATGGTCACGTGACCTCTTAGTGCAAGTGGCCTATTCCTCAGTTTTGTTTATCTTGTTCATTAAAATTTCACGTTTGTCTGAAGTTTGTCCTTAATTCATTGTTACTTTAGATCTGACGTCATTTGTGCGCTGGGCTACTGGTTACGTAACTCTGTTCTAGCAATATATTTAGAATATACCTGTGTGCACAACCATGAAGCTCCGAAACACGCTGTGAACCAGCTTTAGAGTGCAAAGCATCAACGTTTTGCGTTACAAGCCAATGAACCTTGCCCAGTTTCTCCAGACTTGCAAGAGCAAAGTGGCCTTCATTGGGCTGTCTGGACGAAAATTCTTCCCATCCGACGTAATTTCTAGCCCAATACCTTCTTCTGTTTGCAGCACTTTTTAAAAAATCCGAGTATTGCATTGGTCGACTGTCACTTACAGCGTATAAACCGACATCTTCTGACCGATAATCCCTTATCCCGGATTCAGTAGACATTCCAGCGCCAGTCAAAACAAAGAGGTTACGACTTTGAGCTATGAAATCGTCAAGTTTTCTGACAACTGCTGCCGTTTCTTCGTCCGTTTTTTCACATTTGGGGACATAAAGTCTGTGAATAGACCTCTGATGTAGCTTTAAACGCATTAGAATCGATAAAAATGTACTGTTTCGAGTAAAAACTGAGGCCATGTCGATAGTGTCGATAGAATACTGCCACGATGTTGACAAAAGCACCGGTATCTCCCAGTGCCAAAAGTTTTGTTTGTACCGGAATGACCTGGGGACTAGTGTCAAGAAAATGGCGACCAAAGAAAGCGAATCATGCAGAAGGCTGCATGACGTAAAGTTTATAAACAGCGAAGCTTGTTGCGACAAGCGCGATGCCCGTAGCGATATTTAAAAGCATTAACTCTAAACTGAAAAGGTAGCAGATTGAGGAGGATCATCGGACAAGCTAATCCCTCATGTTTGCAAGTGATTCAACGAGCTCAGCTGAAGTCAACTCTTCATCAGTCGAGTCTCCTGAACTCATTTGTATTTTTAGCCCACATGAAAAGACAGAGGTATGTTGTTGATTTGGCATAATTTCTACACCGCATGACCAACTTAGCAGGGATATATTTCCTCTAATCTATTTGCATTAAACTGAAAGCTTATTTATATTATTATTGAAAGTCTTATTTCACCGTGTTCATCTACTAATTGCTAGTGTAGTGCTGTACTAAACACTTCATGACTGGTCCCAAGGGAAATAGTTAATTTTGTTTCCCCAGAAACTGAATGTTGAAATTCGAAGGAAACAAAAGTAACTGTTTCCCGAAGGACCAGTCTTTAAGTGATTTGTTATATAGCTGGAAGTTTTAAAGCTGGAAGTTCATTAACCTTTCTGTAATGGCAGTCATCAGTTAACATCTGACATCATAGATTTTGTTATGTTGCCCACCCAGAGATTTTGGCGGAAATAATTTCCTTGTTAGATGTCATGTGACTTTGAAGTAAGCAATGAGAGTGCATATAAAAATTATATTTAGTTATCAGTCTTATTGGTTATAGACCTGCGCAGTGGATATGGGCAGTGGGAAGAGGGGGCTCATCAGAAAATTAGGGTAAAATTATCAAACCTCTAAAGAAGAAGAAATTATCTGGGCGTAGCTCAGGTTTTGATTGATGTCTAAAGCAGACTATACTCCAACACAGCTTACATTGATGACACTCATTTCTTTTTATAAAGATATTTCTTGAGGGATACTTTTATGGTTGAAAATATTAGTGAGTGAGACCAAAATCTGCAAATTCCAGCCGGAAGTGAGATGAAGAAAATTCTTATCACTTCCATAAGAGAATCTTTTCAGGGAGAGACTTGTATTGTGGCACTAACCATGAGAAAATGACAGTAGAGATGTTCACTATCAGAGATTTTAGATTTTAAGACCAGAACGACTACAAGTACGAGATTTTCTCAATACAAAGCAATGTTCACGTGTGAGCCAGCATCATTTTGTCGGGAAAAAACGATAGCTGTGGTCATTTGCTGTCATGTATGAGTTTTAGCAAGAATGTTGCAGTGGCGGAAACAAGTTGTCAAATGTTAATTGTTTTATCTTTTTGCTATTTGGAGAGGGCTTATCCTCCTTCAATACAGTGCTAACTTTTCTGGTGATTTAAAAGTACAGTGAAGCTTTCTGCAGTGTTTATTTTCTGAGAATACATGAAAAAACTTTCAGTCAAATCTAGTACTCATAGTCATTCTCATCCTCAAATCTTAAGGTCTCAATTGATTTATCCCTAATGTTTTTTTTATATCCCAAAAGATTCACAGACCAGTGAAAGTGTTGTGAGATAGTACCTGTAATCAAGATTTTTCATTGACCTTTTCTGGGAAGGACAGGTGCTTCAAACCTCCCAACTCCTGTACCTCGGTTTCCCGCCCCCTACCCTGTTTTTCTTGGCCTCCCTTCAGCTCTTTTTCAATTGCAAAATATTAAGCATTGTTGCATGATTTCCCCTTATTTCTCCCAATTCCCACCCTTTTAAGGTGATTCCCTAGTAAAAGAACGTAACATAGATTGTAGATTGAAACTTGGTACACGGATGTAACAAGTCAACAAGATGATAAAAAAGTAATAAAAAGTGGGGGTCACCGTGCTCATTTTGACGTCACAATGCTGACAAATACGGTTATTTAGGACCCTGTGGCAAAAACTGCGCGCAGCCCAAAACTAGACAAAAAGGAGAGATTTTTTCGATGATGCATGTGGTATGGCACAGAATTTGACTTTAATGTATTGTTTATCCACTTACGTACCAGAAAAATGTCTTTTAATGCCCTTGTTTTTACTTTACACTCCAAAGTAGAACTAAATTAGACACGCGCTTTACGACCCGTGATAGCTCAATCTGTACAATTTAGTAAAATTGCCAAAAAACTGAACATAGATTTGTGCCAATTTTTTTCTCATCGAAAGGAAGCACTGTCCTTATGAAATAAAAAATGGGGGTCACCATACTCGTTTTTGCGGTAGAGCTGCAGAAAGTGCGCGCCAAATGCATTTTCTCTGATTTTTGAGAGAGGACTGGGGCGAGTTTCAAAATTAAATGTATGTCATAGGGGGAAGAAAGTATTAAAAAATCCGTTTTTTCAGAATTTACATCGAGATATCACATTTAGGACACAATGTGATAAAGAAAGCGCTTCTTTGAAAATCAAAGTGAGTAAGCACAAGTTAAACATCCACTATCGAGGTTCTCTGTGAAGAAGTTGAACTCAGCAACACGCGTACTGCTTACATTATGCACCTTCCCAACACATTGAGTCTCACCTCGGCAAGAAACAACTGCAAGCAAAAATTCCAATAGCGTTTCTCTTCAATCAACGTCATTTTAATAATGTTATTTTACGGCGGCCATCTTGTTATGTCCACTAAGAGATGCGCAGTGGAAAACCAGGGAATCACCTTAAGACTCCCATCTCCTACCCTTGTCTCTCTCACCTCCCTTAACCCTCCCACCCCCTATTCTCCACGGCTTTCACACCCCTGTCTACCCCCACTCAGGGTGCAAAGAAAGTCAGTTTTACAGGCTGCCATTCGGGCAAGCTGTAGCTAGCATGTACTAGGCCACAAGTCATTTCAACTACAATCCTTCTGTAATTTGAATTTCCCAAAAAAACAACACTTGCCCATCAGGCAAGTTAAGAACAAAAATCACTAGCCCGATGGCACAATCCACTAGTCTCGGGCTATCGAACACGACTTTCTTTGCACACTGCCCACTTCTTTGATAAATCCAAAATCAGAAGGGGTGGTTCAAAATTTCAGTGTAAAATTCTGAAAGTTGCATGAATGGAACAGTTGCTTACATTTTGCATGTATGTTAGCTTTGATTTTTTTTCACCAGTTTGCACTGAGCAAAAGAGAACAACTTTGTAAGGCAATCCAAATTTTTTTGAAAAAATTTTACCTCGAAATTTCATGCCATTGATTAATTGTTCTCATATGGTCAAATATTTTGCATTTCCAAAACTCAACAGTTTTTAGATTTATTGGAAAGCTCCAAGCATTAACTCTTGTTGATATATTGGAAAGTTTCTCGTATATTGCTCTATATATAAGTAAGTTGTAATTTATCAGATGTAGATTGGTTATCATCCACTATAGTAAAAACAGTTCTTTACTTATTTGTTTTCTCTTTTGTTATTCTATGTAGGAAAAAACCGTCATTGCCGGGATTTATATTGTGACATCTTCTCTAAGGTACTACTTGATATCAGCATTCAAAGAAGGTCCTGTGCAAAATAGCTTAGTGGCTGGTGGATTTTTTGTTCGGGCTTGTGAACTCTGTTCTTATAACTATGGCCTGATGTGCAAGTGAAGTGTTTTGTTGGAAGAGATTCAAATAACATATTAAGTACTGTAAGAGAAAAATTTATTGAAAAGTTTCGTAGTAAATTCATGTAGACTGAAAGCTATTTTTTAAAAATTAATGATTAGACGAAGTAAAGTCTGCAAAAACAGGTATCACATTACATTTCATATCAGATGCCGTGTGATCACAATTTTTGGTACCCTTGCTCCCCAAAGGTCCAGTTTTGGTTGAAATAAGCCATTCTCACAGTTTGATATTAAAGCTCACAAGATAGTTTTTTTATGGTGCTAATTCGTGCATCACTGTCACAGCTTCACCCAGAACTATTGGCTATTATGTTTTAGAAAAAATCCCTGACACCCAGGGTAATTCTTTGGGTAAAAACTTGCCTAGTCCCTGTACAGCGTTTTCCCAGTCCCTCTCGGTCAATTCATTTCGGTGATGTATCCGAGGCAAAACGGGAAACGCCTAGACAAAAACAGAATGCACATGCGTGCGTTGCTTTTTGAAATTCAAAGATGTACGTTAATGTTTAAGCAACAGGAGATTTTGTTTTTTTAACAACCCTTGTGGATATTTGCGGGATCGAATTTTGCCGACCAGCTTTGAAAAATCATCAAAATGCTATTCATAGTCCTTTGAGGGCTGATACTGCTCCTTCAGCCTCATCATTCCAACTGAGCTATTGGAGTTTTTCAAAGTAAACAACATTCACCCTCTGTGTTCTATTAGACTTCAAATCTTGAATAATCAGAAAAACCATACTTTCAAATAAAATACATAAGCTGCGTAGCAAAAAGTGCCCAGAGACTGAATCTAAAAGTAAAATCCTATAACTTAAAGAATTTGAAATTCGCCGACATTCACAGAAGTGATGCTTGTATTTACAATAATGTGAGAAGCATAAAATTCAACTTGCATGCATTGTCTCAGGATCGTGTTTTGAGCTATGTTGTCAATGAAAGAACACACAACAATAGAGAGAGAAATCGAAAAATTTTTATTCAAAGGCCCATAAATTAAACCTTAAAAGCAATTCGCGTAACACAAATTTGGCTGGTGGATCCGTTCATGCAAGTGAAATCGGCTGAGCTCATGGCAAAAAATATACAACACAAATGTCAAATCAGGACGCTCAAGCCGATCTGGAAATGTATAAAACGTCCAAGATAAAATACCGGTATTCCCAAATACGTCACTTTCTTACAGTGGCCCATATCTGCAAACACAACAAACAATTCTTGAAACACAACAAACACTTTTCCAAACACAACATAGTATTATCTGAACACAACAAACTATTATCGAAACACAACACAGTATTATCGAAGCACATAGCAGTATTATCGAAACACAACACAGTATTCTTGAAAAACAACACAATATATCGAATCACAACTCAGAGTTTGCAAAACACAGCGCAAATCTCCCAAAACACGACACAATATTTGCGAAACACGACACAAAGTTTTCCCGATTACGTAATACAGGATGCTACTATACAAGGCATAAACCCAGGTAGATACTTCATATGTGATTCCTATAGTGTACCGATATATATATTCTTACTTACTTACTTACTTAGGCCCAGTTCAAACGTCGAATTTCGCATGTGCCGAACTTAATTCCTATTTTAGTTGACTAAAATAGTTAAATACGGCATTTGATTCATTCGTCGAATTTAACTCTCTGAACTCTGTCGAATTTAACTCTGTTCGCTGTCAATATTCCCAGTAATATAATAATAATTTACTAACATTCAAGCATTAAGTTCGGCACATGTGAAATGTGACGTTTGAATCAAAAGTCGAACTTAAGTCGAATCTTCGACTGTTTCAGTCACAGATACGGCAAACGTCGCATTTAATTTAAACAGTCGAATTTAATCGATTCAAACCTCGCACTTTTAACTCTTGAATTAAGTTTGGCACATGTGAGATTCGACGTTTGAACTGGGCCTTACTCTTTCTGCCTTGCTTGAGTATCTTTACGTACCTTTGTGTCTTAACCTACTTCAGTATTGGCGTGCTTGAGGGACTTGGCCTACTTCAGTTACTTGGCATGCTTGAGTATCTTTACTTACTTTTGCGTCTTGAAGTAGGCCAAGACACTTAAGCACGCCAAGTTACTAGAGTAGGCCAAGACAAAAAAGTACATAAAGATACTCAAGCAAGGCAGAAAGAGTAAGTAAGTAAGAATATATATATCGGTACACTATAGGAATCATATATGAAGTATCTACCTGGGTTTATGCCTTGTATAGTAACATCCTGCATTACGTAATCGGGAAAACTTTGTGTCATGTTTCGCAAATATTGTGTCGTGTTTTGGGAGATTTGCGTTGTGTTTTGCAAACTCTGAGTTGTGTTTCGATATATTGTGTTGTGTTTCGATGACATTGTGTTGTGTTTCAATAATACTGTGTTGTGTTTCGATAATATTGTGATGTGCTTCGATAATACTGTGTTGTGTTTCGATAATATCGTGATGTGCTTCGATAATACTGTGTTGTGTTTCGAAACCCCGGGAGATTTTAATTGGGTACAACTTTGAGAAGTGTAGAACTAAGTAAAGAATGACAAAAGGTTCGTGCCTAGGGAAGAAGTGCGACAATATCCTTACTTTGTCAAACTTTTCCACACTTCTACACCTCTGAGAAGTGTAGAACTAAGTAAAGAATGACAGAGGTTTCGTGCCTAGGGAAAAGTATGACATTATCCTGACTTTGTCAGAATTTTCCACGCGTCCACACCTCTGAGAAGTGTGGAACTAAGTAAGAAGTGAAGAAACTCTGGATTTCATGGCCAGGGCTGGACATGGCTCATACCCTGAATGGAGTTTGGGTTGGGGTTTGTTGATAATTAACCAACAAATAAAATATTTTTTTATTCTGCCTTGGAATCTGCTGCAGTTATTATTTCAAGCAGCTAGATAATGTATAAAAAATCATGATTAACTTATCTCTGCGATATTGTGTGCTGAATTCCTAATAGTGCGGTACATCAATTTAAGTTAGATAATTCATGTTTTGAAAGTTGTTGCCATTGTGACTCATCTATAGTCTAACCTCTCCTTACGGACACCTCTATAATACGGACACTTCTCTATTATGGACAGTTCGTTTGGTCCCAGAAGTGCCAAACATCATACATTCCCCAGCTACCTCTATAATACGGACACCTCTGTAAAGCGGACACTAATCTTGGTTTTGCCCCTTTGGTCTCCGTGTTAAAGAGGTTTGACTGTACACTTAACTTATTAAATATTTTAGTGGTCAGTCACTTTTTAAGTGCTAAGGTGTCCCCTGAATGGAGGTTAAATCTGGGAAAAAACTTTTGGACCCAGAAATAGTGTTCCTTTCCCCTTGGTAGAGGTGTCCCTTCAGTAGAAGTATCATTTTTCTGGGACCAAATTTTGTGTCCCCTGAATGGAGGTGACCCAAAGGAGAGGTACGTGCCACTGTAAAAATATCCCAGAAGGGCTCCGATGGCCCTACAATCCCGGACAAAACTATCTGAGAACGTTTTTCTCTGAATGTGCACTATCCTGCACAACGAAACTATTTCCAAAACAACAGCTTTGTGGAAAGAAATCCCCTTCCCCTAGTTCAATGTTGTTTCCTACAAATGGTAAGGGATCAGGCTTCTTTTGAACACACAACAACAGTGCTTCCAGGGGGAGGGGGAGAGGGAAGAATCAGTACAGCTACGATGTTTAGAAAAAATGCTCCCCAAGTATGCAATTTTCTCAACAGTTTTGTCAAGATTGTAGCTTTCCACATAGGCTTTTTCAGCCATAATTTGTGAAAACTACAAAATTTTTGTTTGACCTTAAAATCATTGTAATTTCTGTTTTGTTATAGTATTGTTGGAGCTGGATCAATACTAGTATATGCATTTTCAAAAAGGATTGTAAGAAGTCCTGAGGTTTGTGAAAATATATTTAGTAAATTACACCATATCAAGCAGGTTTAAAATATTATTGTTGACCCTGATAGGCCCCGATATCCAATTAAACATTCTCCAAACTAATCTCCGTACAGTTACTTAAAGAACTAGTTGAGAGAACTTGATGTAAGATCTAAGCATTTTCTGTTTCACTGTAGGTCATCATTTAAGTAATGATCAAAACCCTTTCCTTTGGTTATGTTTTACATGTATATTCAGAGATGCCAAACTCTGGAGATCTAAAATCTGGAGACTCTCTTTTTTTTACTACCCCGCTGGAATTTCAACAGAAACCCTCCCCACCCCCCCCCCCCCGACAAATTGACCCAGCCCTCAATGGGAATGACTTAGGACATTATCTAAAGTCTTACATGAGGTACAAACTATCAAAATTCACAGTCATCGTTTTGATCCCAGAAATAATCTGTCAGCGACTAAATACGTGCAAAAATGCCCCAGAAACTGTACTGCGAATAAGAAAAATTCAAGTTTTGAGATTAAATGGGCTAAATCTTAAACTAAGGTACAGAAAAGCTCAAAAGATGATTTTATCCGGGAGATATGGTGACCCATATGGGAGAGTGGGAGATTGGTGCCGTATCCAGGAGACTGCCAGATAATCTGGGAGAGTTGGCATGTATGTTTATTGTCAGGAGAAAATTGATGTTTTGTCACACATGGCACTTAGATTACATAGAGTTATTTCTTAATTTTTATATTACTGTAGGTTCATCCCTTGTTTCACCTGGCCCTAGCAGACCTAATTCTGGGTTCTCTGTGGCTCTCTGGAGCTTGTACCTGGTTTCAAAACAAATTTCAAGATTGCTTTTATTTGGACTTATTTGGAGAGGTAAAAATGTTTGACTATTTCTTAAGACTTGTGACCTCTAAAAACTACACTCTGTTTGATGGCACATATTAGAGAGAAATTAAGAGTCACATCTACAGCAAATGCCAAATTCAAGTTGAAAATTTCTCAGAATAGAAAATAAGCAGATAAAAACTGTCCAGAACAATTCTTAATATGGATAACAGTGGCATAAAACTACTTCTTTTTGAGTAGAAGTAATTAATATCAAACAGTTAACAACAATTATCAAGGGCAAAACTTGTTCATGTGGTACAAATTCATGTTTGTCATTTGGCTTACACATGACTCTTAATCTCTTTTTTCTCTAAAGCCAAATGAGGCACTTCCCTGCTAAATATTGATGGGGGTATGATATGATCCTCCAATGAAAGATTTATCCAGTTTCAACCATAAAAATATTACTATTAACATTGAAATTTGACTTTAATGTAATGTACCTCAGAATAAGGCCGTAATTAACTGTAATAAGTTTGCTAGACTGGGTCATTTGTGTTATTACAGTGCTTGAATTATTACATTGCTTGAATTTGACTGAAATGTGGTTTTTTTGGTAAACTTTCTGGCTAAGTCTGTCTGTCAACAAGTCTTTGTTCTGGGACTCCACCAGTGTACCAGGATTTGAGTGTGTGGCATGATTGACTGTTAAAAATGCTCTTGTGAATTGGCCAATCAGGTTGAAGAGAAATTTGAAACGCCTTTCTGGTTATTTTGTTGAGTCCATTGGGGACCCAGAACATCAGCACTGCTTTACAGAGGTTACTTATAAACTGGGCTTAAATTATGTCTGCAACACAGGGTATTTTACATGATGACCAGTTGAAATACCAAAGTGTAGCCTGCGAGCAAGCTCTCCGGGGTATTCTGGTGGCGGGGCAGGAAAAGGAAGGAGGGCTTGCAACTATGTCTCTGGAATTTAAATATCTGCATCAAAAATGTTGACGTTAGTAAACAACGTCTTTACCTTTGGCGCAATGTTTTTCAGCGCTCGTTTCTACTTCGCGCTGATTGGCAGAAATCTGACAGCTCACTCGACAGGGAGCCACAAGGGAATTGGAGGTGGAATTCAAATTCCATAGACATAGTTGCAAGCTCTCCTTCCTTTTCCTGCCCCGCCGCCAGAGTGCCTGGGAGAGCTTGCTCACAGGCTAACCAAAGTGCATCATTCTTGACGCCTGTTATTTTCACCCTTGTTAACCTTTATGCAGATGGTACACCTTGCCTCATTCTTTTTGACTGTAAATTATGCATTAACTGCATATATGAGACTACGAGAAAAGGCTGACACCATCACCAACTTACCATTTTCCTCAGTAAGTACATGTATTAGAACAGTTGTCCTATATTAGTATTAATCAGTGCCATGTTCAGACCACATCTTAAGCATTTCTAGGATTTTTTTGACATCCATGCTGTGTTTTGCTTAAAGTGATTTTTTTTTGGGGATGAGCATGGAAGTTTGAGAAGGGACAAGCCTACAAAAGGACCAAATATTTATATATATGTTTATAAACTTTGCCAAGAGGTGTGAAACACTCATAGTGCAAGCTCCACTGCGAGGTCAAGAAAAAATATATACAGTCAAACCTCTGTAATATGGACATCAAAGGGACAGAAACAATTGTCTGCTTTACAGAGGTGTCCGTATTATAGAAGTAGGGAATGTATGATTTTTGGCATTTCTGGTACCAAACGAACTGTCTGTAATAGAGAGGTGTCCGTAAGGAGAGGTTAGACTGTATATAACTATGTACAAATGGTAACCAAAATCTTGGACCTTACAAGAACCCCTTACAAACATGAAGAAATTTTCAACCATGTGAGATTTCTCACAATGGTTATCTAAAAGTTTACACACCAAGGTACCTTGCTAGCAGAGGCTTTTCCCTTGTGTTTCTCAGCGTTGTACTGCCATTCTCTTTGCGGTTTTGGCTGCTCGCGTTTTGTTTTGGTTGTTTCTGTGCCGAGACTGGAGGTAATCACATGACTAAACCGGTTGTGTAACCGGTTTTATCGACTTGCGCATCTTTTTTGTACTAGTTTGCTGTGCAAAAGTGAGCCCGGTATATCAACATGGCGAGTGCTAGTCTTTCCCATGAAAGTTTCAACGACGCTTTTGAAAAGGCTTTAGAAGCCCTTAAAGATAGTTCAATTGAGTCTTTGACTAAATATCAATCCAAAGCTTTGTTTCATGTATTGAATGGCGAAGATACATTCGTCAGTTTACCAACGGGTCATGGGAAATCGTTGATATATCAACTAGCTCCATCGGTCTCCAAGCATCTTGGCCTCCTCAGTGAAGTGGTGATTGTTCCGGCGGCGGCATCGTATTACCGACACGTGAGCCAGAAATTCCATGGTAACCGCATTTTCATCTCACGCATGCTCAACAGGAATCCCAAACGGCTGTCTGCAGAGGTCTTTTCCTTGGCACTGAAACAACCAAAACAAAACGCGAGCAGCCAAAACCGCAAAGAGAATGGCAGTACAACGCTGAGAAACACAAGGGAAAAGCCTCTGCTAGCAGGGTAATACCAAGATGGCCA
>JBBMOI010000001.1:35005000-35277500 GCA_038088405.1 Porites divaricata | reverse complement strand
CAGGGACCTGGGATAGGGGAGGTGGAGGAGGGGGCCTGGCTCCAGTGGACGAGTCATTGTTAAGACCGATCTGAGAAGTCAGATTTTTCTGCTGGTCGACGAAAAAGCAATTTAAAGTCTCAGCAATATTACCTTTGTTAGTAATGATATCACTCTCCTCGGCTAATTGCTGCAATTCGTGTTTCGGACCATCGTTACATGACAGGCATTTAATCAGATTCCAAAGTTTCCGTGAATTATGCTTGTTTTCTGTGAATTTGGTCTTAAAGTAATACTTAGTATGTTTGCTTTGTTTGCCTAATTAAGTCATTTAATTTGTCTTCTATTGTAAGTATATTTAGTAATTAACAATTAGTCACCGAAGGCGGCGTGAATATCACCTGAGGTGACTGAGGTGACTAGTATAATTACATTGATGATTATTCAAGGAAATAAAAGTATTGATCAATTTCTGACTCCGAAACATCAAAAAATCTGGCTGCCATTTTGAAAATTTCTAGCCTTCAATTATGTTATAATCACCACGCGGTGATTATAGCGGGATAAAGCGAAGCTCCTAGCCAATCACAATGCTCTATTTTCAATAATCATCAATGTAATTATACTAAATTGTAATATCAACCATGTACAAAGACAAAAGTATAGTAAAGATTATTCTGTTATTCTATGATGATTATACAGTCATGTACATGGTTTGCTGTTCTCTGAAAATTTAAACGTAATGTACAAAAAAACCAAAACAATTACCATAAACAAGAAAAAGCAAAATCACTGTCTTCAACATTTTTTTTTATTCTTTACAAAGGCTTGCTCCCTTGGTGATAATGCTTCCTTTATTGATTAAGGGAAATGACATCCAAGAGCCTCCTCAAGACTGTACACTGTAAGTTAGATTATCTTTCCTTTTCTTGTTGTATTAATTTAAACAATTGAACATTTCTTTTTCTTCTTGATTATACCATATTTTAGATGCCACTATAACTCTACATAATGTTCTGTTTCACATGAAGGTTGCTATGAAGTACGAGTCAAAATTTGCTCTTATCTAACATATAGATTTAGCCAAAGTTAAAGCAAAGCTCCTAGCTTATAATTTACTTCAAACAATAAACTTGTAACTATCACAAAAAAAATCTATACTTGGAGTTGAGCCTGCAATCAGTTGAAAACTAGTAACTTTGTCAGGAAAAAACTTTAAAAAAAAATATGTATCCTCAATGGCACTTGAGACGCCTTAGCCCAAGAAATACGGTCATGTGATACTGGTCAGCAGATACCCTGTTTTGACAGCTGTCAATTGACCACAACACATGGATGTGCAATATTAGGTCCCACACTATTGCTAAAAAGTGTGACATTTCACATTGATTGCCCTGCGGTGCAGGCTGCAGATGGACAATGGACATATGGTTGTACCAAAATTTCTTGGATGGATAGATAACCAAGTTTTCTTAGCTATGGGGCTCTGATCGCGCATGCAACTGAGAAGCTCTGCTACTATAGCCTGTGTCAGGCTCCAAGGTATTAACAATATTGCAAAAACAAGCAATGCCAATCAATAAAGAAATAACTTGTGGCTAGAGAGACATAATTGAAACATACAGGCACAACAAAACAGAGCTTTCTTTCAAGGAGAAGGATATAAAGGGTGGCTGGGCTTTGTATTATTAGAGAGATTTACAATCGTGTTAACAAAAAATGGCAAACTTAACTCAAGATTCAAGTTGACAAACTTTCTCAAATTAGGAGATGAGCAGGCAAAAACAGTCCAAGATAGTAGATAACCAGTATTGGGAAAACTTGGTCACATGGTACAAGTTGTCATTTGCTATTCCTTTGCTATTTGCTGTGAACATTTTTCAAAATCTGCTCTGATGCTTCACAGCATTATTTACCATCTATGTATGTTTTTCTTTTTTTTTTTTTTTTCAGTTGCCTGTTGCTCTTTGATCGGCCAAAGCCCAAAACGCCACAGGTTGGTTTTTAATAGGTTGGATTAGTCCAAGGCTCTACCCCTAATCCAAAAATTTGCCTTATGTTAAAAGTTGGTGTAAATTTTGGTTCATGGGAGGGGTAGGCAGGTAGTTTTCTAGAGTCTTGAACTGACATGTTAGCTAGGTTCACTTGTTTCTCAGGAAAAAACTAAAATACTGATTGGCTCAAAACACTATGCAGAAATGAATATGTATATGCCTGTTAGTTAGATTGAATATCTATAGAGATATATCAGCATTACACAAGTTAATACTATTATTACATTATTATAATTAAAATTACTTTCTTTGAATGTATTGTCAGTTCCTAGCTGGAATCTGATGGGTCAATTTTGTGAAAGATTTGTTTCTAATTTGACAGTTCACTTGAAAATAAAATAAAAAATTATACTGCTTTGTTGTAAATATTAGTTAAAATTCAATCTGCTTCATTCAAATTAGTTTCAATTGTTATGATTAAAAATACATTTTTATGTATATGTTGTGGTTCAATTTTATCCTTGGTTTAAGTTTTTTTTTCTTTTGTTTCAAACTCATTATCAAATCATTGTCATACATTACCATACCCAAAAACAAGAGAAACCAAAATTTACTGCGTTTTTCACAAACATGTGAATTCTGAAGTTCAAAAGCCAACTGACGATTGCGTTTTTCGCTGCCGTCAATCATCTTAACGGACTTCTTTGGAAACAAAACTTTACTTTTACAGGTTCAAAAGGTCATTGTTTCTGATTTGTGATTGGTGGATTTCGATCCGTTTTGTGTGTTTCTGTGTTTCAAGGTTCGTTGCTTGTGATCGTAATTATGATTGACGGAAGCGAAAAACGCAATTATTGTGAAGGCGGCTTTTGAACTTTAGAGTTTGCATGTTTGTGAAAAGCGCAGTAAACCAAGGATAAAATTGAATCACAACATAAATATATTTTGAAAGATTTGTCTTGTATTGCGTTATGTCTCTCTAAATCATTCTGTTCTGATTCGGTTCTGGTTAAGAATCCGGAGTCACCTTGGTGGTCGTATGGATCAATAGCTTTGACAGCAACACTAACCTTCTCCATCATAGCACTAGTGGTAAGAATAATTATTTGGTCATCCGAGCATTGTAACATGCTTACTAAACCAGTAGATGGTATTTTTTGCACTCTGATTGACCATATTGGGTATTTATTTTGCCATTTACAGCAGACCGTAAACTGCCACTTATAAGCACACCCACTCACTAGTCTTAAATACACCCCATGTTATAAGCCCATCTCCTGTAAACAAAAAACTACATCCGTTCATAAGCCCTCCAGAATATAAGCCCCCCCCTAAATGTATTGAAATGAATTGTATACAGCTATTTTGAGAAAGATTGTCGCAAAAATTGTGCACATGACAATCTCGAAGGTAATATTTAGCATTCCTTTAGCATTTTCAAACCGTAAGTCCGTGGCCTCTTGTGCCATTCTTTCAAATTTCTTTGAAGAACAGTGAGCCCAAAACCATCTACTTGTTGTGTATAACATTTTTTCCGACAACCTTTCTTGAAATAACTATATACATATATTTATTATGATGTTTTAAAGCTTAATAAAAAACCAGTAAATGCAAAACGTAATTTTGATCAGCACTGCTATAGATTGTTTCGAAGTGCTTTTTTCTATTCAGTTCGGATATAGGCCCCTCCGTTAATAAGCCCTCCTAAGACCTTTTACAAAGATGTCTAAGCCCAGGGCACTTAAGCTGCACTTTACAGTACTAATATAACCTTTGCAGTGACCATGGTTGAACCATGATCAGGGCTACCACCTTCCCCCAATTTATGGAACAATGTTGCAACCTCATCGAAACGAGGCAGCAAATAACAGCAATTGTGGCAGACGAAGGGATCCATAACAGTTCCAAAAGCTTTTTAAAATAATAATAACAATGAAAATTTATAATAATTTATATAGTGCTATTCAGCTACTCTAATAAAAATGTAAATAAGTGTACTAGAAATAAAAGTAACTTTTTTGTAACTTTTAAGAAGCTATTGATGATGAAGAATATTTCTCTGTAAGTGAGTGCTGTTTTCCTGACTACTGTTCTAGCTTCTGATAATACCCTGGAAAGCTTCTCAATCTAAATGTCAATATCTCAGTTGGTCTAATTCTGGTAAATGGTGATTGTTATGGTAATCAATACTGGCTAATCAACCCAACTCACGCATATTTTTATTGCACATTCTAGCATTCCCGACAAGAAAATATTGATTATTAATATAATAATATTTTTCATAATTATTAATAATTAACTTTTACTAGACTGATCAGAAATGGGTGAAGTAATCCTAAGATTATCTACTCAAAGATTTTTATTTACAAATACAACAAATTTTATCCTTTTACGAAAGTCTGTGAGATTAACATACAAACAAGCATAGCTCTGATTAAATAAATTGTTTTATATTTTCTCAACAGCTTTTGTATTTCATGATGCTCAGAGATTATAGAAAGGCTGTTCTTAACTCAGGTTGGTTTTACCTTTTGTACTGACCCCTACTATTTAAGCAATAGAAAACGTTTTCCGTGTTTGCATAGCCTGATATAAACACGAGAGGGGTTGGGAGAATTTGAGACAGTTATGCAAACCGAGACGAAGTCGAGGGTTTGCATAACGTTTTGAACGCGAAAACGTTTGCCTTTCGTTTTGAACTCGAAAACTTTTTTGAAATTTGTGCTTGCGTGATTAGGGCGCGAAAAGCAAAACATCTTGACGTCACAACGGCATGTTTACAAACTCTCATGCAAACACTCCTCTCGGCCAATCAGAGCGCGCGTACTATCTTAGTTATTTTATAAAACATGCATAGTATTAATTAGTTTGGAATGGAGTGGAGCAGAAATGGGAAAACGATACTCTTTTCCCGCTGATGAAAGCTTCATACCAAAAGTGCTGCCACGTTGTTTCGAAACCTGAGAGATTCAGTACTTTTCTCCTGACTGAGCGTGAATATGTCAGGGCACCCAACGACTGTTTTCTGGAAAATATCTGTATGGAGAAGCAATAATTGCCTAGAATGTTCTATAGCTTGAGGAATGCTAAAAAGTTCTTGATGACCTCTCCATTCATGTTCAATTTTCGAAGCTTATCTAGTAAATTCCCTACGATTTTCTAAAGTTCAGTAAGTCTCTTTTCGTAGAAAAAGGAAACTAAAAGTTTTGGATTCGAAAATGCGATGGAGAAAGGAATCAGGAAAATTCTCACTTTCGTTAAACTTAAAATTGCATATAATTTCGGAAAAATAATACTGAGGCCCCTGTAATTTCGAAAAGACTCAAGTTGCCCCAGGGCGACCGAACAGATCCAAATTTTATAGCGCCGCTTAGAATGCATTTCTATCTGAAACTACTGTGGGTAGCCTGAAAAGTGTTTTCATTGCATTTAGGAGGAAACTGTCGTTGGGTGCCCCTGATATATATAAAATAGTATGTTGACATCATATACGCAAGGTAATCATCTTACTAACAGATTACCGGGTCTGAAACGAGTGTCGATTTTTCTTAGGGGCCAGGTCTGAAATGAGTGTGAAAATTGACGCGGTCTTACCCTTGGTGCCAGAGGCTTTTCATGCGCGGTTTCCGGTTTCCGGTTTCCGTCAAGTCTTAGAAAGTGACCCGCCGCTCGTTTCTTCGGCCTTTGGCCGAAGACGAGTCGGCCTGGGGCCAACGAAGCTCCTTGTCGCACGAGAAAAAACCTCTGATATCCAGGGTAACCTGGTCTAGAATAGGCTCGGTATTTGGAAACTGGGCTGCGCACCCGCGCCAAGAATTCTTAGCGGAATGATATGGCTGTGGGATATTTTTCCCAGTAAGGCGCTAGTTTGTTCGCTCTTTGGGATTTCAGTTACATTATTAATCATAACCATTACAATTTCCTCACATTTGATTGGTGGATTAACTGCTTTATTTTAAGTATTATATTAAGTGCACTCAGCTAAATCCACCAATCACACAGGTTATCACAATAACCATAGCAACAACCACTTACCCTAACAAACTGGGGATTTTCCAAAATGGACGATTTTTTAACATTTAGACAGTGTCTCCGCTAACTGCAGGCCAGTGCCAATGTATCTTTCGTTATAAATAATTTGAATAAAGTTGTTGTTGTTGTTGTTGTTGTTGTGATATTTTTCCCTAATTTTGGCCGTTTGGTATTCAGATGCTCTTTCACCAAAAAAAAATGCATACCGTAAAATTCCGAAAATAAGCTCCTCCATGTATAAGCCCCCCAAACCGGTAACGCAAAAATTCCCCCGTTAAATCGCCCGTCCAAATATAAGCCCCCCCAGGGGCTTGTACTTGGAAAATTGCCCTCAAATACAAAGTAAAGCAAAGCAAAACCGGTAAATTTACTTCCAACTATAAGGCTAGCCCAATCGATTTTGAAACGCAAATTTCCCTCCTTATAAGCCCCACCAAAAATAAGCCCCTCGAAAAGGGCCTTAGAAAATATAAGCCCCGGGGCTTATACTCGTGATTAAACAAATCGGACTCCCGCCTCGCGGGCGCCCGATTTTGTTACTCACTCGTATGATTACAGACCGAATTGGACTCCACTCAGTCCTATTACCATTATTTACCACTGCAGCTTGAATAGCTCAGTCGGTAGAGAGCTTGACGGCAATGCGGGAGATCAAGGGTTTGATTCTTGTAGCCGGACCAATACTCAGGTTCTTGAAGTAACTGAGAAATGAAGGTACTGCCTTTGCCTTTGTAAACAGCTAGATCTTCGCGTGACTAGGATGACCTCATAAAATGGCGGTCCCGTCTCCAGTAGGAGATATAAAATATTGTCCCCAATTTATTAGTACTTTCGTGCTAAATACACTTACGCTTAAATGTAGTGCATTTTGTTTTCTTTTCAGGAGTATTAACAGACATCCAGCGAGCCAACATAGATGCTATCCGAAACAGAATTTTCCTCTATGTACTGGTATTTTTGGTGTGTTGGAGTCCTGGTAAATGTCTTTTTGAGTTTCAATCCTTACGGTGTATTTGATAAAGTCCTTATAGTCTATGTAGGCGCTTGCAAGTGACATTTGCACAAGAAAGAACAGGGCGCGCGAGGGGGACACGCGAGTTGCTTTCCCCTCGCGTGCTTCCGTCGGGCGCCCCGTTCTTTATCGCACCCATACCTTCCAAGCGCTTGCTACGCAGATTAGGTACTTAAGAGGCAGTGTCTGTAAAAGCGGTCCGGTGCATTCGGGGTCGAAAAATAGTTTGCCCTCAAACTTTGCCCACTAAATCATCGTAGTTCATAAGTAAATGGAACGACTTTCGTTTTGGGAAATATTTCAAAATACAGATTTTACAGCACTCAACTGTCAAACTGCCGAATGCCCTAAATTTGCGTCTGGCCAAAATTGGACAAAATACTAAGCTCGCTTCTCCAAATCCACAAAAAGCGAGAAAAAATGATTATTATTTCTAGGTTACGGTGTTTATCAACAGTGTGAATAGCATGTGAATTTTCAATTTTGTTGAACTGTGACTACAGAAAAATTAGTTTACTGGCGGCACCTATGAGAGGCCATTTTCAAATCGCTGTAAAGTACCCTCTCTTTGCTGGCGATTATTTCGTAAGTCCAGACCCGCCTGCTCTGAATTTCTATTTAAATGAACTAAGAAGATGCTAGGAAGTATAGAAATATAAAAATACTTTGCGCTTTTGATCTTCCTTTAACGCAGAGACTTTGAACTTTTGGTAGACATGACAGCCAATTATGCAAATTAGCTTGATCAAGAAATTCCATTAGAAAATGTTGTACCCTTGTAATTTTTTGGCTCAATTGTCGGCAATATTTCTAGACTAAGCAGTTTAATAAAATAAAGTATATTTCAGTTTAGAATTACGCTATAACTGTAATGAGGTTTCAGAAAAGTACATATGTTTAATAGTATCCGCTTGAGGCCGTTATGAAACAAACATGCCGAAAAATTCCGGCTTCGCTGGCAAATGTTTTGATATTTCAGACCTAAATGCTCTAACTTTCGGGTTAAAAGTAGCTAAGGAGACACTTGTAAACATAGAAATATAGAAATATTCCTTTTTTTTTTGTTCTTCTTCAAACATAGAGGCTTGGAACTTTTGTTCTTTTGCGAACGTGACCAGCGCGTCTTGTTACCAACAAACTGAACTGACAAAAAACCTCTCTTTTCTCATGCGTTTCACACAAATGTCACACAGACGACAAAAACACTTCACTTTTTAAACCTCAAAAAGTGCTAAGAAAAGCGATGCATATTTTTTAGTTTGGTTGGGAGCGTCTTTCTTTTATGTCACGCAACGATCGTCTTCTCAGTGGTAAAAACTAATTGTCAGTCAGGTATTTCCCATTTCTGTTTTCATTATTTAGCTTCAAGGAGTTTGCTTACATGCCTGTAATGGATAATGGAGTTTTGATTCTTAGTTTGTCAAGCATTGTAGTATTAGAGATCAAGAATCGAAGATCATGCCAAGAAAGTTTTAATTTGTCACGTTTGTTTTTGCAAACGGTTCTCAACTATCAGGATTTTATGTATCCAAATATTTCACCTTGCCCTTCTTTGTTACCTTTAAAGACTGCTGCGACTTCGTTTAAATTGTCCCCACTCACTCGAAGGGGTAACAGGAGCAAAGATCCTGACTGGAGGGTGTGGTCCGGACAGAATTTGCAAACGTACTGAAACTGGATTTTACGGCACATAGCGGAGTACATAATAAGTCTATCCTTTTATGTTCCTGTATCCAACCCTGCTTTCCTGTTGACTGTCTCATTCTGTGTTCATGTCATGTCTGTTCCGACATTTAACCGGTCAGAGGCACAAGCTATGCTTGGCACTTATGACTTCATAGAATAACCCAGGAAAAACCGTGTGACCAATCAGAAGCCCCTGGTGGGGAGAACCGCTCCCATATGAAACGCGCGGGCTTGCTCTTTGTATCGTTTCGAGATAGGGGCTGCAGAGTTTGGTTTCAGTTGCATTTAGGGTGTTCCTGCTAATGCCAAATGTCGTTATACATGTACTGTGTTGAAGTATAATCTCCTTTTGAGGTCAACTATTGTCAGATTCGCGCTCAGAAGGTTTAATTCTCAGCCTCATTCCCAGGGTAATTCGAGTTTATCACCAATTTTGAATTATCCCATGCTTTTTGATAGACTCAAGAAGGGCGTCATTTAGGGTATGGTGGTTCTTTAATTGGTCTCTATGAATGTTCAGTTGTGAAATAATTGTAATCACAGGACCTAAGTCACTGCTGTGATTACGTGTTGAGGGTTTGAACAATAAAGAAGGAAGATGTGAACTAACTGCTTAGACAATTTTGCACCACCAGTATGCTTTTTCATGGAGTGGCGTTGATGTTAAATGAAATTTATCATCTTTGAATGGTCAGGTTTTACATTGTAGTTTTGTAAGCTTATACCCCGCCCTGAGCACCGTTTACTGGGGATTGTTGGTTTTCACATGACGTCACTAAAATTCAAACTAAAAAACTATCCATCCTACCGAGATTTTACTTTCACGATGCATTAGAGCAGCTGCAAACTAATTGTCAAACAAATTTTTGCTTCAAAAGGGTTCTTGGATTTGTGATAGAGTACGCTTGAATTTCTAAGCATTTGCGTGGCGCGGCATTTACATGACGGCCAAGAGAGCTGTCATGTAGGTTTAAAAAATGACTTATTTCAGGAAATTTTGCCATCTAAACAGTTCATGTACTGGAAAAAGTATTATTTTAATGTTTATGAGTTTCTCGAAGAATAAATTCACGCTTTTGTAGCAAAACTCGGTAACAGATGTTTCTGTTGGTTTCCGTCCGCCATGTTGGAGCTCATCCAGGTGAGCACCAGCATGGCGTCTCCATACAAATCTCTATAAATTTGGGTAAAACATTTCTTCGGATATCTCGTATACGAAATATTCCTCTGACCTGAATCTTAGTGAGGGTCTTTGCATATGTACGTCCTTTCATTTCCCATATTCTGGACTTTATCTATTGAATGGTTTTGATTTTTATTTTCATCTATTTTGAATGGCGTGACACTGAAAACCAGCAATAAAGAAAAACTGGAAGGAACTAAACAACAATCAGTAAATTAGACTGACGTTAACTTGTTTATTAGGTTCCCTATTCTTGCATTCACTCAATTACAACGGGGTGCAAAAGAGGTTACTTTGCCAACTTGTACCGAAAACCGTATTTTTGTACCAAAATTCTGGGCTATGATTGGTTCAATTAACAAAGCTTCGTCATCCAAGGTCTAGTCAGTCCCTTGTCCATCATCATAGTATCAGGCGTACTGTAAAATTCCCAGAATAAGTCCCGGGGTTTATATTTTTCAAAGGCCCTTTTTGAGGGGCTTATCTGCGGAGGGAAATATGCGTTTCAAAATCGATTGGAGTAGCCTTAAAGTTGTAAGTAAATTTACCGTTTTTGCTTTGTTTTACTTTGTATTTGAGGGCAATTTTCCAAGTACGAGCCCCGGGGGAGCTTATATTTGGAGGGGCGATTTAACGGAGGGTTTTTGCGTTAAGAGTATCTGGGGCTCATATTTGGAGGGGCTTATTTTCGGAATTTTACGGTATCTCAAAAATCAAATGGAAATTGTCTTTATCAGTAATTTTGTTTACAGCAACAAAGCAATAACAAGGCCTCCGACAATATAAGAACGCCAGGGGAAACTCCCATATAAAAGTGACTGGGATGCTTATCGGAAAATAAAGATTAAACCTCTGAGGGAGACCAATGTGGGTGTGGCTCATACTAAAACAGACATCACGGTATTTTCTTTTTGTAAATTTCTTTATTCAAAGCCCTAAGCGACACCTGCATGGACAAATATGGTGCCTTTCCGTCCCAAACACCCTCAGTGAGACCAAAATCTGCGATTTACACCCCTGAGCGATATGACGAGCATCCCTGTCACATTAATACGGCACCCATCTTCACTACTGAAATTGAAAGGAGTATCTTTGGAACTTATTCTCTCTTGCTTTCGCTCTTTTCCGCATTTTGTGAAAGCGGCATTGGACGTCGCCTTCTCGTTCAAAATCTCATTTTATTGCAGGGAATATATGTGCACACAACTTCAGTGTACACCATATGTCTTGTGGGACAAAAACGACTGAACCCACCGGCCAAAAGAAGTTCTTGTTGCTGTTGTTGTTGTTGTTTTGTTTGCTCTTTACCTTATAGGGTTTAGAGTAGCTTGTATGGATGCAAGCAATGAAACTTATTTCAAACTACAGGAACTTGCGCGAAAAAAAAATTAATATACGAAATTTATAATTTATTTCCAAGACTAAGGTTGACCTTATGACCTTGAAGAAGTCATGATGCTTCGATGGACATGACAACTTAGCATCTCTCAGCATATATCCATGTTGGACGAATGCTTTACATCATGTATTAAATTTAACTCATCATATCCTTATTAACTTAGCGACAAGCCAAAAGGTAAAGGTCCGAACAGATAACCCGTTTTCTATTATTGCGTGACTGAGTGCGTTCATGGTATACCCTGGAAATTACGAGCGATCGCACTTCAAAAACTGTAGATGTCACCCTTCAAAATCACATTAAATAATGCAACAACGAAATTTCTGTTTTACTTGGCAATATTTCCAACAAGTAAGGACAAAACAAGGTGACACTATTTTTTTTGGAATCACTTTATCAATCTAATTTGCATAATTGACGACGGTCGTGTCTTCAATCAAAGAAAGACTATCGTCAACTCGTGGGTTCGTCGTTTAGAAAATAATCAATTAGTTATCACCTCTGCTTTTCCCACAGTAAATTTTAGAAAAGGATAGAAATTCAGATTATAAATATACTATCCTTGTTCTGGAAACACAATACTTTTCTTGTTGCACGATGTGCCGAGTAAAAAAATGGACAATTTCCGTGTTTTATACTATAAGCCGATCTTGCGACCCCTCAGTCTCTTGGTTTGCGGTCTATAGAATGTGTAACGAAACGACTATGGGTGTTTACATGAGAAAACTCGCACCGGCGCGAGTTTCATACCGACATGACTTTTTGATCTCGTATCGCGTTTACATGATGGCTGGGTTATTTCGCATATGATCTCGTTATTTGAAGGTACACTTCATGTTGATAAAATGCACGTGTGATTCAAAATCGCGAACATCAGACCGATTTCACACCGAAACGGGTGGTCGTTTCGTGTTTACATGATACCGTTGCGAGATTTCGTACTGGAGTGAAATTCTCGCCCCGGTACGACAACCGGAGTGAACTCACGCCGGGGCGACTCGCGCCGGCATGACTTTTTGTGGTGGTATCATGTAAACAAATTTAGAGCCATGAGAGGGAACTGGAGTGAACTCGTCGCCGCGCGAAAGTCGCCCCGGTGTCTTGTAAACACCCCCTAACGAAACTGTAACGCTATCAAAATAACCCATTTTTTCAGGTTTTCGACGGGTTTTGATGTTCTAACGACAAACGCATCTCAGTAGTTATAAGAGGATGCTTTACCCCTAACTTTTACCACCGATAATTTCTGTCATTTCTCTGATTAACCCCATACTAATTTCATCAGTACAAAAAATGACAGACTTAATGGGAAATTTTAGCCCGTCATGCACCCACTTTTTATTTCAAGTTTAACTCTGTCATATTTTGATACTAAAAGAATTTTTGAAATATTTAAAATTTCCCATTAACTCTGTCATTTTTGTGTTTATTTGACACTTTATGACATTAATGGCTCGCCCTGCGGGCTCGCGGAAATGACAGAAATAATCGGTGGTAAAAGTTAGGGGTAAATCATCCTCTTATAACTACTCTAGAATAATTCAATCGCGAAAAATATTATTACAAAATATATTTAGAAAAGTTTAATTATAAATATAAAAATAATTTTGATTTATTTATATTGTAGAAACCTTTATCGGATTTGTTTGGAGATGGGGTGGGTTGGATTAAAGAAATATGATAAATATTATTACAAAATATATTTAGAAAAGATTATTTATATTTATAAAAATAATTTTGATTTATTTATATTGTAGAAATGTTTATCGAAGTTTATACACAATATCCATTAGATCCAATTATTCTATCACATTCTAAAAGGTAACATGCTTGTATAGATTCAGTATCTTTATGTTTTTCGAAATGATTTATTTGTTGTTCAAGAATATCCAAGACTAACTTTTGTGCTTTAATAGGATCATTTTTATATATGTTATAATTTTTCTTTTTATTATTAATTTCTATAAAAAATAATTCTTTTGCTTTTTCAGGATCTTTTTCTGTTAAATCATAATTATCATTAAATTCATGAAATTTAATATCAAATTGATTTTCGGTTTCAGATGGAGAAGGTTGTGTTATTTTCATTTTATAAAGAGTTATATAAAAAGATGAAAAATATTATTACAAATTATATTTTGTAAAAATAAATGATTGATGAAGTATGTCTTGATGAAGAAAATAAGGCTCAAAAAGAATGTTAATTTAAAAAATAATATTTTCTAATAATAAAATGCAGTTGTCAAGTTACGATCGTCTCACACCAGAAAATATTATTTTTAATGAAGCCAAAGAATTCAAAGTAAAGGATAGCAAAATCAAGTACAAAAGAATCCCAATTGAAATCAAGTACCCAAATGGAAAGAAAGGTGCTCTCGTAATTGAAACTCCGTTTCTTTTCTCTTTTGGAGTAAATGAAAAGAAGAATCAAGAGAATAACAAACTTGTTGGTTATAGCATTCCAGTTTGTCTCTGGGGAAAAGATAGCGAACCAAACACAGAGGAAAAAGCATTTTTTGATACTTTGAATAATATCAGGGAATTATGCTGCAAACATCTTGAAACTGAATACGGATCTGATATGGCATCAACTTTGTCTTCCCCCCTTTATTACAAACAGGTTGAATTTGTTGATAAAAAAGGAAAGAAGAAAACACGAAAAGATGAGTCAGCTGCTCCAGTTCTTTACGCAAAACTTATTTACTCTGAGAAGTCAAAGAAAATACTTTCTCTATTCAAGACCAAGGCGAAGAAAGATTTGAATCCTTTTAAATATATTGATCAGTATTGCAATGTCAAAATGGCATTGATAGTTGAAGGAATATTTTTGAGTAAAACTGTAACATCTATTCAAATAAAAGTTCATGAGTGTTATGTAAGACCATTGAAACCTCGAGAATCTCTTCTAACAATAACTGAGGAAGAAGTTGATAGTGAAAGTGATGATGATGTGACTGTTGAGGTTGGTGATGTTGAAGATTTGATTATTTCCGACATTGAGGAATAAACTGATTAAGATTTTTAATACAAAATTTGTATTAAAAATTAACCAAGTCCTTGAAACTCACCCATGAGTTAAATTTATCAGGGTATCCACTCCATTTTACTAATGCCATTTTTTTCTTGTTATCTCTTCTGATAATTTTTTCTATTCTAAAAGTCTGCTGTTTTGCTTTTTGTAATTCTTGTTCGTAAAAAGATCCTTTTATCGATTCCGTCATCAGATCAACAATTGAATACGTAACAGGTTTTGTTGGATTAATCTGTTCAATCACAAATATTTCCTCTGTCCAGTTTGGTGTGTAACCTTTATCAAATACCTTTCTTTTGTACTTTGAAATTCTAACGTGGTCTCCAATCTCGAACTTTGGTTTCTCAGGTTTCAAGTAAATAGATTCGCCATACAAATTAGACCAAACTTTTTTCTCATTCTTCTTTTTACTCGCTTCAACAGGAGTCATTTTAATACTAGAATGTCTCGTATTATTATAATCATTAACCAGTTTATTTATCTTATCCACATAAACAGTGTTGTTATTCACAGTAAACATCTTCCACATCTTGTTTTTCATTGTTTTATTCCATCTCTCAACTACACTAGATTTTTCTTCATTTTCAGTGTGATATAGTTTAATATTTTTGCTTTTTAAAAAATCTTTGAAGTGTTTGCTGATAAACTCAGAACCTTTATCAGTCCACAACATCTTTGGTTGACGTCCATCTTCAAAAATATCATCAAATGCTTTTTTCACAGTTTCAGTTTTTTTGTCTTTTAAACCTCTTATCCAACCATATTTGCTAAACACATCAATGACCATCAGCAAATATTTAATCCCCCTGTTCCACTTAGCAAACTTTTGCATTTCAACCAAATCAGCAGCCCAGATATCATCAATTCCATTTGAGATGACTGATCTCTTTTGAAAGTTTCTTGTGATTGGTTTGTGAAGTTCGTCGGCAAGTTGTTGAGACCAATCACTCCTCAACGCCGACTCGCGTTTTTTTGAAGATCAAGTCCAAGTTTCTGTTTTGTATTAATCAAGAATCGAGCAGTTGATCCCCATTTTGGCATTTCACCATAGGGAATCTGATTCAAAGATTCTACCATTTCTCTGTCGCAATCACCTTTGTTTTTTCCCATATCATAACATATATCATGATAAGCTGCAATTTCATCAACTTTGTTAAAAGGTTTGACGTGCCACTCAGTTACTTCTCCAGTTTTTGGATCGTAAGTTACTTGTTTTTCAAGAGGATTATAAGGCCCCATATACTTGTATTTACCTGGAGTCCATCCTGCTTTTGGTTTTGGGAGTTTTCCTATCCATTTGTGAATGTCAACTCCAGTTCCAAAACTAAGGAGAGGATTATTTTCCCAGAATCGATCGTCAACAATAATCTGATATTTGGTTCTCAGGATCTGAGGCCATGTATCAGGATTAGATGAAATGATATTATTCATATCTGCCAGAGCTTCTGGATTGTTCTCAAAAAATCTTGTCTTTTTCATTCTTCTAGAAGGTTTTTCAAATTTGAAAAATAATTCAGGATTACTTCCTTTTCGTATTATTCCCATCTTGGCTTCTTCAGCTGCTGTGGGTCTTCTCCAGAATTTACCAGATGTAATACCATGATCCGATCCAAAAGCTGATTTCATGATATCACCAGATTTATATCGATCGTAAACTGGTTTCAAAGATGGAATCAATTCTTGCGTAGTTGACATTGCAATTTCTGGCGCTTTTTTTACAACAGTCACCGGATCAATTCCAGCTCCATCCAAATCACGTCTGTTGGTTTTATATCTCTTTTTGGGTCTGACTTTGGTAGAAAGTTGATCCAATGCTGATCCAACAGAATCTTGAATAAAAGGAGTAAGTTTATTTATCCCATAATTTATAGCTTTCTTTTGCAAATTTTTATTTCTCATTAATTCACTTGCTCCATATCGACTCATTTCGACTGTTTTTTTACCCATCCAAGGAAGAGCATGTTCAACGAAAGCATCTGCAGCTGTTCCAACAACAGTGTCAAATAAATCTCCTCCGGATTGTTTGCCCGCCTTCTCAGACGGGCCAATTAGTTTTTTGTCTTCTTCTTAGTTTTTCTTTTCTTTACTCCAGTTCCAGTTTGGTCCGTTTTAACATAACTGGTTTTTTTAATTCCACAAATTGCACAATGACAAAAGAATTGTTTTTTTCCTATTTTATCAGTTTGGTAACCACTTGGTTCTGTACAAGGAGTTTTTATTTTATCTTTAACGCAATATGATTCTTTCATTTATATAATGTTTAGATAAATGTCGGCAAGGGTTGAATTGGTCAAGATTGAGCTTAATGAGATTTATAATTTGCTTAATGATAGTTTTGAATATGTTAATATTGCTGTTTTAAAGAGTGATAATCGATTCAAGAAAATAATTGAGTTAGTTATGGAAATCAAAGGACAATCTGTTTTATTAAATAGGTTAGTAAAATGAAAATTATTTTTAGTTTAAAAAAATATATTTTCTAATAAAATGGACGTAAGAAAAAGATTTGGAATACATGATTTTGGTGAATTAAACAAATTAGGCTTAGAAGGATTTAGTAAGTTTGAAAAAAAACGTGGTTTAATTTCAAATAAAAAAGAAGGCAAGCTATTTAAACCAATTAAAGGAAAGTTAAGAGCAATTGATGAAAAGTTAAATAATATTTGTTCAAATTTAGATAGTATTCATGAAAAAATTAATAAAAGATTGGATTTAATTGAAAATAGAATAATTAAAAAGTTAGAACATGATAATTATTATGCAGTTGACCAGTTATGTCATATAGAACAAAAATTGATAAATTTAGAAAAAGAAATAATTGAAGATAGTGAAGATGAAGATGAAGATGAAGATGATAAAGATTTAGTATAATCTAAATATAAATGGAAGCTAAATTCTTTTCGGAGATAGAAAAAAATATGGATGTTGAAACACTCAAAGATTTTGAGAAAGAAGTAAGAACAAAGATAATTGAAGAGTTTGAGATTCTTCGGAGTAAAAATCCAGATCTTTCACGAGTTTTAATGGCTGGTGAATGTGAGATGTGGGAAAAAATAAGAAAAGGAGAATATTCTTGGTTGAAAATCAAATCCGATAAAAAGAAAAAACTTTTTAGATTGATTGATATTTACACAAAATTTGATTCTATTGTTGATACTGTGAAAGAATTGGAAAGAAAGGTTGAGAAGGTTAAAAAGATGAAGGATGCACCAGTGGATTCAGATTAAATATAAATTTTATATTTAATCTTGAAAAATATTATTACAAATTATTTTATTAGAATCTTTTTTTATATTAAAAATAAAATTTTCTTTTTATATTTTGTAATAATCTTTATCCTCCAAAGTATTCTTTTATAAAATCACTGTTATCATTGTCAAAATGAGGATTGTGTATTACATCTAAAATACTTTTTCCATTCTGTCTCTCAAACAAGTAGTAAAGACACCAATAACCGCAAAGAACAGTGTTTCGATTTTGTATTTCATCTATCGAATAAATAATTTGTTTTCCAGAAGACCTGAAATACTTCAAAGCCTCATTCGGCATTATCAGACCAAATGGATCAAAATACTCGACTACTGAATCCAAGTTTCTGTAACAAACCCAGTGTGTGCCAGGTCCTTTCATATCATCAAGATTGATTATTCCGCATTCTTTTTTTATCTTTTGAGGAAGGTTGTCTCGACTGTAAATTCCTCTGAAATGTCTCAGGCCAAGTTTTTTCGCCCATTCCATCAAGTCAAAGTTGGAAAGGGGTTTAATCACAAAATGGAGCCTAGTGTGGGAATTGAGTTGAATGGGCTGTTTTTTTCCACTAACTAACCTTTGCCTTTGGTCTTTTTTTTTGCCTTTTTTTTTACCCCCATTCCTACTGGATTTTCCCAAGTTCCAATAAAGGGGGGTGGATAGTATCCCTCTCCTTGTGTGGGTGGAACATAAACACTTCTCGTATTACTAGATGTTCCCCTATCAACCTGAAGACCAGATCCAAACAACTTTGGAAGCAGACTAACTGCCATTGGAATTCCGATTGATGCAAGTGTTCCCAAGAGTCCACCTTCTATTTGTTTTTGAGTCGGCTTGATAACCAATCTTCCTCCTGTCTTGAAAACTTTGTTAATTTGATCTATTTGTGCCTTGGTAAACTCACTTGCAAAAGGAGGAAGAAGTGGGAAAAACCTTTTTGGAATTGGAATACCTCGTCCAAACAGTTTTTTTAATCCTATTTCCCCAAGTGCATTTGCAGCTCCAGTAGCAAGTGCAGGAGCAACTTTTGAAACTCCCTTTACTGCAAGGGGAAGAAGTTTTGAACCAAGTCTTGCCAGACTTGTGAAAAGGTTTCCTCCTTGTTTTACTAAACTTTTGATCTGTGTTTGGCTTATTTTCAAGTCTGATCCTGTTCCATTTGCAAGTGATTTTTTTATCTTTTCAATCTGTCTTTGGGTCAACATTAACTCATCAGGCCCACTGAGATGAGAATGTTTTAATCGAAGTGTTAGTTGTGATTTATTTTGAATTGCTTTTAACAGTTTTAATTTTTGTCCGTCTGAAAGTTTTACTCCGTATTGAATGTAAGTTGTCATTTTATATATTATATTATATTATTTTTTTCTCAAGCTCTAAGAAGTAGTTTTCCACTTTGTTGTTCTATTTCTGCTTCTCTTTCATGAAGTACAAGAGCGTAAATATTATAATCATTGTCTGGATTAGCGCTTAGTTCGTAATGAAAAGATAATTTTGTTACTCCATCTTTCAAGTCTATTTTTTGTTTTGTAAGATCAAAGTAAACAAATGGGAAAAGATTCTCAAAATTTGATCTATTGAGAAGAGTGCCTCCTTGAAAATCATTGTTAGCATAAACATAATTCATTACTTCTCTAAAAACTCTTGCTGGATCTGTAGCTGGTTTAAAGTGAATATCAGGATATTCATTCCCATTTCCAACCTCGAGGTAGCAACGTGAAATATTAGCATTGTTTGGAAGATTAAAAGTGTTGTATAAAAATGGATTTGCTGTTTGATCATTATCATTGGCTGTGTTAATTGCCCAAACAAATACATGACGTGGTTTTGAAATACCATTTGTAATTCTGAATTGTCCTGTTTGTTGCTGTCCATTATTTGATCTTTCAACTACTTCATTGAGATAAATCCATTTGTAAGGTTTAAGATAATTATCAATGTAAATTTTTTGTCCTTCCGAGTTGAATACTAATTTTGGAACAAATAGTTGAAATCTTGATAAAATAACTCTGCAGTCTGCTCCTCCAGCTCTCCAAAGAACATTGTTATCCGAGTCTAATTCAATATTTAACTCAATTTTTGTATTTGGAAGCAACTTATCCTCAAGTGCTTCAAAAAATGAATATCTGTTGAGAGGTATTTCACAATGCACTGTTGCTGAATCACCTAAAACAACTTTTCTCAGGGTAAAACCTTTGTTGTAATTTGCATTTCTTCCAGTTACAACTGGAGTGGCATTGAGAGTAAATTCTGCTCTATTAGCATTTCTTGATGTATCAAGATAGTAAAATTCATTTGTTGCAATACTCTCAGCATAGGAGGGATTATATTCAAGCAAATTCTTAATATTTACAACATGATTGGCGTAGTTACAACTATAAACATCTCGGCCGTTTGCCAAGATAGTTAACTTTTCAATGAGTGAACTGCTTCCATTTACTATTCCCAGATTATCTCCGTCCGCATCGATATTAGCTCCACCTGCTAATCCATTAACTTTAAAATCTACCGAAAGTCTTGCATTATACCAATCAAATGGAGTAGCCTCACCAGTGTTATCAGCTATAAATTTATGGCCTACTTTTTTTTGAGTAGCACCATTTGCTGGTGCTACATCCAGGGCTTGTTCGAGGTCAAAAACAACATCTTCATATCTTTCAAGATATTTTGGGTTTCTAAAAGACTTCATTTTAATAAATAGATTAGATTATTTTTTCTTTCCAGATCCACTCATAATTTGTAGCACTCTATTATTGATTTCTTGCTGATTATTTGTTTTAAGATAAGAAGGATTTTTGCCAGAAAGCATTTTTACTATTTTGTCACCAACATTTTTATTTGAATTGGCAGGGGTTGGTTTGGGAGGTGGAAATGTTACCTTTTTTTTGGTTGGTTTTTTTACCAAGAAAAGATTTTACTGAATCCATTATTCCTTCTCCATATATGTGATTTCTTGAAAACTTTCCTGTGTCAGGATCATATTTTTTTTTAAACTCTGATTGTCGCATCATTTTATTTATAGAATTACATTATCTTCAGCATGACGAAGCAACAGTGTCATAAACCAATCAATACCATTCAAGTCAATAGGTTGATTGAGTGAATCATTTACTGTTATATGCATTTCAGAAATAGTATTAGAACTTACAGGGCAGTACAGTGTTCTTTTTGGTTCAAAAGTGAAAGGATATGACCTTGTAAGATTATCAGTTGGAATAACAGCAATTGTGTTTGTATTAACACCATTTACAACGGAGTCTTTTATAGCACTAACATTAATATTAAGAGAATCAATAGATTTTGTGATATTTGGAAGTTTGGTTCCATATTCAGTTTTGGTAACAAGTTTTTTCTCAAATCCAATGAGTTCTCCGAAATTTGTTCCTCTCAGATCGAGTTGAAAACTGCCTTTTATCGTAACTAACACACGATAAGTGGAAAGAATGAAATTCAGATTTATTGAATAATTTTTTTCGCCCTTTGCATCTGTTGTGTGATGATTCTTTTGTTCCATGTACTGATGAATGTAATCATTTATGTCAGAATAGGAATACATACCGTCTGTGAAGGTAATAGTCTGCCATGTAGATCCGTCATGGGTATATTTAATTGTGTTGTTTTTATAACTACTTCTGATGTTGTACCAGGAGTAAGTCATTGACAACCTGTCCAAAGCGAGAAAATGTCTGAATTGTGGATCGAGTTTCAAAGGAGGATTAAATTTAACCAAGAAATCATGAGGTTTGTTTACTCCTATTTTTTCTCTTTTGACAGATGAAATATGAATAGCACTTTCATTCATTTATACTATGTTCAGATAACTTTTCTGAGGAGTTTGTTAAGTTGGTTATTAGTCAGGATCCTGAGATCTCGCAATCGATGAGCTATTTGAATAAATTCAGGCAGCACACCGTTGTTTCCTGCGGCAAGAGATCCATTGAGTAATTCTAATCTACGAATCAGTTCTTGGGGGGTGTTAAACAATCCTGAACCAGTTTGCTTTTTTTTTAAATCCGAAATATCTATTAAATTTTTTACATATATGCTTATTACATTGAAAGTTTCTATTTGTTTTTTTGTTTCTGGATTAGGTCCCCTTTTTATTGCTGTAGATACAGCTTTATAATATTTGTTATCATCATAAACAAAATTTGCTTTATTTTTAAGATTTTCATGAAGACCTGCTAAATCACTTTGAACGTTATCAATTCTTTTTTCAAGTTCTTCAATATTTTTATCAAAATAATAAGAAGGAAGTTCGTCAAAACCATTATCTTTTAGTATATCTTGCGATTCTTTACTAAGTAAATATCTATCAAAATAATTTTTATTTACTTTTACTTTAATTTCTTCTTCTTTTTTAACTTGAGGAGATGGTGATGGAGATATAACAGAAGTTAGTTTTGGTGTTGGAGCTCGAGTTTGATCGTCTTTATCATCTTCTTCATCTTCAATAGCTCTTGGTAATTCTTGCATATCAGCCAATCTCTCAAACTGACTAAATCCATCTGTAATGGCTTTTTGATTGGCTCTGATACCTTCTGTAAGTGCCAACTGATTTTGCAACATTTTTTGGTTTTGAGTAAAAATATTTTGTTTTTTGGAATCTTTTCCAGGATCTTCAAACTGAGAAATCAGAGGTTTGAATGTTTCAGTAAATCCTTCTCTTAAATTTTGTTTTTCCCAAATAATCTCTTTTATTTTTTGCCTAACTTGCTTGGTAAGATTATCGGCTTCAATCTTATTTTGTGAATATTTTTTCACTTCTTCGATATCCATTTATATATTTATTATATAAAATGGAGATACCAAATTATGATAGCAGAAGTAACAGAAATAAAAAACTCAAGCAGTTGTTTCCTTTCATGCCATCGGATACATTTCGAATGCTGATTTGTGGAAATAGTGGAAGTGGTAAAACTAATTTGCTTTATCACATGTTAATGCAACCTCTGCTATATTACGATAAGATTTATCTTTACGCTCGAAATTTGGAGCAAGATAAATATAAGAGACTGATGCAAAAAATGAGAGAATTATCGCATAAATTTGGTTGTGAAATACTATCTGTGAGTAATGATGAAATAACTCCTGTAACAGAAATGGAATACGAAGATAATCAAAAACTTGTGATATTTGATGATTATGTTTGTGATAAAAATCAGAGACAAATCGTTGATTATTTTATTCAAGGTCGACATAAGAATTGTTCGGTGATTTATCTGAGTCAATCATTTTACAAAACACCAAAAGATATTCGATTGAATTGTTCTCATTACTGTTTGTATGAATTTCCATCATCCAGAGAAGCAAACAGAATATCGTCTGAATTGGGAGTTGATAAAGATATGTATAAAGAGGCAACTAAAAAACCATTCTCATTTCTTTACGTTAACAAACCAAAGAAAACCATTTCAAAAAACTTTACTGATTATCTAAATAATAAATAAGATGGGAATATTTAATGAACACTCTTCTAATCATTTTCAATTTGCAAAAGGAGTTCAAGGAGCTCCAGGTGTTGGGTTTAATCTCACTTCAGATGGAAATTATGATATGGTTGGAAAGAAATTGACAAATGTTGGAGCACCAACATCAGACACCGATTCTGCAACCAAGAAATATGTTGATACCAATTCTGGTGGTGGAAAAACATCACTTTTGACAGTGGATTCCAATATTGATATGAAAAGTCAATTCTCGATTACAAAACTCAAAACACCTTCAAACAATGATGATGCTGCAAATAAAAAATATGTTGACGATTCCAAAGTCGATGGAAGCGTATTTTTGAAATTGGATGGAACAAGACAAATGAGTGGAAATTTGGATATGAATAACAAAAGAATAATTAATCTTCCAGCTCCAACTGGTTCCAAACAACCAATACCATTGGCTTGTGGTGATCTTGCTTATCTTCACGTTGATGGATCAAATATGATGACTAATCATTTGAACATGAATAATAAAAAAATAACCCACTTACAAACACCAACAAACAACACAGATGCTAGTACCAAAAAGTATGTTGATGATAGCCTTTCTAACCAAGATTTCAGTTCTTTCTTTAAAAAAGATGGGAGTAGGGTCATGACTTCAGATCTTAATATCGGTGGACATAAAATAATTAATCTTGAAGATCCAACTTCAGATTCGGATGCAGTCACCAAAAAGTATGTTGATGGCCATCTGCACCAAACTCAAGTTCAACCAAGTCATTACAAAGATGAGTTTGCTTTTCTGATGTCAAGTCCGTCTCAATGGACAGATGAAATAGATAATAGAACTAGTTTTATTCCAAAAAAGATAACTTACCCTCCAACTCTTAAAGGAAACTTTCACGAATACAATACAAGAGTTCTTTATACGACTATATTAAAGAATTTTCAAGGTGGTTATAAGTATAAGATTGGGCTTAATTTTTACAGACTGGTTGGAGGTGCTGATTATACCCTTTGTCTTGAAATACTTAACACTGATTATCTTCTTTGGCATAAAACCCAGATAAGTGTTGATGACAAAACGTCACAAGGCCTCAAACTTGAAAATGTAAGTGTAAAAAAACTTCAACATAGTTTCACCGATTCAAAAAAACAAACACAATTTATGTATTACCACAGAGTCATAATTAATTTCAAGAAGTTGACAACTGGAAGCAGGTTCTTTATTCACATTTTGGTTAATACTCCAAATAATGGAAATGATCTGGCTGTGTATCCATTACAGTTTTCTGGAGTTTACATGATTGCTTATGGTATTATGAGTAAAGTTAGCAATATCGACCCAGATAAAGTTTATGACTATCATAAATCATTTGAAATTTTTAGAACGCAAGTAAAGTTCAATGTTGACATTAACGCAAATAATCTAAGCATATTGAACCTTGCTCTCAATAGAAATCTGAATAGTAGTGCTGCAACAGTTGGAATGGTAAAAGAGTTAATTCCTTTTACGGTAAACCATGTTTATAGTCGATTCTTTGATCAAATTTATGATTTTACAGATGCAAATAATTACGAATTAAAAAGAGGTGCATCTGGTATTGTAATTAGTGGCATGAATCACCTTCATAGTTTAAATGGTATTACTATCCCAGATAAAGACATAAGTAATATCAAAAAGGAAGGATTAAATATTAATAATTACTCTATTAGTTTGAATCCCTCTGATAATTTTAGAAATTATACCCTGTGCATGGTTTTTTATCACTGGGATAACAGAGATTTTGCTTTAGTTAAGAAAAATAAACAAAATAACCAAAATTTATTGAGTTTAACTTATACTAAAGCTGCTGGTTATTTAACTTTACTTTCCAATATTAAAAGACAATTTTTTAGTTTACCAAATGGTTTTAATGGAAAAAAAATTGTTTTATGGTTGGCGCATAGTGTTGATACAATTGTTACAAAAGTTAACTTGAGTAACTACAGCTCAACATTAACTCTAGATAGCGCTAATTACGCACCCGATCAAGATTTTGACTTTACAACTGAAGATGGAGTTTTGAATAAAATTATGTTTTCTCCAAATTTTTATGACTTTGACTCTGAGGCATTTAAAAGGATAATGATTCAAGAGAAAATAAATGGTAGTTATATACTTTAATAATAAATGAAGGACTTGTTTGAATTTAATCACATTGATAACTCACTATCAGAATCAGAAATCAAAACTCTCAAAGACTTCTATAAACATTATCACAAGAAATTCTGGTGTTTCAAGAAATCTTTCAAGCGATATAAAATTCTTGATGAAACTCTCACTCTGTCTGGAGGAGGATTAGTTGTGATAGGAACTATTGCTGGAGGAATAACACTCAATCCAATAATTCTGGGTGTTATCAATGGTCTTGGAGTGATTGTGAGTTCGATTTCAAAAATGAAGAATTACAAGAAAAAGATTGAAATGTCTCAAATTGCATTTACAACTTATGAGAAAGTATTGGTAGAACTGAGATCAGCTTTGAGAGGTGATGAATTCAATAAACAAGAGTTTATTGATCGAATGAAATTGATAGATGAGATGATTATCGATCAATCACCTGTTGCAGATAGATTCTCAAAGAGATATAATAAAAAATATTTGTAAAAGATTATTACATAATATAAATAAAAGATTTTATTTTTATTATAAAAATAAAATTGATTTAATATAAATTGTAATAATCTTTATCAACTATGACAAAGTATTTTCATCCTTCTTATTCAAGATTCTTCACAACTGATAACGGTGGTGTTTATAACTCAAGAACAAAAAGAGAACTTGGAAATAAACCAAATAAAAACGGCTTTGTTAGAATGTCAATTAGACCTCGAGGTTCAAACCCAATCAGCTTGTTGAAACACGAGTTTATTTGGGAAGCCTTTAATAACGAGGAAACAAATAAATACTTCAGGATAATTCACATTGACGGAGATAAGCTAAATAACACACCAAATAATTTGAAAAGAGTTTTTAATGAATCCTCTAATCCAGAAGGACAATCCAGAAAAATATTAGCAACTAATCTGACAACCAATGAAAACAAATTTTTTAACTCAATATATCAGGCTTCTAAAGCACTTCAGATTAACGCTGGTTCTATTAAACTAATCTCGGATGGAAAGAGAAAAACAGCAAAGTCGAAATTAAACGGAAATAAATACTCTTTCAAATATGCTAATCCAAACGACTTGAATAATGTAAAAATAATCAAAGATAAAATAAAAAATAATATTGAAAAAGGTTTGTACAAAATATAAAAAAAAAATTTATTTTTAATATAAAAAAAGATTCTGATAAAATAATTTGTAATATTATTTTTCATCTTTTCTTTCTTAAATAAAAGATGTTAATTTAAGTAGATAAAGATTATTACAAAATATAAATTATAAAAAGTATTTTTATATTATAAAAAGAATTTAATTAAAATATTTTGTAATAATATTTTTCATCTAAAACTTGGATAGAAGATGTTAGAATCCAATCCAAATATAGATAAAGATTATTACAAAATATAAATTATAAAAAGTATTTTTATATTATAAAAAGAATTTATTTAAAATAATTTGTAATAATATTTTTCATCTTTTATCTGTCTTTTAGATAAAAGATGTTAGATTCAATTGTATCATATGTTAACTTTTACTTTCCATCTCATAAAACAAAATTCTACGATGATAACTTTATTAAGGCCTGTTTGGTTTATCAGTATTTGTATATAAAGTATTTCACTCAAAGATTAAACTTCAATCAAATCCTTTACAAACTATCTGACTTTAGACACAGTTGCAAATCAAACTCATCAATACTATCCAATCATCTTACATTCAATCTTGCTTTTCGCGAATTTCGGAAACACTTTCATCTTGGACGAGGTTGTGTTTATACTTTCAACTCACCAATCAAATCTGAATTACTTGGGTATTTAACCGGAATCATTTACTGGATTTTTCACAGAGGTATTGAGTGATTTGTAACTGTACCACCAGTTTTGATAATTTTCCATAGTTTGATCTCCGATATTAAGTTCAACAAGTTTGTAATTAGGATTATTCATTTCTTCAAGAATTTTTTTTATAAGAAATACGATATTAATAGTTCTTTTTCGACTGAATTGTTTATTTAATTCTTCCATGACGTTGTTATCTATTTCTAATAATTTTAAGTATAAATCATACTTTTCATCTTCAGTAAGATTTAATCTTTTAGAAATTTGTTTGACTTTCTTCTCGTAATGGTACTTGCGCTGGTAAATACTCTTCTTTCTAAAAAGCAATCGGTCTTGGTCTTTTTTATCAAATGAATCAAAATAACGCCCGTTTTGACTGCCGCAATTCACGCAAAATACAAATCCTGAAACCAAATCAAAATCAGTTTTTTGACAATTTGAGCAAGAGATCTTTCGATCTGTTTTCTCTGGAGGTTTGGTGTAAATACGAAGAATATCCAAATATTTTTTTATTTCAGCTTCGGTGTAACACATTTTATTTATGGCTTAAATATTTAATTTTTGAAATAAAAAAACTGATAACGCTGTCCGTCTTTTTTCGATTTGCAAGTTTTAATCTTTTTCTGACAATTATAACAAACAGAAGTAATATCAATTTGATAAAATTCAGCAACTTGTGACAAAGAATCAAAAATCTTTTCTTCTTTATTTTTAATATTCAAAGAAATAACTTTTTTGCAATGAGATTTATGTTGATTTTCTTTTGGAGAAAGTAGCTGTAAATTATTGATTGAATTATTTTTTCTATTGTTGTCGCAATGATCTGTATGCATTCCTTTTGGAATCTTTCCCTTAAAACATTCGTAAACAAAACGATGTACGGAATAATCTTTACGAGCATTATTTTCAAATAATTGAAATCCTAAATATCCATTGCTTCTTTGGCATAATTTCAAAATTCTTTTTTTATTTCTTTTCAAACTAAGTATTTGACCGCAACGACTAGCTAAATAATATTTGTATTTTGGGTGCCAATAATATTTAATATTTTCAAACTCAATAAAATCTCTATCTTCCATGATTTTATATTAAAAATATAAAATCTTTAAATTCCATTTTATCTTAGTGCCAGAGTTTTCACTTTGTCTTTACATAAAATCCTTTTATCATCATCTCCGCTCAAAGCTAATTTGTTAACTTCTTTTGAATAAATATCGTGGTTATCGCTTCTAATGATATTCATACTTCTCATTTGTTTTTCACCCGTAAATAAACACCTAACGTAATCCTCAAACTCAATCTGTTTCTTTACAACATTTTTCTTTATTCCTTTGCATTTTTTATTTGTATTAAAGTCTTCTATTTTGAAAGAATAAAGTTTAGGTCTAAGACCTACAAATTTAGTAATCTGCCGACCGGCGACTTCATCTTTGAACATTCCAATTATTTTCTTATTTAATCCTGTCTGTACCCCAGATTCATGATTTGGAGGAAATTCCGAAGTATCAAACCTGGTTTTAATATCATCTTTTATATCAACGTAAAAATCATCAGTTTTTAATTGATACATGAGGGAATCTGTATCAGTAAATAATAACTCGGCTTTTTTGTAAGAATATTTCTTTTGGATGAAGTTGTAATGAAAATCGAACATCAACAACTTTGACAAATCCAGGATAGCTTGACCAACATACACAGGTTTGTTAAAATATATCTCAGTTTTTTTTAAGTGAATTGCAACCAAATTTTTATCAAATATTGTTACTCTATCGAAGTTTGGCCTGCATGTTAATGTCAAAGCTTTTTCTCGATTATCAATCAGAAAAACATTTTGTCTTTTCCGAATGTTTTCAATAGTTTTTCCAAACACAGAATTATTCATCAGTTTAAAGAAGTCTTTCTCAAAACTGTTTGTCGCCGTTTTGCGAAGTTCTGTGTTTTTCCTGATATAGGGCTCCATCCAAAAACTCTGATTAAAAGAAATTCCTCTGTAAACAGCTTTGATTTTCAAACCCAGTTCAAGACATTGTCTCAGATTACGATAATGAATAACATAGTTTTTATGAGGTTTAAAGTGACTAATAAGTTTCTCTACTCCTCCCACTTTAATCTTCTCTGGAGCCAAAGGATAATCGTTATGTGACTTCCAAAGTTCTTTGGGATATTCCAAATCAACCTCGAATATAAAACCTCTCTTCCCAACGTCATTCATACTACTATTTGCTTTCTCAAGAATATCCAACATCTTTTCTTTTGTGAGATTTGTCATCCATCGAAATCCACCCACAGGAAGTGATTGAGACATAGCCCAACCATAGAGATTGTTTGCATCAAGATATTGAATGAATTTAGAAGGCCTTTCGGGATCAAAGTTTTTCATATATTTGTTATTGGCTTCTGAATATCGTTTTGCTATGTGAGTCATCCCACCTCTGATACCTCTCTCAAACATCATCAACATATCGTAATCATGAAGCAATTCAAGTTGTTGACCAGTTTCTTTGAGGCAAGCATCCCAAGCCAGACCGGGAGATGTGTAATAATGCGCTGGATCCAATTTATAATGCTTCAAGCATGTTTTTCGAAAGTTTTCAAAAACATCCGCCAACAAAAGAACGTCTGATTTGAGATAAAGATTGTGATAATCTCTGATTGTTTGACAACCAAATGTTGACCAAACATTTTGAGCATGTTGGTAATCCTCTTCCGAAATGTCTTCATCATTCAATCTTGAATAGAATTTCTCTTTGGTTGGAAGTTGTGTTTCAGTTAGTTTTTCAAGAGATGAAACATAATCATACGGATAAACACCTTTCCGAGTAAGAAGTTCAATATTATCTTTCATTATCTCTTTTGTGTTATGAAAATCATCTGGTTGCAGATTTCCAACAAGATTCGCAAGACTGGTTTGAAGAAACTTGAATGAATCGATGAATCTTATCTCAAAATTCAAAGAAACCATCTCTCCAGTTTTCCGTGATTTATATTCGTCGACTTTAATCTTCTTTGAAAACGATATATACTTCTCTTCAGTCGATGGAATACAATTCAACTCACCCTTCAAACCAGAAAGTTTTTTTATAAACAAATGCGCGTCATATCCTTGAAGATTATGAAGTATAACAGGCAATATCAATGGTTTTCTGCATTGAAGGTTACAGCTGTTATGTGCAGCTCCTCGATATTCACCGGTAAAATGACAATGATCTCGTACTTTATCATCTTTTAATTCTTTGTTGCAAATATGACAAATTTCAGCTTTATCAAAAGATACTTGTTCTTCCTCTGTTAATCTAAGAGGTTTTGGATGACGATAAAAATCATCGTAAATTTTTTGTGTCACCTTAGCAAGTTTTGAAACAAATATTTCCGCTACATTATCACTTTCTCTCTGTTTTGTAAAACAGATTGGTTTAAAAATATTTGAAACTATTCCTTTGATATAAAAACAAAAACCAGACGGTTCATGCTTCTGGTAATCTTGGGTATAAGATTCATTTGGATTGGGATTACATGTTTCAACGGATTTGGTAAAGCATTCAAAATCAGCATAAACTACAAAAGGTATTGGAAGCTTTTTAAAATAATTTTTGAATCCTAATTTTGAATTTCTTGTTGGCATTTTTACAACAACTGATTCATTGGAAGAACAATATTCAATATGACGCTGAAATAATTCTTCCTTTGAAAAATGGGTAAAGCATCTTTTGCAAATGTGTATTCGACCATTCGTTCTCGATGTTATTTGAGACCGAAATAATCTTGAAAAATTTCTGATAAGTAAATAATGATATTTCCCTTCTTCTTCAAATAGAAACAGATCGATTGTTTTCTGAGGATCTCTCTGCGCCATTCGGAGAGGGTAAAACTTGTTTCTCTCATTGACTGAAAACACGTTTATCCCTGGGAGATCTGGATTGAGTTTTTCGAATTTTGAAATGTCTTTTAATTTGACAGGAAAAGCAATTCCTTTTGTATTCAAACTATTTTCTTTTTGCTTCAAATCTGTTAATAGTTCCGCATTCTTTCCCTTTGGATGAAGGTATCTAAGGATGCACCAGAGAAAACATTTATTATCCTTATTTTTAATATTTAATAAAGCTTTCTTACGCATTATCCAATCTGGAAGGGGAATATAAGATGAACCCCTCATTGGATTGTAATCAGCAGTGTGTATCTCAAGATGTACTATTTCCCTGAAATACCATCCACTTCCGTTCTTCTGATAAATTGCAATCTTTTCAAGAATAGAATGAAAAACCTTGAAGAGTATTTCTTTTACATCAGTTGATTCAAGATTGATATTTGTTTCAGAATTAAAATAAGCTTTATCTTGAATGGAAAGACTTGACTTTCCATCGCTTGTCTTTCCCATTTGCTCCATCATGCAAACAAGAACAAATCTGACTTTGATATTTCGATGACTTCTGAGAAACTCTTTAAGATAAACAGCCTTGGATTTGAAAAACTCAAATGGCGTAATATCAGTTTGCCCCTTTACAATGTATTTATTAGCAAATCCTTCCAGAGATGATTTCTCTTTCTCTATTCCTTGGTCATATTCTCTGAGAGCTCTCTCAAGTGCTTTGCGTAGATAAGGTGGAGTATCTGGAGGTATTGTTTTATTCTTTATACAATCCTGGAAATACTCTTCAAATGTTTTGGGTTTTGGTTTTGGTTTTGGTTTGATTTTATCTCTTACTTTTTGTAGTTTATTTATATCATCTATCAACTTTTTCTTATAATCAGCTTTAACTTCTTTTTTTATATTTTTTTTTATTTGTTTTAATTCAGCAATAGAAAGTTTACTTAGATCAGTAACCATCTTTATTTATAATTTATTTAATTCTTTAATTTTCTATTTTATTTTTCTGGCTGAGAGATAGTTTTATATCAGATTTGATATAAAACAATAATCTATAGCTCAATATATTCAAATTTTGAAAAAAACTTATCAGCAAATTTATAACACTTTTCTCTAAAATTACTAGTTCCATAAAATTCATAACATAAAAATCCTGTTATATTAAAAAACAAACCATCCATCTCTTCTCTTGCTTCAGGGTACGTTTCAATAACTTTTATCGGGCTAATTTTATTAACAAAATCTTGAATATCTTTCTCATCATTGAAATCTAAAATAATATTTTCAGCATCATCATCTACTCTTTTCAAATCTTCATAACGATGTTTACTTGGAAATATAAGCCCACCAACTTTAAATGGAGTTATATCACCTGGCAATGTTGACTTGAATCCCATTTTTATTATTATTTTTGAAACCTTTAAATTTTATTTTTCTGCCTCAAAACTCTACTTCCCCGACCAGAGCAGATTAACACTCCAAAAATTAGCCGATTCAGGATTTTCATAAGTCAACTCACCCTTCTTATTCTTTATCTTCATCACCCGAGAAAGATATTTTTCTTTTCGCTCGTTATCTTTGTGAATTAAAAAGTCTGGGTGTTGAGACGAGCCAAAATGCAAATTCTTGCCACCTGGCGACTTGACAACGTACTTGTTATTTTTCCGCTTTGAATAATCAAGAGATTCGGCGCCGAGTTTTTTAGCCTTTTTGATTAACTTCTGAAAATCTTTTCCTTTCACAACATATTTTTCATCATCGGATGATTCCTCTTTCTCAGGAACATAATCAGGATCTTCATCATCTTTATAGCCATCATCAACAATAAAATCTTGATCCTCGGGGCTTTGATATTCCATTTTAGTATTTGTTTAGATTATTTTGAGGGGAAATCCCCTGATTATGATCTCATCAAAAATAACCTCACGTTTCATGGAAAACAATAGATTGCATTCCAGAGTTCCCTAGCAACCAGCAAAACTGAAAATAGATTTTGAGTTTACTTTCAGCGATTGAAATTGCTAGGGAACTCTGGAATGTATTGTCGTCATAGAATAGTTTACTTTGAATTCTTTGGCTTCTTTAAAAATAATATTTTCTGGTGAGAGACGATCGTAACTTGACAACTGTATTTTTATTTTTTTAAAGTTTATGTTCTTTTTCTCCTTCATATAAAGATTCTTCTAAAACAATACTGTAATATTTAGATTTCCTTTCATCTTCTTCATCTCTATTATCATTAGTATATAAAAACATACTTTTTATTTCATAATCGTTATCATATTCATATTCAGCTTTATCATATTCTCCATTGTGTATATCGTGAAAAATTTCTTCATCATCAGAAGTAACAGCATCATAACAACCAAAAGATTTGTCTAACAAATTATCTTTATAATTCATAATATAATATCTATCATCAGTACCATTAGGTGACCTTAATGGAAAAATAAAGGTTCTTTCTTTGTGAATTTCATTCTTATCAAATTTACAAAAAATCTCTTTCAATATTTTTAGCAAAGGATGCAATTTCTTCTTGATATACTTAAATTTTATCCCTTTTGTTTTATTCAACCCACTTACCAAGATACAATATAAAATTAAGTTAACCTCCATTTCGGCATAATTCATTTTTCTACCTTTAAATTGTAAATCTATCAATTTATCTATATTACCAATAGATACGTATTTACCCATCAATGAAGTTTTAATATTACTAAAAAAATAGTCTAAAACTTCATTTCTTTCTTCCTTAATTTCACTGTCATATCTGTCAAAGTAATTATAATAAATACTAAACAGAAAATTATCCACATTTTGTATAAAAACATCATTTGGATCAACTAAATCATCTTTAATAAAATAAAAAAAGTGGTCGTACCCCATTTTAGTATTTGTTTAGATTATTTTTGTTTGGGAAATCCCCTGATTACTAATTCAGATTATGATCTCATCAAAAATAACTTCAAGTTTCATGGAAAACAATAGATTGCATTGTGTTTTTCTCAACCAATCAAAAACTTCAGATTTTCTCTTCAGAATTGTGAAATTTTTTCAATAAAAAACATTTCATTTGTGAAATTTTTTTTGTAAAAATATAATTCGATTAACCCCGTCCCATCAAGAATCTATAATCGACCCACCCTCCCTCCCCAAAACAAATCCGATAAACATTTCTACAATATAAATAAATCAAAATTATTTTTATAAATATAATTAAACTTTTCTAAATATATTTTGTAATAATATTTTTCGCGATTGAATTATTCTAGAGTAGTTATAAGAGGATGATTTACCCCTAACTTTTACCACCGATTATTTCTGTCATTTCCGCGAGCCCGCAGGGCGAGCCATTAATGTCATAAAGTGTCAAATAAACACAAAAATGACAGAGTTAATGGGAAATTTTAAATATTTCAAAAATTCTTTTAGTATCAAAATATGACAGAGTTAAACTTGAAATAAAAAGTGGGTGCATGACGGGCTAAAATTTCCCATTAAGTCTGTCATTTTTTGTACTGATGAAATTAGTATGGGGTTAATCAGAGAAATGACAGAAATAATCGGTGGTAAAAGTTAGGGGTAAAGCATCCTCTTATAACTACTCATCTCCTCTGGACCCTGTGGCCATACTTAACCGATTGAAAAAACGACTCGAAGCAATCGGATGAAATTTAAGGCTAATTGAAATCAGCGTACTGACAGTAAAAAACAATGTAAACACATTTCATGGCAATGAAAGAACATATGCGATACAAAGTCGACACAACTCCTCCGTGAAATAGGACGCAAACATAAGCTTATGTTTTCTTATCTCGATTTCTGCTGTTATTTTAAAGCTAATGCTCAAAATCACATCCATTTCCCCCCGTGATCTTAAGGAGTCCTTGTAAAGAAGAAGAAGAAGAAGTGCCTTTATTTATTATAAATTCATTCATACACATAACCTACCACATTACTACAAGGTATGAGATCAAGCCTGCGTTGAAGTTGAAGGAGTAGAAGAGCAAATGCTCATCTTCTCGTCAAGTTTAACGCCTGAACGAGTCAAAGGCTCTTGAATCGTACTAATCTGAAAGATTCCTGCGTGTCTTAGGCCCGGTTCAAACGTCGAATTTCACATGTGCCGAACTTAACGCGAGAGTTAAATGCATGTGAAGTGTGACGTTTGAATCAATTAAATTCGACTGATTAAATTAAATGCGACATTTGTCGTATCTGCGACTGAAACAGTCGAAGATTCGACTTAGGTTCGACTTTTGATTCAAACGTCGCGTTTCACATGTGCCGAACTTAATGCATGAATGTTAGTAAATTATTATTATATTACTGAGAATACTGACAGCGAACAGAGTTAAATTCGACAGAGTTCAGAGAGTTAAATTCGAGGTTTGAATCAAATGCCGTATTTAACTATTTTAGTCGACTAAAAATAGGAATTAAGTTCGGCACATGTGAAATTCGACGTTTGAACTGGGCCTTAAATTTGGTAAGACCTCTATCCTCTGACCGTGCTGTAGCGCACGATGCACGCTCTCAGCGAGGAATTTGATGCCACCGAACTTCGGCGAGTGCGTGCTTCTTTGGAAACGATAGATCTTCGGGCTCTCGAGTTCGGACCCGATTAATTACGAAAGCGTCTACTACGAGTGAGCGAGTGACTTATTTGCATATCCTTGTCCCTGCAATAACTCGTGGTACGCTCGCGCGTACCCACGAGTTAAAAACACCAAAAGTTCAAAGTCTCTGCGTAAAAGGAAGATCAAAAACGCAAAGTATTTTTATATTTCTATACTTCCTAGCATCTCCATAGTTCGTTTAAGTAGAAAATCAGAGCAGGCAGGTCTGGACTTAAGAAATAATTGCCAGCAAAGATAGGGTACTTTGCTGCGATTTGAAAATGGCCCTCATAGTTGCTAGTAAACAAATTTTTCCGCAGACACAATTCAACAAAATTCAAAATTCACATGCTATTCACACTGTTGATAAACACCGTAACCTAGAAATAATAATCATTTTTTTCTCGCTTTTTTTTGATTTGGAGAAGCGAGCTTAGTAATTTGTCCAATTTTTGGCTTTCGCCAGACGCAAATTTAGGGCATTCGGCAGTTTGACAGTTCAGGGTTCTAAAATCTCTATTTTGAAATATTTCCCAAAACGAAAGTCGTTTCATTTACTTATGAACTAAGATGATTTACTGGGCAAAGTTTTAGGGCAAACTATTTTTCGACCCCGAATGCAGCGGACCGCTTTTACAGACACTTCCTCTTAATATCTGGACAGCTAAGCATTTATCAGAGATCGTCATTAAAATCTTCAAATTTTGACCCAATATAGCTTCCATAGCTGACGGATTTCTTTGATCTTAACTGAGTATCATGCGTTACTAGCGGGGTTGGGGCAGGGAAAGAGAGAAGCGAGAAAAAGACAGCTCCTTCCCCCCTTCAAGTAATCTCCTCTCCTCTCTTCCCTGAAGAAGGCACGATAGTCAGCTATCTTTTGAGCGTGGTAAAGGGAAGGGAAACCAGGAAAATGGGTAGGAGAGTCACGAAAGGAATGAGAAAAGGAAAGAGAAAAACCTACTTCTCCCACAGTCTGCGTAGCAGTCGTTTCCAATTTCCTTTTAGCCAAGCGTGAGCAGCGCAGGATACGCGCAAGAAGGGAGCGAAAACTTTAAAGTGATGGGGGCTAGGGGGAGGGGTGACCGGAAGGGATTTGGTCTATTTGGTCTAGTCCCCCCCCCCCCCCCCCCCGTCCTCCAAAACTTCTTTGCAGGCTAAGCAAAGTGTGTGTGTGTGTTTTTTTTTTTTAAGTCTCAAAGTTCCTTCCTTTTTGTACGTTCTTTTCTGCCAATTTCTTAAACTACTGTAAAAGCAGATTGAGGGATTTATATCGTTTATTTTTCTTTCATCTCAGCACTGGTGGTAGCATCCTGTGACATTGCTCCTAGCATAAGACTGACCTCCGTGAAACGCTGGTTCATCTTGTTTGTGTTTCAAGTAAGTACAGTTTAGCCCATCCAATGGATACCCTTACGCGGATATATTTAACTATTATTACTCGAGCCCGAAAAGCCGAAGGCCGAATGGGCTTTTGACTCAGAGGCCATGAGGGCGAGAGGAATAATTGTTTTAGTAAAATCCAACTGGTTGGTCAAAAATATCGAGACAAAACAACTTTAGCTAGAAAAACGCGATTCAGCCGTCATTGTTGCGTTTTCAAAGCTGGCGCTTTTCGCTACTAGTTGGAACTAGTAATAGTAAAAGCTCAACCAAGCAAAACGCCGCATTGATGATAGACCACTAGTTGGATTTTACTGAGGTAGATACCCTTTACAGTGTGGTACTTTCTCGCCCGGGTTATCGAGTCTTGCCCTTTTTCCACTTTCATCTTTAAACTACTAGGCAAATGAGCCTAAAGGTTTTAAAACACCTTAAAGGAAACTATAACTGCAGCATAAATGTCTTAAAAATACTCACTATGAGCATGAAAATAGCCCTACTCGCTTTTAAAACACCAAGTAGTAAACTGTAATCTTTAAATGGTTACCGGTTCGGTACAATCTGTTTCGATGCAAGTTTCAAGTGCATGGCAAACGAACGAGGAATATTTGCCCTATGTATGTCTTTCGTTCACGCGTGAACTATACCACAGGCTGCCCAGACTCTTTATGGGAGGTCTTTGCAATCTGAATTTTTGTGCTCACAACCGTAAAAATCTAAAACTCGATAAAACGGCTTCCAAGTAGTTCTAGAAGTGAACAGACAGTAAAACACACAGCGAAAACAGAAGCTCGTCATGTTTATTGCAAATTGTTATTTTGATCGTAGTTTGTATATTTTCATTGATTCTTTCATATAATTCCAATTTCAAGGAACTCCCATGAACAGTTGGGGCTGCCTCTGACTCTGCTTTAGGGACTGTTTTCATTTCACCAGAATGACTTTCATTCCGGAACAAGTTCATTCCATCTCCATATATTTCTTTGCATCTGCTCGTATTATACTGAGAATCAATTTTGTCCCCGTACGTAAGTCATTCCAGAATAAGTGTATTCCTCTTTTCACTGCGAACAAGAAGGCTCTTAATAGCGTTGAGTCTCGCTTGCTTGGAGATAAATTTTATTGTCAGCTGGTGCGGTTATGCTATTTTTTCGTTTGAAATACAAAACGAGTGTTATGTCATAATGTAAATACTCGCAACTTAAAATTTGCAAGGAGAGACAGGCCGCACATCTTAGCTTCACACCGGTGTGAAGCCTCTAAAAACCTTCTAGTTCTGCATATTGATATTGCTCCAGTGAGGAAATCTCTTTCAGGGATTTTACACTCAAAAAATTGATGATGATTTTTATCATTATAAATATACATAGCTTCTATGTAGCGGACAAGATACGGCTCGGTACAGTTTTTGTCCAGCACAAGAAAAATGTGTTCGTGTAGCTGTACACAGCGTGCATTTTATCACAGTATCACTGGGATAAAACGTTTCTTTTACCATTAAAATGTCACTTTCTCGTCAAAACAATCACTGACTCAGCCAGACTCGGAGTACATTACTTAAATTTAGTGCTCAGTACGGGGTTATGTTTTGTGAAAATTATCCACAGTCTGCGGCCCTCATCACCACGGTTCACGATTTATTTATTTTATTTTCACGTTTTTTAACCGATCCTCGATCCCCAATTCTCGATTCACGATCCCCTATCCTCGATGCTCGAACCTCGAACCTCGATCCTCGATCCCGGTTTTCCAGTAAACCTCGAAGTTTTGCTCATTTAGATTGTTCTTTTTTTAACCACTGAAGTGATCAATTGTTCCAAAGCAATTAACACTTTCAAGCGAGAGAATTCGTGGACCAACCCGTTTCAGAAAAGCTCGATATATAGGATTTCTATTAGTTTCTATTCTATGAACATGAAGTGCTGCAAGTAGTGTGCGCGATAGTCAAGTTCAAAGCTACTCGTATAAACACATCCGTGACACATACGTAACTTTAGATTCGTAGTTGAAGTTGCTTCCAGTACCTAGTAGTCGAAGGTTATTTCATTGATATATCAAGTATTTATTAAGTGTAACGCGACTTCACATTTTAACAATACCGTAAAATTCCGAAAATAAGGCCCTCCAATTATAAGCCCCCCAAACTCGTAACGCAAGAAACCCTCCGTTAAATGGCCCCTCCAGATATAAGCCCCCTCGGGGTCTTGTACTTGGAAATTGCTCTGAAATACAAAGTAACCCGGAAAATTTCCTTCCAACTATAAGGCTAGCCCGATAGATTTTGACATGCAAATTTTCCTCGGTAGGTAAGCCCCTCCAAATATAAGCCCCTACAAAACTAAGCCTCTCAAAAAGGGCCTTTGAAAAATATAAGCCTCGGAGCTTATTTCAGAAATTTTACCGTACTCTGAGAAACGTAAAGCCTCAGTACACCACAATAATATTTTCGCATCCTACCCGGGGTATTTACTTTTTAATACACGTGCATAATAACGCAAAAATCAAGGGCCTCGATTTGGGGAAAATTACGTCATTGCCAAACAGCGAAAACGCGTTCAACTTGCATACGTCATTTCAGTCATCGCCGAAAATATACCGCATGGTTATCTCAAGAATCATTTGCATACACTGAAAGTCTTCACGATTCTTATCCCCAGTTTCCACGGTCTCCGTTAGGAACGCGTGAGAGCGTGCCCCCCTTTTCGCGACGGACCGACGAAAAAAAAAAAACGCTTGCATTTTTAGAGTCTCGCTCTGCTAAAACAAGCTCGACTAATGAAATTCTTGTTCTGGTACGGAATTTCATTCCGGTATCATGTTATTCATGTAAACTGAAAACGAACTTCGTTCCAGATTGAAAATCGCTAATCGTGTAGTCTGGGGCGAGTGGCGCAAGCGTATCTGATCTTGTGAGGAAATCACTCGAGCCAGAACGCTGTCTTGTCCCAGGGCCTTTGTTACCCTCATCCAGTGTTCTGAACGGCAATGTTAGTGATCCCTGTCGCTGACCAAAAGGATTGCGGCCTCTGGGAACGAGATTGGTCAGAACGTCTTTGGCTGAGCCGTTCGATTTCATCATGTGAATGCAAAACAAACTTCATTCTGGAACAGAACTCATTTCGAAATGAAAGTCATTCCGAGATCATGTAAACAGCCCCTAAGAAATCGAAATTTTCGTGCAGTTTCATCATAATCGCATGGCCTGTTTTAAAATGGCGGGAAGATCATGATCATGTAGTACTCTTGCGTTCTAACGGGGACTGGGGTGGATAGTTTATTTTAGTGCGCTTAAGGGCGTAGGATACAGCTTGATCATTCTCTAAAAGTGTGAATTTATTCGCATTCATTGGTTATGTTGTTGACAGGGCCTAACCGCACCTATGCAAGGCTTCTTTAACTGCATCGTGTATGGCTGGGCGAGAAAGAATTTCCGTGAGGCATCGGAACGAAGAACTGTGTTACTTGAATATGACGAGTACATTTCACATTTTCATCGACCGTCGTACGGGTCGTCGTTATAGGGCCTTTCTTTCACTTGCGCGACTTGGGCGTTGTCACGAAAGACTCTGCATGAATGGAGTAGACTTTGTAGAGCATGTGCTGCTTGTTGCTGGGATACAGCTCTGAACCCAGGCCTAATGAATGTGCGCTTGGTTCTGCAGGCTTACTCATGACCATCAGTTTATCAATAAACGGATGCTCGCACTCGGAAAACCAGTTCCAAAACGAGAGAGCTCGAGATTGACTTTTCAGAAGTTCAGCTTTCGCCGATTTCAAAGGCTTTTCGCGATTCAGGCCAAGTATCTATTGCTCCTCCTCGCTCAGGGTGAAAAAAAGAGGCTCTTTTCGCAGGGTGGTGATAAAGTAGCGAATTGAACTGAATTTTGCTTGCAGTGCGAAAACGTTCATAGGATTTCGCGTTATGTGCACTCGTCGATTTGGAAGAGCGGTGGGTAGCCTGCGTTACTGGCTGAATTATTTTTGCGTTTGTCTGAGTTTTGGGGCAAAACTGTCATTCTCACCGCGTTGCTACGAGAAGCTAGCGCCCAAAGCCAAACTTTGCTCACGCTAACGATCCCGTCGGCTACGCAGGCCAGTGTGATTAGTGGAAGGACGTGTGTCTTTTTCATTTGTTCCGGGGAACGGTGGGAGGAAATTTGTTCAACAATAGAGCGATTTTCTTATGACCTTTAAATTAAAACGCGCGAACAAAACAGAAACAACAAACAAACGGAAATAGAGCGATATGATTGGTGTATCGAACGGACACAAACGCGCGTGGCTTTTGGTTAAGCGAACCCTAGGGTGAAAATACTCCATGCCCGAGATCTTTCTAGAAATCAACCGATACTTCGCTTTGACGTCATACTGTAGCACGATCGGCCAATCGAACAATGCCTTCTCCATATTAGGGTTTTCTTTGGCGGGAAAACGAAGAGGCTATGTTTTGATCTTTTCATCCGTTGGCTGTTAAAACAAATAACGAACACTTACCGAAACCAGTTTTCAAGGTCATAAAATCGCTCTAACAAACTTTGTTATATAAGTTCAACTCTGCTGACGCATTCCGCAGTCAAACGCGCTAAAAGCACCTCCTAAGTGTGTTAACTCTACCTTAAAATTTGGGTAAACCCACTGCCCAAGAATGGAAAAATTCCATTGGACGTGCGACGCTCGAAAGACTCTCTGCTTAGGCTCCTTTATGGCTCCAAGAAGCTCGCATTTAAAAGTATCTGGTAAAACGATGAATAAACTGGCATTTATTAAGTTATTTCTAACTAAAGCACGAAAACGCATAAACTTTGAAACTCGTAATAGCCTATTTTTAAAGTTACAGCTACGTTTTCTCTTCAATTATCAGTCGGAAGTTAAAATTCCGGACAAAGCATATTGCAACAGTTTTTGAACACTTTTACGGGTTGAAACGTTTGAAGGGAAAAAAACTATCTTTTGTTAGCTTTTCAACCCTGTTTGCCTTTATTCGTTTCATATTTATCTTTGGATTATTACGTCGCTATAAATCATGATAGTGTAGCGCGAAATATATCTCTTTGGTCGCTCTTATTTTTACGAGACGTTGCAGTTAATACATTTCTTAGTATTCGTCAGGGTAAGTGCTCTAAAGTAGCTATATATATAAGCGGTTATAATTTTATTCAAACAAAATTTTTCTTTTTCACAGACAGTCCTTAAAGTTTGTCTCAAAGTCTTAGCCTCCAAGAATACACAGCGAATATACCTGGTTGTTTTTGGAGGCGATAAAGTTTCAAACATTCCAAATTGAGTTTGTTACTATATCGATGCTAGATCGCATTCAGTCGAATAAGTGTTTGTTGTGGTTAAATTTCATTTTATTTGCCTTTGTTTTAGGGTTTCCCTTGAAATAAAAGTTGAAATTCACACTGATTTGTTGTATTAGGCAGAGGAAAATTATTTATCTGCAATAAGACATTCTCAGCTTATGAAAAAGTTAACTTCACAAAGTTTAACGGGTCATGATTATTATTTTGAATATTATTATTTGTGTTTAAGTTTTAATACAGCTTAATGATGATTGTATGTGCACGAAGTATTCAGTAAAAAATCTGTTAATAATAAGTTTTATAGTATCCCCTAAACTAAGATACTCCCTTTAATTGCCTATACGAGAAGGCTCTCCCCTAAAGGGGCAGACTCGTACCCAGCCGCTTCTATTGTTAGCCATTGTTTGCGCGATGATTGATGAGAAGGTTTAAGCGACTTTGCGTTGCATCAAGGGAAGGAAGGAAGAAAAACGGGAAGCACACAGTTTCTCCCTCCTTCCCAAGTGCCATTGCGCACTTTTCCCAGATTTCATCAACGAAGACTGGGTAAGAGTCTGCTAAAGGGGTACCTTTTTTTAACCTCTGTAGCAGGCGCTTGGAAATATCAGCGCAGGGAAAAACGGGCGCTCGTGAGAAACACGCGAGGGGAGCGTGTTTCCTTCGCGCGCCTTGTTCTTTCTTGTGCCCATTAGGGAGCTCAAACAACTACCACGGCGACGTCAACGAGAGCGGCTTAAAAGCAATAGGTTTAGACAAGAGAGGGTAAAGGAGCTACCCCCCTTTATCCTCTCTTGGTTTAGATTGGCAAAACAATAACTCTGCGCGTGCATCACGCTTTTTGGACATTTCTTTGCCGCCCCTGCACGACGATGACGTGAAAATGCCTAATTTCACGTTTTGTGGAAGACGTGAACACAAGGCAACGACTTTCCTCTTTTTCTGAACTTGAATTGAAATCTTCAAAGAATTCAACTCCAGAAAAAAATGCCAAGATTTTACGAATTGAATGAGATAGAATAAGCCCGTCGTAGCGCGTCGCGCGTCGTAGCCTGTTCACAGACCCTCTATTTTCTCTTCAAAGTCCGTCGAGCGCGCGTGATAAGAAATAAGCCGCGGGAGAATTGACCGCCAGCGCAATTTATTTTTCTTTCTCGCGCTCTCGCGCACGCCGATGTTTTCCAAAAGAACGTCTGTTTTCAGGCCATTTCCGTAGCCGTCGCCCGTACTAACTCAGTGAAAATGAGAGGGAAAAACGCACATTTACTAAGACTGACTTATGTTCGGTTAGCCTAACGAAATTCACCATTTTCCACTGCTAAAAACGCACCTTTTGTATGTTTCCATTACACAGGCTTCTGGGTATCTTTTGTTCTTAACTCTCGAAACCAAAAAGTGCTGATATCGTTCGGTGGGAAACATGGAGATGGAGTGCACGTCTCCAAAGCGCTCAATGAATGTCGGCAAATGTTGAAATAAATGCAGGATGATAACTTGTATTGAAACTGGGAATGCCATTTCCATACGGCTCAGTGCCTCTTGCATATTTTCAACATCATTCTTTCTGCATGCTGCCGGTGCTGGTCTTTGCAGGCTCGACACAACATCTACAAAGGCAAAGAGAGCGTGGCGCTGGACATCCCCTAACATCCCTCTCAAACAGTATTTAAGGATACCACTGCTGAAGGCCTAAGTTTAGGGGGGAAATGACAATAAAGAAAAGAAGGGATTAATTAGCATAAGGGCACTTTGCCGCTCTGATGTACAGATTATTACCCTTAGAGGATATTCTTAATAAAAAAAAAAGTTTGAATGTGTTGTGATCGGATCAACTATGAAATAATACCTTGTTTTAGCTTCAATCATTGCACTATTCTTTGTATTATCTCCTGAAATTACTAAAAATACACGCCAAAATTTCGTTTTCACAATTGCAGCTATATTGTCAGGAGTTTACCACTGTGGGTGTCATTTCTATTATTAATTTTGACACTGTTGTCTCAATTTCCAATTAGTTCCTCGTGTTTTCTTTTTTACTTTCTTCTTATCGGTTCGATCGTTCGGTCATGTTGTTTCTAAATGATTCTTGCATTATTTACTCTGGCTTGCAAAAATAGATTTCCGTCAGTAGCCAGTGTCCTTTGAAATGTTGTATAAGTTTTGTATTTATCATTTCATTTCACAACATCTTATGGATTCAGTTACATGGTTACTGCTGTAAATAATGAGCAAATTTTCGTTTGGCAATTATTAGCCTCCCACAGGGCTTTTGTACCGGAGCTTGTCTTTCATCCCTCCGCACAAACGGCGTTTCTGGGGAAGGGCGAAATACGAGCTCTCCTGAAAACGTCTGCGTGGGAGGCAAGGCAAGTATTTACCTGGAACCAATCATGGGAGATCAAGGTGGTCTGTGAAGTGAACATTTTCACGTTTCGAAATCCGATACCCACAGGTGCCAGCACTTGACCCCTCCTTCTATCGGCAGTACAAGCATCTTCTTTGCTGAGCGACCAAGGCGCTTCAGGTAAACTGTTGTTGTCGTCTTCAGGCAACTGGCACGCCTCTCCGAACCGACCGAACTCCTCTTCTTGGACTCGAACCTTCCAACTATCCATGGGGGATGGGGGCGACACCCGTCAACAGATTCACTAAAAGGAGCCCTATTCGTGCAATCGTGTGCATCGGCTCTGTCACTACATCAGAGATTGCGTCGAAGTATGGTAGCCCGTCAAAGGCCGGCAAACCTTTCACACCAGTCCATTTCGCCATAGCTCGTAACGCGGTGTTGCTGGCGCCATTCGCCTTTGCTCTTTCATAAGCAACACCATACTGGTGTTGCTGGCACTGCCGTCTTCCTTCTGGTGGTGGACGGGTTTCCTCCCCTACACGGGGAAAAATGGGCCCACTCTCCGAGCGTAGGGGATGATTGATGACAAGAAATCTCCTCGAATCTGTGTAGACCATTTTTCTAAAATGGGGAGGTATGTTCCGGGTTGTCGGCACTTGTTGCACCGTGGGAATGCATTTTGACCAAGGGTGTTCAGGAACATCTGTTGTCCTTCGTAGTCTAGAATATCCAACACGCACCTCGCTTTCAGCTTAAAATGTTCCCTGGTGTCAGAATCGTAACATTCCACGCCCTTTTCCAACTGCAGGAGTTCATCTACCAGTGGACCAGGGTACGTTGAGAGAGATTTTGGTTTTTTCGGCCCAGGGAGTACGGACCACAACAGCATTCTGTCATCGGCACTTCTTAAGGGCTTAGGAAAATTCAGTATTTGCAAACTGATGGGGCTCATACTGTATTGGGAATTGGTGGTTTTAAACGGATGGACCGGATCTGCACTGAAAGCGAGAAGAAGATTGTGCGGGTCCCCGTCTAGCGGTCCTTTCTCAGAATACATACGCCTCCAAAATTGCGTATCTTGCACGTCGAATACTAAATCGTCCTCCTCTCTCTGTTGTTGCCTCACCGCATGGTACTTTTAAAAGCCTTGCCAGATTTGGTGACTGGAACACTTTTTCAACCTAGGAGTCACAAAGATAACATTAGTTTACTTGGCCTTTTAGAGATCAAACGTTTTTTCTAACCAGTAAATATAACTGAATCATCATCATCATCATTCACTTGGTTGACCAAAGAGCGGCCGACTGAAGACCTGCTGCGGTTATGAGTGCGACCGGACACGAAAATAGTCGTCTGCCACCGAAATATCAAGAACCGTCGAAAACGAAGCGGACGGCGCTCAACCTGACATTAAACCCCATCTCCGCACCACCAGAGAACTCTTTCTGGGATTCCTCCACTCGTGTCTCAGCGTTCGGTTGCAGCACTTGCTCCCCGGTGAGGGGTGGCAATATCCGTGTTCCTTTATGTTCCAGTTGGGCTGGAATATTCACCCGTTTCCTTTTCCATACACCACCCAAGAGAAACCAAAACAACAAAAGAAAGACGTATCGGGGAATAGACGGTGCGAAGGGTGTGAATAAAGTGTTATTATTATAGTGCTATTGCTAACCTGGGTATTAGAGGAATAACGGAGAACGTCCGCGCGTTAGAGTCCCCGGCGTATCTTTCTTCTCCGCATGTTGGGCATTCTGTGGCGTAGTTGTTTTCACCCGCATACAGGATGCATTCATTGCTACAAATTTGATACTGTTTTGTTTTGGTAATGTACTTATTCAGCAAGGCACGAGCTTTCTTGAAAGTATTAGGAAATTTAATTCTCTTTCCAACTGCTAAGGACATCAGGCTTTGTAGCAAAGACAATAAATCGCCCACAGCTGCTTTAGACACTCCAGGATATTTGGAGAACCATCGTAAAAGTGCAACGGCCACATCCATTTGGGTGACTGGTGAGTTTTCACATATTTGTTCACTTGTTTGATAAGATTCAATGTCACTTTCGCTTTCTTCTTCGTCTTCCGAACTTTCGTCATTACTTTCCACTTCATCGCATGTAAGTAAACCCTCGTTTGCATTACTTGAAACATCCCAATCCTGAAAGATCGTAATCATTATGAACCTTCCCTTCATCACTTCCCTTTTCGGAATTTTAGAAGAAAGGGGTCATATGATACCTGACTACCTAACACCACCTCAAACTCTTGCAAAATGGGAAATAAAACTAATTCTGACCCTAAGCAGAAGCATATGCTTCTGCCCTAAGTAACTGTTTTCCTTGTTTTCTTTTCTTATTATTAAGAAATCTGTTAAGGCCCGGTTGTTCACTGAGGTGGCTAGAGCGCAATCAACTGAATGCAATAGTGCGGGTTTAATGTATGGTTTTTTTGGTTATTGCTTGAAATAATTGGTGAAAAACTCATAGAGAAGAGAGGTGTAGACAAAAGCAAATGCACCATAAAAAGCCAAAACTTCTAAAGGCGCTCACCATAGATCACTGTCCGACGTGTCGGGTTGTTTTCCATCAGAAGCCGGACTCCTAGTGTCGTGGTATTTACCGTGTTGTTGGCGAGTCCTGTTTGATACAATCACGTCTCCTTTACATACCAAGCAATCGCAGACATCACCTTCTTCATCTTGCTACTAGACAGAAATGTGTTCATGTTAGTTCATGATTTCCCGGCCAAGAAGAAACGAACAGCTAACCGAGCTTCGTGTCATGAAAAGCCAGGGGCACCCAACGACAATTTCGGAAAATATCTGTTCGGAAGACGATTTCAGATCTAGAATTTTCGGAACATTTGTTGAAAAATTTATTGCTTGCCTGCCTCTCCCAGGATTTTTGAACATTTTAAAAATGGTATAATTGCCCATTTTTATCGGATTTCTACCCTAAAAAGCTCACCTAGAATTTTCGGCAGCCGTTTTTCTGGCTGTAATTTTCGAAAAGGTCTGTTTTGATCCCTAGAATTTTCGGATCACTAGACTTTCAGCTAAGAAATCCGAACAGATGAAAACTTTTTAGGGGGTAAAAATATGCCTATATCTACCGTTTAAATACTAAAATATGTTTAACAATGCTATGTTTAAGTGGTTTTGAACTATTTTCTCGTTGGGTGCCCCTGAAAAGCTCTCCGGTATATGAACACCTTATCTATCCAAATCGGGCCGAAATCACCGTTCTTGCCGGGGCTAATGTAATCCGGTGTAGCCTTTAGTAGTACTGTACAGTGGAACCTCGTTATTCGATCTATATCACGAAAGGCCAAGGGGCAGGAAGAATTTGTTCACTACAACGAGAGGTTTCGTTATATTGTGATTGTATTCCATATATTCTACTACTAGTTATAGCTATCGCTAAGTTCCAACGAGCAACGAGTTTACCTACACGCGGGCACTGTTCTATCTGTTTAGAAATAACAGGAATCACCGTAATTTATAAAAATAGATGAATCTTAATTCGATTGCGTAAGCGAAAAATACCTTGAAAATAGTGAACTCAGAAGCTGCTCGACTGCATAAAGAATTTGAAATAGCGGCTTTACATGGCATTTTTCAGGGCCACCCAATGACGGTTTCCTCCAAAATACGTTGAAAAACTTTTTAGGCTATCCAAAGTACTTTTAGATCTCTAGAAATGCATTCTAAGAGGCCCTACAAAATTTTAATCTGTTCGGTCGCCCTAAGGGGAACTGAAGTCTTTTCGAAATTACAAGGCTTAAGTATTACTTTCCCGAGAATGTTAGGTGCAATTTAACAATGAGAATGAGTGAGAATTGTTCTGATTCCTCTCTCCATCTCATTTTAGAATCCGAAATTTTAGGTTGCCTTTTTCTAAGGAAAAAAGTGTAACCTGGGTAGTAAAATTTGAATAATTCAACCTCAGAAAATCGTAGGGAATTTATTAGATAAGCTCCGAAAATTGAACGTGAATGGGACTTTCATCTAGAAACTTTTAGCCGTCCTCAAGCAAAAGAAAATTCTAGGCAATATTTGCTTCTCCGAACAGATATTTTACAGAAAACAGACGTTGGGTGCACCTGATTCTTTCGAGATATTGAAGTTCGTGTTTCTGTCCGACGCTGCGCACAGCACGTTATTTTGCGTAAAATTTAGTGGTCTTAAAATCATAAGTTCTTGATTATTCAACGTACAGAGTTATATTTGGTCTCTTTTTTGAGTTAAAATAATTATGATGCGCGGATGAAGCCTTCAAAATTAGTTTGATTTAAAGACGATAAATTTTGTGGTGTTATTATTTTTCTTAGCGGCAGGCAATACAAAATTCCAGCGGGCAAATGCGACAGCTAGACGCGTATGATGCAAATAATGCAAATGAATCCACCCGAGGATTGTTTGAAGACGGGATGAGCAAGGGACTCACAAAGACGCATACGACAAAACAAATTGTTCGTTTTTTGTTGCCCGTTTTACTGTCGCTTAAGATATTAAAGTCAACATTCACGATCCTCTTTTTGTAACAGAACGCACAGCTGCGTTAGCACTTAAAATGCGATTGGTATACAGGTTAAATTATGCATAGATATGTAGGTGAATAAGACGAAATTTGGAAGCGGTTTTGTTCTGTGTTTACTCGTTTAGTATATTTTATGTGGTAAACTAACATATTCCAGGGAACACAAACGACACTGAATCGCTTGATCCAAGGAAGGGGAGAAAGTGGGGGGGGGGAAGGTACTCTGGATTTCATCGGCGGCTTGATTTTGCAAACAAGGCTCGTAAATTCGGCATGAGACTTGTGGAGTACCCCCTCCTCGGAACCTTGAAACTTTATAAATTTACCTCCGACTCTGAAAAACTGGTCTGGCTATCCGTGCTTTCCTCCTTTAAAGAACCATAGAGAGTTACATGGCGTTGACACCTTCGAATTGTCTGGTATACCTCCCCTCTGCAGGTACTACAATGACAGGTTACCACCACCTCTTCCGTCTGTTTAGTCTGTTTAATGATCAACAGAGCTGTTGTTAGCTTTAAGCATAACATCCATTCAACATTCACACAGATTCCCATTATTGGGATTGATTTAAAAGGGTTAAGTGGAAAATGCGGAGTGTGGAAAATGAGGAGTGTGGAAAATGCGGAGTGTGGAAAATAAAAGTTTAAATAATGATATTTTGAATAATGATAAGTTCATTGATCAGACATATACATTGATCAGACACATACAGCGAATTGGTTTGAACGATGATGGTTTTTTACTTGGATACGATATTGAAACCAAGTTTTCACGAATTTTCACAAATCACATCCACAGTACTAATGCGGAGTGTGGAAAACGCGGAGTGTGGAAAGTTTAGTTTGATAGTTTAGTTAAGTAGTTTAGTTTAGTTCAATTGTTGTACTTCAAATATAAGATTTTTTCTAAAAGCATACACATGAAATACACACAATTGTTTTTAAAAAGCAAACATCGACGTCTGCAGTTTTGTGACTTCTTTCCTGAAGAAAGCTAGGAAAACATTTTGGCAAAATATCAAAAGTCAACTGGACAGATTCGAACCCAACCCAAAATGCGTTGTTAGCGTCGTCGGTATTAGGATTTGCGTACAACTTTCAGCTAATTGATCAATCAGGAATCATTCTCTGATCTCCTACTTTAATATCAAGTAGAAAGAAGAAATTTAAGACACTTTGCATATTCAACCCAATCTTTATTTTGAAATTGCGCAATAATTGAAAAAATAAAATAATTAATAAACGCACTGAACCTGAAATCGTTGATTTCTGAAAAAGTTTGTAGCGCATTTTCGTATTCTATGATTATATAACAACTATAACGTACTTTTATTTTTTAAAAAACTAAATACTAATCGCACTGAACCTAAAAACGTTTATAGCGAACTTTCGTATTCTTTGATTATATAACAATTATAACGTACTTGTATACGAAATCTGAAATCTGAAATCTGAAATCTTCATTTTGAACAATTTTGATACTGCTGCTCAGCTGCGGACAAAAGGCGTAGTATGACAATAACACGACTTTTTACCTCCAACTTGTTTCAATAGATTCTCTCATATGAGAGTGGAAAGCTCATGCAGATTTTTCCACTGTTTATAAGTACGGAATTCAAAAGAACTGCTACCTCGTGGCACTGTAATACTTTACAGAGAAACCTTCATAATTGATCCTTTGTGGTCACAAAAGGACCATGACGAATTCTTTATACTACGTTAAAGACCTTAATCAGGGAATAAACAAAGTTATATCCCAATAGAGACACCTTAGTTAGGTTGGCGAGTTCATTGACGCTCGCAAGAGACTGGTAAAGAATTTTGTACTGTATTTATACCTATATTTTTGTGAGTAATAGCTGTATTGGGCATACTCAGAGACTCCCGTATGTTCACGCGCCATTTGTTTTTAAATTCTTCTTAATGACATTGATTGCATAGATTACTACCTTTCCCCAAAAGAAAAAATTGGAAAAAAAATGTTACCCTCGACCCTCGACAAAAAGATAGACTCCTTCCCGGCTGTTTATGCTACGTATTTTCACACTTGGGTATTAATGAAGGGGTGAAGTACTGCGTACGTGATGTCTGCTTTTAAAAAGCAATTGTGTGTAGTTAATGGAAACTGCTTTTCAAAACCGACTGAAATTGAAATCTTCCCCTCCCAATATCGTTTTTTTACGTCATACCCGATGCAAAACATGGCTGGGCGCAACCACTCTATGGGGTAACTCATGTCGGCAACACCTTCACCAATTTAATAACGTTTCCTTCACGCTAGCTATTTTCACACTTTGATAAAAGCTTGCCTTTTAAAAGTAGGAAGTACTGTGGATGTGATTTGTGAAAATTCGTGAAAACTTGGTTTCAATATCGTATCCAAGTAAAAAACCATCATCGTTCAAACCAATTCGCTGTATGTGTCTGATCAATGTATATGTCTGATCAATGAACTTATCATTATTCAAAATATCATTATTTAAACTTTTATTTTCCACACTCCGCGTTTTCCACACTCCGCACTCCATATTTTCCACTTAACCATTTAAAAGACCTCTTGAGAACAAAGGCTTCGGCTTTGAAATTTGATCCAAAGCGTAGTTATGACCTATAGAAAGGAACTGGTTTCGTTTCGAGGGTGCGACAATCGTGATTTCATTGCAGTAGACGTCCAATTGACCTTTATTATTCAGGCGAAGCTTATGAGGCCGCACAGCAAGCAGTTATGTTTTGTCTTGTTCATAAGGTTTTATATGTAGGGCAGTTGTAAGTTTACAATCTTGCTTTGAAATATGTAGTACTATGTTTTATTGATTTGTGGCAAGTGCCCTCTGCTCAGGATTTGCAAAAATGAAAACAAAGACAAAATCGCGAAATTTAGTAGCTTTTTTTGTAAATTGTTTTGCAATCTCGAAAATTCGATTCTCTGAAAAGAATATGGTATTTATTTCCCTTAGAAATCATTATATTTTCGTTGTTGTAAGTTGTCATCACGATGCTTAGGGATTACGCTATAAACAAGAAAAAAAAATAATAATCCAACGGCTCTGATACCTTGGGAGAAAACTTGACTCTTCACACTTTTCACAGGGGTTGCAGTCGCTATTACACTTTAAAAAGTCCTCTTTTCCGGGAAAGCGTGCTTCCGAACTCCTTTTATTGTATTGCACTCGCTGCTGTTGTCAATCCTTCGTCACCCATCTGATTGTTATGTAAATAAAAACCCAATGTCAAGTGAGGAAATTGAAGATTCAGGATCTCTAACATTATTCCAAATCTCCGTATTGACCGTCTAGTACTGGTTAGTAAAAATTTTCCCGTCACTTCATTCGGGCTCTTCTAACACGAGTGCGCGTGGAAATTTCCGTTCTCGAGGACTTTACCGCGCGGGAGGTGGTTTTTGTGTGTGCTTGTCGATTTAACTCTGACTCTGCAAAACACAGTTTGAATCCCCAGCGATTGAATATGAAGTAGTATCATCGGAATTGAATTAAATATGTCCATGACATTTCGTGACAACATGAGAGCTTTATATAGCGTTGTAATCAATTCTTGAGGGCTCAACAAGCGTGGCTCAGTGTCGAAAAATGATAGACGAGAAAGTTGTCTCAAACCCCCTTAAACCCCTTTGATGAACTATTAAACGATGTTCTTTTTTTGCAATTTTGATACTTGTTGAATAACATTGGGCCGTTTCTGGCTCCCGCAAGGCACGTCCTCATTCTCTCTACAAAGCTTGTACAAGAACGTGTTCAAGAAATATATGTAAAACTCTATAACTAAAGGACATTTTCTTACAAATTGCCTCCATGAATTCTTTATATTTCCCCAAAAACACAAAGAAAAACACAGAGTTTGCAATATAGAAATAAGTATAAAAGATCCCTAGAAACAGTTTTTTTGGCCCTTTTATCTTAAATGTACTTAACAAAATTATTCGTGATTGATTTGTCCTACTTTCCGTACATATGAAACCGAAGAAACACTAAAAAACCCAGCTCGCATTACCACGCAAAGAGTTTGTTTTTAAAAAACTTTACATCTCCGTAAAAATGTTACATTTGTGATGGATGGACAGCTTGACAGACCGAAAACGAAAAGCCAATCACATGCCTTACGTTTCGTCACCTGATAGCTCTTGTAGCGCTTACCACGAGATTTTCGCGCGCCAGTTTGAAACTTTCCAACGCAGTTTGTCATGGCGGAGCTAAGGAGGTGTCGAGGAAAAAAGACCAAGGAACGGCTTATGTTTTTGGTAAGATATATAATCTCGATATTTCTTTTGTATAGCACATTAAGTAAGTTTACTCGTTTTACTGAAGGAATTAGGAGTGGCCTCATTTTATTGTTTGTGTTGATGAGCCATAATAAGCGGGGATATTTATAAGAATTGAAACTGTCAGCATTTACTACGAAAATAAATATAAAATGAGCCTCCTCATGCTTTTTAATTATGGTGTTTTTGTGACTTTAATTTGTTTTGTTTTTTTCAGCGAGAAGTGCGCGCCAGCCTGAAAATATAGGGCGTAAAGAATGCTACCGAAAACTCCTTTGTGAAGGGAGTGGATCGAGTAAGTTTTTTTGTTAATGTTTTTGTAACAACAAATGTGATTCACGGCATACTCGGCACAGCTTTGGTTTTACAGTTTTGTTCAGCGACCTACTTACCTCAATGAAATTGCCTAAATTTTGTTAAATATAACGCGTCGAAGAAGCAGTGAATATTGCACGTTTTTGCAACTACAACAACCATGGTGTATTCGTTTACAGTGTATCTCTTTGTTAACAGTTTATACAGTAAAAAACACGGCAAGCTACCATTTGCCAGTTAGGTCCGCTCTATACAATAAGCTGTTTAGACCAAACTTTAAAATGATTTTGAACATTTTCCAAACTCTTTTAAACAAATTCTGTGAACTTGGGCCGGTAAAGGTACGGTAAAGCGCGCAACAAAAAACGTGCAACTTGTTTTGCAACATTGTTGCAAAACGCGTTGAATAGCAATGTTGCGCCTCTTACCACCCACGAAAAAAAACTTGCAACCTAATTTTGTTTTAAGACATGATAGAACGTGGGCGGTAAAGCGTGCAAAATCGCTATTCCACTTGTTTTGCAGCAGTGTTGCAAAACAAATTGTTCGTTTTTTGTTGCCCGTTTTACTGTCGCTTAAGATATTAAAGTCAACATTCACGATCCTCTTTTTGTAACAGAACACACAGCTGCGTTAGCACTTAAAATGCGATTGTAATGGTATACAGGTTTAACATTAGCCGAATAAGCTGGAAACCGACAACATACTCGCCTGAAATGTTTATTTTCCTCAGAAAACGAGAACCATCATTTAAGAACCGGAATAGCCTTAAATTGTGCTAACTACCAGTTATGTAAGAACCTGTTTACACCCACGTTGTTTTTTAGTCGAGGGTTTTTACTATACGCTTAACCATGAATGATTACCGTATAAACAGGCAGCATTACGATCAGTAACGCGTAAAAATATTAGGACAATAATTGATATCAGCGAATTGTTTTTTCAAGGTGGACAGGACATTCAAGGAAAAAATTCCTCTGGCGGAAATTAGAAAGACGATGCGTACCACATTGGCAACCGCCAAATACAACAAATTGTAAGTTCATATTATTTTTCTTCGTTACCAAAAAACAGAATGAGAACAGCTTCTTCAGTGGATAATAGAATAGTCCTATTTTTCATTTCTTGTCGTGAACAAGCGAACAAAGTGCTCGTCAACAACCCCCTCACGCACTGAAAATACCTTATGGCACGAAATTTTTGCCGGTTCTTATATTCGCAATTTCTGAGATTTCTCCAGCGATCCGCAAAAATAAGTTCCCGCAAATAAAAATATCGCAAAACTTTTTCTCACAAAAATTTACTCCAGAGTAAATATTCTCTAACTTAAATTCGCTACACAAATCCTTCAGCTTTTTGCTTTCTTGTGCAAATTAAAGCCTTTGCTATATAGACCTCGCTGGGATTACCAAATTTAAATGTGAAAGGAAAAACGAAAAGAATTCTGGTTGTAGTAGGAAAATGACGCCATCGTGCAAATGGCCTATTATTTTGTCTCTTTCACTCAGAAACAAGATCGTATACAGGGAAATACTGGTTGATTGTTTGAAAATATGATTTCTCTCGTACTTACTCAATAAAAACAAAAACATTATCTATGCTGGGTTCTGGGTGATGTTTGAAAATCGCAAAAATAAATTCCCGGCAAGAACAACCAATCTTTCCTAATTGCAACAATTAGTTCCCGCAAAACACAAAACATGGCCAATCCGCAAAAATAAAATCCCGCACAAATGTTCTGGCACACGGTATATGAAAACCAATGTCTATGTTTGGTGTTTGCGCCGATCAGTGATTACTTAAGTCAACGAGATGCGCCGAGGATCTTCACTAGGCGCCACTGTTATAATATTTGGAGGGGGAGGAGGCTCTACAAAGACTGCCCAACATTAATTTTCTCTTAACAATAATCAAAAGAATTTATCCAAAGCAACGATTTATGACAATAAGACAATGGTGAGGTTGCCAGAGGCCAAATGCTTTGATATTTTATCAAATTCTCTCAACTCACCCTTCAAGGAAATATACGGAAATCAATGTTGAGAAGTTGTATGTGGATTTGGGGGCTTTTATAATTGAAACTAAATCGCAAAGCTAGAAATTTGGCTTAACTCCTTCACAGCAGTAGAATCCATTTAGCTATTTTTACAGGCCAAAATAAACGATTTACCTGACTTTTAAATCATAAAGACCTCACATTGACCGATTAGCACAAGTCTCCCTGGAATATGAAAAGGGCTTAGCTTGAAGTCTGTTATTTTCCTCAGTAAGCGACGAAAGCCAACAGAACAGAGAAGGTTAGTTTAAGTTGTTACAGTTAAGGCCCCCTTTCACGTAGCGTCGTAAACTCCAGTTACCCAACGATATTACCCGCTCTAATACATGAGAGCTTTACATTTTTGCAACCGTATTCATGAAAATTTCAGTGAATTAATGGGAAAAAATGACTGTCTTCGATGCTGATTGGGAAGGTTTTTCTTCATAGACAGTCATGCGCTTTTTTTTTTTCAGGATACAATCACTTTTGTCACTGGCAAGCAAGTCCGAGTCTGGAGTTAAAAAGAAGTGTCTCAATAGTGAACAATCGGTTACTCTGTTTCACTGACATGTTTAATATGGTGACGAAGGCGGGAAACCACACTCTCCCTTGTTGTACGTCCGAGGTTTCAGTAACTAAACGTTCACTAAGGGTAGTCTCTGTTACTTTTGTCTTTTCAGGGGCGGACCAATGCAGACAGCCGGTGAAGCAAAAACGAGGTATCAGTATCGCAAATAACTTGTTTATGTTTACTCCATATGATGGTGTATTCCGTCTATTCCTGTAAAAGAATCGCGCACTTAAGCTGCCTGTCTTTAACTTGTTGTGTAGTGTGCGAAAACAGGTACATTTTTCTCGCGCGAGAAGCGTTCCTGCGTGAATTCCCGCTCTAACTTTCGCCCAGTATTTAAAATTTCAGAAGGTCTATGTTCAACTTCGTCCCCGGTATTAATTGCCCATGGGAGAGGATGTTATCTTTATTTAAAAATAGACACTGTTTTTGGCGTACACATAATTTAACTTCAAATGGTAAACGTATGTCTCTCTTGAGACGGTAAGTTCTGCCAGTGATGATTATTAAGATGATTGTTATTAACCCTTCTTTGCTACGGCCGGTCCTCTTCCGATCTTCTAAATGAATGAATGAATGTAAATGTGAATGGTTTCACTTATATACCGGGCACAACAATCCCACCAGCTACGCAATAAATTGCAGACCCACTTAGTCCTAATACGATCATTTAGAAATGTTTCCGCATTGGACTCGTAACGCAGGGTGCAAAGAAAGACAGTTTTATTTCCGAGTGCATTGTATAGCCCAAGCGAGTCATTTTAACGTAGCCCACGTGACATCGACATAAAAATTATTGGATGCCAGAGTCGGTGTAATCAGGCTCTGAAATGCTAGTCCCCGTCCTGCGCGTCGAGCAAGTGAATGGCAAAAGAATTCCTATCCAATCGCAATTTCCACTAACCCGGTCCATCGGACACTACTTTCTTTTGCAGCGAATAAGATTAATGGAACATTATTTTGTTATATTTATTCATCTACTTCTCATTCACAGACAAAAAAACTCAACCTAGCGGAGTGAAGGAACCAGGGTAAGTTTTGAGTCCGTGATTTGATTTAAGACATCTTAGTGCAATCGAAGGAAGGCAATCGGGCTTTCTTGATCAGTTAAACGCCGCGTCATTATCTGGTCCGGGTTGTAGGTTGCCTCATTTATTCGGTTGAAAGGTTGTTTGTCATGTTTAATTTACCCCATTGATGGAGGTTTTTTTAATTTTAAGAGCGACGGTCAGGAAATATCGACCATCGAGTGGCAAGAGTTGAAAAATCGATTTCCTTCATTTTTTGTCCATAAATAGCTTTTAGGTAGATAAGTAATCTGATGTAAGTTGTTCTCGCAAAAAGCCTTTTATTTTCGAGGAAAAGTAAGAATATCAGTTTTCGCGGTCGGAGTGTCAAAATGGCCGTATTTTCAACCCGAAATTTGCTAACATCAACTCTCCTCGCGTTCGCAAATAAAGCTTCAAGGAGAAATGTGGACACTTTCCATCAATAGAACAACTCTTCTTCTTTCACTAGAAGATACTTTCAAAGCAATATCAAGACTCCTTGAACTAACATAATTCAAAAACGAAGAACAGTTTTTTACGGTGACAAAAACTTTAACTTAGTAGTTGTTTTCTGCGACGTTTTTCTTCATGTGGTATAGCTCCAAATTTCCCGGTCCTCCTTTATTCACACAATTAGACATTCATCTAAAGCATACCTGAGAATTGGCTTGGGTTCCTTTAGGCAGCCTCCAAACGGAAGCATCGAAGTCCGGTAAAAATAGTGAAGCGTGACCAAAATAACTTATTTAACGGCTCCAAGTTTCCTCGATCGTAAAGTAACAAGACGAAATATCTTCCTGTTCCGTCATCCTTAGCGAATTACCATTGTTAAAGTCCATATTTTTCGATAAAAAGTGAGTACGAGAAAAAGCGCGTTTGACTTTTTCTTCTTCAAAATACTGGTGGGATCGAAGACGTTACTCTTTCAAGAATTGCGTTGCGTTACTCCCGTGATTCCGTGACTGTCATTTTGACGGCTTCGTACCGTCTCTTCAAACGTACGTTATGTCACGTGCAGTCACGGAATAGATTAGGGACTTTAAGATCTGGGACGCGAAGACTTCTAAAACGCAGTGACTGATTAAGGACTGGAACTAGAACGCCGTCGTTTGCGCGCGAGAAGTAAAGTTAAGATCTCCTTCGCGATGCAAGACGACGCGGCTGCAAACCGCTCTTTATCAGTTTGATTCTTCACGTATTCTTCGGTAATTCTTTCGCAGAAATAGCCATGGCATCATTTAAGAAAGTCCAAGAAATGTTTTGTTGTGCTTTGTTCGATAGCATCACATCCACTTCTTCGTTGACGCTTCGGTTTGTCATCGCTTTCATCCGCTCATGAACCTCTTTTCTTCGTCTCTGACAGCTTCTCCATCGCTTTTAGTCTAACATCTTTCGCTTTAGCCCGATCTAATATTGAAGTTTTTTGCTAGCTGTTTTTCCTGTAATTCCGCTTCGCCACTTTCCTCCAACGCGATGATCATATCCAATAGGTTTTCTAGTTCCGTTGGCTCATCGTTGTGTAGGGATTTACATTGACGAATTCTCTGCATAGAATGGCTTCATGATCTTGTGTCCAAAACGTTACTGAACTAAAAAGAAGCATAAAAACACACGCAGTTTAATAAAATAAAATAAAATAATACAGGCTTGAAATTGGCTTTTAGCGGCAGATAAACGCAATAAATCGAGAATTGCAACGGTACAAGAGACGAGAATAGAATCCAGAAGACTCCTGCATTCACTATTTCTAGTTTTAGCTCGTGACTTACTTGAAAGCCTTGCTCGAAGTAGCCTAAAATTCATCCGATTGCTTCGAGTCGTTTTCTCCTCTCAGTCAACAACTGAGGGAGTAATAACGACTCGAAGTAATCGGATGAAATTCAGGCTATGCTCGAAGTCGAATTCGAAGGCGCTGCCATTTTATAAGCTTCGTACACCTGAAAGAAATTTAAAAATAATTAAAATCCTTTCATCTCTGAGATCTAAAATGTCGCCAGAAATTACGCCCAATGATCGTAGAGTGCTGATTTTACATGTTTAGAGGAATATATCATCATTTAATTTAAGCACAGGAACAAATATACTCACGTTTTGTACAGAACGTCAAACTCGCAAAACCCACGTTCTCGACGCAACGTGGTGTCACCAGGACGACGCTGTGAGCATGCGCAACATGTCTCCTCTTTGAAAATTTACTTCCGGTCGCGTCTTACAGCCGTCGCGTCTCGGATCTTAAAGTCCCTATTGTCACGCAGAGTCGCCGTTTGCCAGAGTTCAGTGTTTCAAAATGGCTAAAATTGACCCAGTTTCACCTTTTTACCCCTCTCTTTGATTGGAAAAAGAAATTTTGCAATGGGAAAACTTACAAGAAGTACAAAAAAACGAGCCTTTAGGCTGTAAATATCTACTTTTGTGCGTTTCAAAATTGGAAGTGTTTGCACAATTACCGCCGGCCTACCGTGAAAATTCCTGAACTTCGATGGTGTCTTACGGAGATTACATTCAATAACCCAAGCCAATTCCCAGGTATGTTTCAAATGAATGTCTAAATGTGTGATTTAAATAGCATTAAGAGAATTTGGAGTTATACCACATGTTAAATATTGCCGTCGAAAATAAGTAACGAACTTAAGTTTTTGTTATCCTGAAAACCTATCCCTCATTTTTGAATTATTTCAGTACGATGAGCTTCGCTATTGCCCTGAAAGTATCTTTTAGTGGAAGAAAAAGAATTTTTCTGTTCATGGAAAGTGTCCAAATTTCTCTATGCGGCTTCGTTTGCGAACGCGAGGAAAGTTAATGTTAGCGAATTTCAGGTTAAACATTAGGGCAGTCTGAGACTTCGACATCGAAAATCGATCTTCTAATTTTTCTCACAAATAAAAAGCTTTCGGCAGTAACAATCTACTTTAGGTTTCTCATCTACCTAAAAGCTAACTATGAACAAAAAATGAAAGAAATTGATTTTTCAACTCTTGCCACGAAATTAAGATTTTGGTCGATTTTTCCTGACCGTCGCTCTTAAATTTTTTGGTTGAGTAGATTCGGGTATTTTTTGTCAATTTCACGATCAGACTACAGCATCATCCTACCGAGATAAGTAGACGGCGAATAGGCCATTTCCGAGTTCCCCCGGGCCTCTGTATCAAAACGAGGTTAGGTGCTCAACTTTTCTTGTTGAAATGAGTTTTATTTGCATGAGAATGAAAAATCATTTCCATATCAAAGGTTGAGCACCTAACCTCGTTTTGATGCAGAGGCCCAGGGGAACTCGGAAATGGCCTATTGTGATAGCTATACGGGCAAACAACGGTGTCATTTCGTACCATTATCTCTTGTTTGTACCACATTTACCCTTTAACATTGGAAAGTATTTGCTACTTGAGGTGCGATTTCTAATCTGTAGATTCCCCAAAACTTTTTTTTATTTGTTTCTTGAAGATTGAAGAAAACTAAAACAAGAGCCAGATGGTTTGTACATCGAATAATTATCCTTTTCAACATATAACATACATAGTACCATAATTTTGGAACACTTCTGCGACAAAGCAAATTTTTGGAGTTTGAGAGTGCAATATGTTCGAAACGAGCGATCATATTATATAGCTCAATCCGGCTCGAGGTCGCAAAATCAGTATAACAATTCGTATGAAGAGAGGTGGATCACAATGACGTGTGATGAATGAATATACAATAATGAAATACCACTAGGAAATAAACACGCGACTTTTAGGAACATGTAAATCTTTGTCAGTGCTCTGATCATTATTGCAAGAAGGTAAAGTACATGAGAACCAGGCAACCTGCCGAACGTCTCCGTTTCAAGATGGCGACGAAGTTTTAAAATGTCGTGAATGAAGATGTCAGGGCATAAAAAGACGCTTTAGAAAACCTGAACACACGAAAGAGCACATCAAGAAGGATTCTTAGAGGTATGTTGTCGAAAAAGTCCGAAAACTTAAGCCAAATTTCAGCTCTAAACGTTGGAGAGAGTGGAGTTCACGATCGATCGATACGATCCATGATAAACAAGTCAAAAATCCTCGATTGCTAACGTAATTCGTCACCCATGATATTAATAGGTAATCAAATGGCTCGGGATATGATATTAATAGGTAATCTAAAGGCTCGGGAAATTATAAGGATTTGGACAAAACGCGCGTGAAATTATTCCCTAACTTCACTCGTCACCATTTGATTACACATACGAACACGGCGAGAGGAGAAGCATTGAAGAGATTCCAGCAGTTGAACTTAACAACTACCTAAGCAAATTCGTATTCGCTGCAAGAACAAAAAAAGGCGAAGAGTACGAGCCATCTTCACTTAGAGGAATTTTGTCGAGTGTTAAGCGCCACCTACGTCGCGCCGGTTATGCCGAAATCTATTATCAAAGACAACGATTTTCAAAAGACACGAGATGCCCTTAAAGCAAAACAGAAAGAACTGAAGCGACAAGGGAAGGGGAATGAATTAGCAATCAATTCATAATTACAGCTCGTTAAGAGAAAGACAAATGGAGACCATTTCGAAAATTCTGTCATCCGCATCATCAACAACGAATGCCGTACTGCCAGCAGCACGACAGAGTTTACAAAGTCATTTCACTGAGGCACGCTGAAAACACACTCCAAACAATGTGTCAAGATAATTATATCACTGGTGAAACAAATTAGGAACATACCAGAGTCCGCTAAAAAACTGATTTATTTACCAGCTAGCATAACAGAAGACAACCAAGATGGCGGACTGACTTTTTACACAGGAATCGCCCAACACGTGGCCGGATGGCACTTCGTGTACACTAACCTAAGGCATACTCGTTACATCTCCTTTCCTTAGTTTAACAGCAACACAACAAACAAAATGTCTAACAAGAAATACTCTTGATCTATTAAGCAAGGATCTTTGTAAAAAAAAAAAAAAAAACAAAACAAAGGAATCTGTTCAAGTAAAGGTTCCTTCTAAAGCAAAGTCTTAGTGTCCACATTCGTAATCTTTTAACCAAGCTGGAGGCCGACGCTCACGCACTGGACGACTTGTTGTACATGGTTCGGGAACTTCCGCTGATACAGGCATTGTCGGCAGTGACACATCAGTTGAGCTCGATTTATCAGGTTCAGAAGGCTCTGTAAGGTCTTGGATTGTTATTGTGGGCTCTACTTCCTCAGGGGTTGCTCTGAGCCATTTGCGGTTTGCGGCGGTAATGCTTTCCATTCACATCCACCCAAAAGGAGCGAGGGCCCTCTTCTCCAATGACACTTCCAAGCGACCATTCTTTTTCACCAGGTAAACGCATTCGTACAGCATCGCCTTCATGCAATGTAGGCAGTTCATGGGAGTGCCGGTCGTAATAGAACTTCTGTTTCTGCTTCCTAGATTTGATCTTTTCTGGCACATCAGAGATCACCTGTGGGACTAGCAATGACTTGGTAACTGGGAGACGGGTGCGTGTTCGTCGACCATACAGTAGCTGAGCGGAAGACGCATTCATGCCTTCAGATGGAGTGTTGCGCCATTCAAGTAACGCTAGCAAGGGGTCTCGTTTGTCAGCACGGGCTTTTATCAGCAGAGATTTGCAGGTCTTGACAGCATTTTCTGCACGGCCATTACTTTGTGGGTGATAAGGACTCGAAGTGACATGATGAAAGTCCCATTCTGTACTGAAAGCCTTGAAATCTTCACTGTTAAATGGGGGTCCATTGTCACTAATTAAGGTCATTGGGATTCCATGCCTGGAAAACCATGATTTCAAAACAGTAATCACACGAGTACTTGTAGTACTGTTCATATCCTGTACCTCAAAATATCCAGAATAATAGTCTACAGCTACTAAAAAGGACTGCCTTTCAAGCACAAACAAATCCACCCCTACCATTTCCCATGGTACGTCAGGGACATCATAGGGCTTTAGAGGCTCTCTACATTGTTCGGGCCGGTAACTGTTGCAAATTCCGCACTTTGATAAGTAATCTTTGAGCTGGGCTGTGATTCCAGGCCAATAGACAATATCGCGGGCCCGTCGCAATGTTCCCTCGATCCCAACATGCGATTCATGCGGGCTCTTAACAATGTTAGAGCGTTCCTTTGCAGGTATTACTAGACGATGACCCCTGTACACCAATCCGTCATCAGTGGTCAGTTCATCCCTGCAGTTCCAGTATAATTCAATTACTTGTTTATTCCGCCTGTCAAATTCACGGGCTTGAGCCAAGGTCTCTGGCCAACCGTCCCCAATAACGTTGGTTAGGATCTGTAATTCTTCATCCTCGGCTGTCATCTCACGTAATCCCTTTAAACGAACAGGGGAGACACTCACTTCTTCACCGTGTCTTATCTGCTCTAACTCAAGGGCAAATACTCGTTCCTTTATCGTACGGATGTCTTTCTGTGGGGTCGGTTTCTCTGGCTCATTCTCCAAGTAGGCGCGACTCAGCGTGTCGGCTAAGAACATGGTGGTTCCTCTTTTATATTCTACTTGTATGTCGTAGTTCTGTAAACGGAGTCGCATACGCTGAAGGCGTTTTGCTGAGTTCAGGATGGGCTTCTTGAATATTGTTTCCAATGGTCGGTGGTCTGACTCCACAACTACACCACTTCTTCCAATGATATACTGGTCAAATTTTTCGCAAGCAAAAACTATCGCAAGCAACTCTTTTTCAATTTGCGCATAGTTTTGTTCAGTTTGGGACATCACACGGGAGCTGAAAGCTTCAGGGCGCCCTTCCTGTAGAAGGGCCGCGCCGAGTCCACTTTTAGATGCACCACACTGAATGACCACCGGTTTTGTCACATCATAATAAGCTAGAACAGGGGCAGATATAATCATCTCTTTAACACGGGCCACAGCTTCAGCATGGGCAGGAAACCAACACCACTGAACATCCTTCTCTGTGAGCTTTCTCAATACTTCGGTTTCTTCTGATAATCTTGGGAGGAATTTGGCCAAATAATTCACCATGCCTAGGAATCTACGCAGTGACTGTGCATCAGTAGGGTCTGGCATTTCAACAATCGCCTTAACTTTGCATGGGTCTGGCTTGAGCCCCTGTGGAGTCATAATGTGGCCGATGAAGGGAACCTCGTGTTGCTTCAGTCTCGCTTTATTCTTGTTTAGCTTGAGGGTTCGCTCGCGACAGCGGTCCAAGAAGGCACGAACATTTCGATCATGATCAGCTTCCCACTCAGTGGGTGTGTCGCCGTAGCCAACTATCACAAAGTCATCTGCAATGACCTCGACTCCTTTCAGCCCCTCTATGTGTTCTCGCATTTTGCGCTGCCAGACTTCAGGTGCACTCTTAATTCCAAAAGGCATTCTTTTCCATCTATAGCGCCCGAAGGGAGTATTGAAAGTTGTGAGCAAACTGGAGTCCTCGTCTAATTCCACCTGCCAAAACCCATTACTGGCATCAAATACACTAAACACTTTTGCCCCATTGAGTCTGGTTGCAATTTCTTCTATTGTGGGCATTGGGAAATGTTCACGCTTTATGGCCACATTCAAGTCCCTAGGATCCAAACAGATACGTATCTTAGACTCTCCATCGGCTTCAGTAGAAGGCTTGCTCACCACCAGCATGCTGGATACCCAATCAGTCGGTTGGTTCACCTTTTCAATAATACCATCAGTCGTCATTTCCTCAAGTTTTCTCTGGACTCGCTCAATAATAGCAACGGGTAAACGCCTCGGGGGGTGAACCACAGGCTTGATGGTCTCGTCTACAGTTATCTCGTACTGTCCAGCCAGCTTTCCAAGCCCTTCAAACACATCAGCATACTCGTCCAACAACGGATCGCTGACTATCTTTACCACTCCGAGATGATCGCTATCTAAGATTTGTATTAGATTCATATCTAACATCATTTGCTTTGAGAGGATGGGCTCATACCCACCACCCTTTACCACATTAACTTCAATTTGGTGTTTCCGACCTTTTCGAGATGCAAACAGGGTGGCCTTGCCCTCTATCGGATGTTCTTCTCCATTAGCTAGAATCAAATCTGACTTGCCTCGGGCATACAGAAAATTTAAATGCTGGTCACCCGATACTTGCTTGTAGACATCAACAGGTAACAGATTACATTCAGCTCCAGTATCCATTACAAAGGGAATTTCATATCCAGTGGCAGACTTGTCATCTTTAAATACAGTGAGAGTCACCGTCTCACGGCCTCCGCCACTAACACCAGCAACACTTAAATAAAAACGCTCTTGCACAGCTGACATCTTGCTTTTAGCTGGACACTTCGCTACAAAGTGATTTTTCTTCTTCCAATAAGCACAAATCCTTCCAAATGCAGGGCAGTTGCGTCTCTCATGACCCCGACCACAAAATCTGCAATCTTTGATCCTACCTTCGGTGACAACAGGAACATCTTCCGACTGACCTTTTTCTTGTTCTTTCACTGCAAATACTCCAGACTCCGATGACATTACTTTCATTTGCGCGGCAGTGCTCTCAGCAGCACGAGCTATATCTACTGCTTTCTCAAGCGTCAACTTCTTCTCTTTTAGCAAATTTTCACGTACCTTGGCATTTCTGGCACCTGTCACCAATCGATCCCGGAGAAGTTGATCAGGTGTGATTGACTCAAAGTCACAGTTAGCCGCGATTTGACGAAGCTCTGTCAGGTACTGGTCAATAGTTTCTGACTCACGCTGATCCCGGGTAAAAGGACCGTTACGTAGCATTTTTGTTATGAAATTTCGTATGTCTTATTGCTATAACATTCAAAATAGAAATAAACCCGACTTATATTCTCTCATTCAGACCCAAATTAAGAGTGATTGTCTGTAAAATTCGAACTTCGGCCTGACACGGTACCCCATCGATTTCGCTGATTTTAGGCATGTAGTCTTAGAATGGTGTCCTAAATACTGAATGCATATTCTAAGGTTCGAATTCTCTTTGGTTTCAAAGATACAGGAATGACAGTTTTGACGAGGCCTTGAGGGGCCGTCATGTTGGTGAACTGAAAGAGGTTTGCTATAATTAATTCTAGCCTTATCATTGAAATAACTTAATCGTGACTCATACAGTCACAAAGAACTATCCTTCCTCCTTTCATTTACCTACTCTTGTCTGAAAATGGTTAATCCTGAGCTACGAACGGCTATAACTTCTCACGGCACTTTTTCGGTACTTAAAAGGTACACAAATTTGGTAGAAATTGGAAGGTCAATATCACCCATGCCACGTCGATTTAGACTAAGCCATTTTAACTAAACATAGTTTGTTTATAGATAAGTTAGACTGCTCAATAAAATAATTGGGCAAATGTAATGTAGCAAAACTATAATTGCATGAATGCGCAATGGTTCAGCCATTTGGCCGCTAAAATTTCCAAACAAAATTCGGTGAATATTTGAAAAGAAAATTCTTAAAAATTGATCGTGCCTCTTAAAGCCTATCTATCGCTTAAAAACCTTCACTTGTAATGTAAAAAGATGATCTTTTGTTTCTGATCTTGCGAAGAGCTTGAAATATGCGCTAAAATGAAAATTATACATTTTGTTACACACAGTACTAGCTCAAGTTCGCTCTTCGATTTGCCAGACCAATCAGGAGCCGCTCGTGTGAGTAGTTATAATAGGATGCTTTGGATCTCAACTCACTCATACTTTTTTCCATCATTTTCCCGATTAATCCTGTCATTTACCCCCAAATTTCAATAACGGAAATTAATCAGAGAATTTTTTGTACTCTTTTTCAAAAATTTCAAAAATTTCAAAATCCAATTATTTCCCGTTATTTCCCATATTTTCTTGTTATTTTTACAAATATCCCTAAATTATTTCCATCATTGAAATTTGGGAAACTTGACAAACTTAATGGCTCGCTCCCCAAGGGTCGCTCGCGGAAAATGATGGAAAAAAGTATGGGTGAGTTGAGATCCAAATCATCCTACTACAACTACTCTCACAAAGTGAAAAGTGAATCCATATTAATATTCACATCAATCTGATTTTATTTGCATAAAAAAGTAAACAAAACTGGTGGCCATCAGACATTCTCAGCAGGAGTTCCCCATTCCAATATTTAACTTTAGTCCCGATTTGCCTGATTTAATAAACTCATCTGAGTCAGAAAAATAAGATTGAATTATGGTTTAAAGAATAAAAAAATAATATATAGTATAATGGGATTTACGTCAACAAACAATTCAAATGTTAAACATAGCAATGAAAATGATACAATTGGTGGTTTAGTATTTCCATCATATGATTTATATGATGTGCTTGAAAAGATTAATAAAAATCTTAGTTTCTTTTATACTGAAACTGGAGAAGAACGTGATTATGAGCCAATATTTGATTCTTCATATAGACATAGTGATGATTTTGATGATATACATGATAATATTAAGTATAATATTTCTGTTTTTAAAAAAATTTGTAAAAATGATGATAGAGTAAATGATTTTTTATATAATAATCGCTTATCAGATGAATTTTCTTCACTTTTTGGTTCAATATATAATGCTTTTATTGAAGTAATGTATGGTGGAGATAATTTTGATAATGGAATAGAAAAAACGTAAAATAAAAAAATAAAGAAAATTGTAAGAAAATTGTCTCATTATGGGGTTGATCCTTTTAAACCACATGTGATTTAGTGGCCCAAACCCAACTTATATTTTTTATTTCGCCATTATTCTATCAAATTCATTTTTGGGTTGTGCCACTATTTCAATTAAGATAAAAATTAATAAAACTGGTGGCCACCAGACCTTCTCAGGAGGGATTCCTTTTTTATCTATTTTTCCTCTAAGTCCCTCCTGAGAAGGTTTTTACAGGGACCCATAGGCCAACCATTTACAGGGCTTTTTCCATTTATTTATATTTATTTCCTTGTTAATGATGAAGCCGTGGGGTTTTTACCTCATCATTAACAAGGGTATCAGTTAATCAGTTAATGATTTCACTCAAGATACATCCTTGTACTATTTCAAATTGACCTTATATATGAGTCAAAGTTAATATTCTCATAATTGTGGGATGTAATTTGTGTCCTCTGGTGATGCGCAGTCTCAGTGTGGATGTTTATTCACACAATTTTTAATGAGATGTGAAAAAATGAGCCACCTGCAAAAAATAATCTAATCAAATAATAAAATGGAATATAGCGGTGATGTTTGTACTGATGAAGATAAAGATTTTATAGATGATGATGGCTATAAACATGATGAAGATCCAACATATGTTCCTGATGAAGAGGAATTATCTGATGATGATAAATATGTCGTTACAGGTAAAGATTTTAAGAAACTGAACAAAAAGGCTAAAAAGCTTGGCGCAGAATCTCTTGGTTATTCAAAGCGAAAGAATAACAAATACGTAGTCACACTTCCAGGTGGAAAAAATTTGCATTTTGGTTCGTCTCAATATCCAGACTTTTTAACACATAAAGATGAAGAGCGAAAAAATAAATATCTAGCTCGAGCAAAGAAGATTAAAAACAAAAAGGGTGAGTTAACTTATGAAAATCCTGAATCGGCTAATTATTGGAGTGTTAACTTACTTTGGTCAGGAAAATAAAAATATATTTAAAAAATAAAAACATATCATAAAAATGCAGTTGTCAAGTTACGATTGGATTACTCAAAAAAATATTATTTTTAATGAATCTAAAGAATTCAAAGTAAAAGATAGCAATATCAAATACAAACGTATCCCAATTGAAGTCAAATATCCAAATGGAAATAAAGGTGCTCTCGCAATTGAAACTCCATTTCTTTTCTCTTTTGGAGTAATTGAAAAGAAAAACCAAGAAACAAACAAATTAGTTGGTTATAGTATTCCGGTTTGTCTCTGGAATAAAGATAGTGAACCAAATGAAAAGGAAAAAGCATTTTTTGACACCCTAAGTAATCTCGGGGAAATATGTTGCAATCATTTAGAAAGTGAATACGGGCCTGACATGGCATCAATTATGTCTTCACTATTTTATTACAAACAGGTTGAATATACTGATAAAAAAGGAAAAAAGAAAACACGAGTAGATGATTCGGCTGCACCAGTTATATATCCAAAACTTATTTATTCAGATAAATCGAAGAAAATTCTTTCCCTATTCAAAACAAAGGGAAACAAGGATTTAAATCCTTTTAAATATATTGATCAGTATTGTAATGTGAAAATGGCATTGATAATCGAAGGAATCTACATTAGTAAGACTGTTGTATCTCTGCAGATAAAAGTGCATGAGTGCTATGTTAAACAATTAAAGCCTCGAGAATCTTTACTAACAATTGATGAAGAAAGTGACGAAGCTGAGCAAAGCGAGATTCAAGATGATATTATTGAAGGGATTGAGTAATATAGGATTTATTTTTAATACAATATTTGTATTAAAAATCAACCAGATCCTTGAAACTCAACCATGAGTTAAATTTGTCAGGGTATCCATTCCATTTTACTAATGCCATTTTTTTCTTGTTATCTCGTTTTATAACTTTTTCTATTCTAAATGTCTGCTGTTTTGATTTCTGTAATTCTTGCTCGTAAAAAGAGCCCTTAATTGGTTCTCCCATCAGATCAATAATAGAATATGTGACAGGTTTTGTTGGAATCATTTTATCAATCACAAATATCTCCTCTGTCCAGTTTGGTGTGTAACCCTTATCAAATATTTTTCTCTTATACTTTGAAATTCTAACTTTATCTCCAACAGTAAACTTTGGTTTACCTGGTTTCAAGTAAATCGAATTACCATACAAATTAGACCAAGCTTTTTTCTCATTTTTCTTTTTACTAGCTTCAATAGGAGTCATTTTCACACTAGAATGTCGCGCATTATTGTAATCATCAACTAGTTTATCTATCTTATCAAAGTAAACAGTGTTGTTATTCACAGTAAACATCTTCCACATCCTGTTCTTCATTGTTTTATTCCATCTCAACAACACTAGATTTTTCTTCATTTTCAGTGTGATACAGTTTAATTCCTTCTTTTTCAGCAAAATCTTTGAAATGTTTACTGATAAACTCAGAACCTTTATAATAATAATAATAATAATAATAATAATAATAATAATATACATTATTTATAGAGCACTAATTCCCAATGGTCCAAAAGCGCTTTACATAATAAAAATAACAACAAAAACCTAAACCTACAAAACTACATTGCCATCCTATAAAAATTCCCAATGGTCACAGGCGCTTTACATAATAAAAATAACAACAAAATCCTAAACCTACAAAACTACAAAACTACATGATTGTCATCCTATAAAAACATCATCATTCTATACTACAACATCATAACCAATTTTAAAAAGCCAAGTCTTGAGCTTAGATTTAAAAGAAGAAAGGGAATTACAAGATCTAAGTTCGAATGGAAGTGCATTCCAAACAGAAGGTGCAGCAATAGTAAAAGACCGGCCACCATAAGTTTTAAGATTAAATTTAGACGTAGAAAGTAAAAGTTGATTGGAGGATCTAAGAAGTCTACCAGGTGTATAAGGCTTGATGAGATCAGCGATATAGCTAGGTGCAGCACCATGAAGCGCCTTAAATGTAATTACTGCAATTTTGAAAGTTATCCTTTCTTCAATTGGTAGCCAATGAAGTTGAATAAGCAACGGCGTAACATACTCATATCTACTAGTAAGGTGAATAAGCCTAGCAGCACTATTTAGGACACTCTGTAAACGTTTTAAGATACATTTAGGCTGATCGTAGAGCAATGAGTTACAATAGTCGATCCTTGCAGTAACAAAGGCATGAATTAGAGTTTTACATGTATCGTGAGAGAGAAACTTGCGAATCTTAAAAATATTGCGTAAATGAAAAAACGAAGACTTGCAAACAGCAGTAACGTGCGGCAACATCGATAGAGAGTTATTAAAAATAACCCCAAAATTTTTAGCAGTAGTTGAACAGTCAACAGTGTCAGAGGCAATCACCAGGTTTTTTAACGCAGGACGTGTGCGATAGGAAGATGAAAAAACTATAATTTCAGTCTTCCCACTGTTCAGCTTTATCTGTCCATAACATCCTTGGTTTACGTTTACTCTTAAATATTTCATCAAATGCTTTACTGACAGTTTCAGTTTTCTTGTCTTTCAAACCCCTTATCCATCCATACTTGCTAAATACATCTATAACCATCAAAAGATATTTAATCCCTTTGTTCCACTTACTAAACTTTTGCATTTCAACCAAATCAGCAGCCCAGATTTCATCAATTCCGTTTGAGATTACTGATCTCTTTTTAAAGTTTCTTGTGATTGGTTTGTGAAGTTCATCGGCTAATTGTTGAGTCCAATCACTACTCAACGCCGTATCGCGTTTTTTTTAAGCCCAAGTCCAAGTTTTTGTTTTGTATTAATCATTGTTCTAGCCAAAGCATGCCCCCATTGCCTCTGTTTCCAAGGAATTGCGTCTAATGATTTTACCATTTTTCTATCAGCTTCATTTTTACATTTCACTTGTTCGTTTTTTGGTTTGTTACCGCAGACAGAGTAATCAACATCGTGTTGCATACTTACAGCATCTGTTCGTCCAGTTGGTTGTTCATAAATTTCTAGTATCTCACCAGTTTGAGGATCATATTTTAATTGAGATTCCAGTGGATTACCGGGTCCCGTATACTTATGCCCAGGAAGTGTAAATCCTTTGCGTGGTGCGACTTTTAAAATGGCTTTATGTATATCAAATCCACTTCCAAAACTTTGCAGAGGATTATTTTTCCAAAAGTGTTCATCAACAATAATTCCATACTTTTGTCTTAATACCTGTGGCCATGTATCTGGATTAGATGAAATAATGTTATTCATATCTGTTAAAGCTTCTGGGTTTTTTTCGAAAAATGTTGACTTATACATTCTTCTATATGGTTTTTCAAATTTAAAAAGTAATTCGGGATTACTACCTTTTTTTATTATTCCCATCTTGGACTCTTCTGCCGCTGTTGGTCTTCTCCAAAATTTACTAGAAGTAATACCATGGTCAGAACCAAAAGCTGATTTCATAATATCCCCAGATTTATATCTATCGTAAACTGGTTTCATAGATGGAATCAATTCTTGTGTAGTGGACATTGCAATATCTGGTGCTTTTTTTACAACAGTCATTTTATCAATTCCTCCTCCATCCAAATCTTTCCTATTAGTTTTATATTTTTTCTTTGGTCTAACTTTGGTTGATAGCTGATCCATTGCTGTTCCAACACTCTCCTGAATAAAAGGAGTTAGTTTATTAATCCCATAATTTACAGCCTTTTTTTGTATTTTTTTATTTCTCATTAATTCACTCGCTCCATACCTTCCCATTTCAACTGCTTTTCGCCCCATCCACGGCAAAGCATGTTCAACAAATACATCTACAGCTGCGCCTACAACAGTGTCAAATACATCACCTCCATTTTGTTTGCCCGCCCTTTCAGACGGGCTAACTAGTTCTTTGTTTTTATATATCTAACTTTTTTATTTCCACAAACTGCGCATATACTGTAAAATTGAGTCCTTCCTCTTTTATCTGTTTGGTAACCACTTGGCTCAGTGCAAGGAGTTACTCTTTTATCTACAATGCAATATGATTCTTTCATTTAGTATAATGTTTAGATAAAAATGTCATCGAGGTCTAATTTTATAAAAGATGAACTTAGCAAGATTCATAATCTGTTAAATGTGAGTTTTGAATATGCTGATTATGCTGGATTGGAGGAGGACGAAAAAAGGTTTATAAAAATATTTGAGCTTTTGATGGAAATAAGTGAGAAATCAAATATTCTTCGACAAGTTGTGAAGGGAAGTTACTTTATATAAATATATAATAAAAATGGAGGCTAAATTTTTTTCTGAGATAAAGAAAAATATGGATATTTTAATATCCATATTTTAAAATACACTCAAGGAATTTGAGAAAGAAGTAAGGACAAAAATAATTGATGAGCTTGAGATTCTTAGAATAAAAATAGTGATCTTTCTAGAGTGCTAATGGTAGGTGAATGTGAGATGTGGAGAAAAATAAGAGAAGAAAATTATTCTTGGTTGAAATTAAAGTCGGGTCAAAAGAAAAAACTTTTTAGGCTTATTGATATTTACATGAAATTTGATGATATCATTGATACTGTTAAAGTATTAAACGAAAAAGTTGATGAGATTAAAGAACTTCAAAAAGAAGAGTAAAATACGGATTAAATATACTATTATATTTAATCTTAATTTTTTGTTTTAACCACCAAAGTAATCTTTTATAAAATCGCTGTTGTCATTATCAAAATGAGGGTTATGTATTACATCTAAAATATTTTTTCCATTTTGTCTCTCTAGTAGATAGTATAAACACCAATAACCATAGAGAACAGTGTTGCGATTTTGTATTTCATCTATCGAATAAACTATATGTTTTCCAGACGTATTAAAATACTTTAAAGCCTCACTTGGCATTATTAAACCAAATGGATCAAAGTACTCAACTAACGAATCAACATTTCTATAACAAACCCAGTGTGTACCAGGTCCTTTCATATCATCAAGATTGATTATTCCACATTCTTTTTTAATCTTTTGTGGTAGACGGTCTCGACTGTAAATCCCTCTGAGATTTCTTATACCAAGTTTTTTTACCCATTCCATCAAGTCAAAGTTTGATAATGGCTTAATTACAAAATGGAGCCTATTAAGGGAATTGATTTGAATGGGCTGTTTTTTCCCAGTAGCAAACCCTTGCCTTTGGACTTTTTTTTTTTAACCCCCATTCCTATTGGGTTTCCCCAATTACCATAAAAGGGTGGTGGGTAATACCCTTCACCATGTGATGGAACATACACATTTCTAGTATTACTAGATGACCCCCTATCAACCTGTAAACCAGAGCCAAACAACTTTGGAAGCAGACTAATTGCCATTGGTATTCCAATCGATGCAAGTGTCCCCAGAAATCCTCCTTCTATTTGTTGTCGAGTTGGTTTAATAACAAGTTGACCTCCTGTTTTAAAAATTTTGTTAATCTGGTCTATTTGTGCTTTGGTGAACTCTCTAGCAATAGGAGGCAAAAATGGGAAAAATTTTTTTGGAATTGTAATCCCTTTTCCAAAAAGTTTTTTTATTCCAAGGTCTCCCAATGCGGTTGCGGCTCCAGTAGCAAGTGCAGGAGCAACTTTTGAAATTCCCTTTATTGCATAAGGAAGAACTTTTGAACCGAGACTTATCAAACTAGTGAATAAGTTTCCACCATGTTTTACTGAATGCGTAATCTGAGTTTTACTTATTTTTATATCTGATCCTGTTCCATTTGCTAGTGATTTTTGTATCTTCGAAATCTGTCTTTGGGTTAACATTAACTCATCAGACCCTTGAAGATTAGAATGTTTTAATCGTAATGTTAGTGGTGATTTATTTTTAATTGCTCTTAACAGTTTTGACTTTTGGTCATCTGAAAGCGTTACGCCATATTCAATATAAGTTGTCATTTTAATTTATTAATTATATTAACTTCTTTTTTATGCTCTAAGAAGTAGTTTTCCACTTTGCTGACTTATTTCTGCTTCTCTCTCATGTAGTACAAGAGCGTAAATATTATAATCAGCGTTTGGATTGGCGCTTAGTTCGTAATGAAAAGATAGTTTTGTAACCCCATCTTTTATATCAATTTTTTGTTTTGTTTCATGTATTTGTTTGGGCAATTAACACAGCCAATGTTGACGCACAAACAGCAAATCCATTTTTATACAACACTTTTAGTTTACCAAACAATGCTAATGTATCACGCTGCTATCTCGATGTTGGAAATGGAAATGAATACCCCGATATTCACTTTAAACCATCTACAGATCCAGCAAGAGTTTTCAGAGAAGTAATGGGTTATGTTTACGCAAATAATGACTTTCAAGGAGGCACTCTTCTCAATAGATCAAATTTTGAAACTCTTTTCCCATTTGTTAAAAATTTCATCAAATGCTTTACTGACAGTTTCAGTTTTTTTGTCTTTTAAACCCCTAATCCATCCATACTTGCTAAATACGTCTATTACCATCAAAAGATATTTAATCCCTTTCTTCCACTTACTAAACTTTTGCATTTCAACCAAATCAGCAGCCCAGATTTCATCAATCCCGTTTGAGATTACTGATCTCTTTTGAAAGTTTGTTGTGATTGGTTTGTGAAGTTCGTCGGCTAATTGTTGAGACCAATCACTACTCAACGCCGACTCACGTTGTTTTGAAGACCAAGACCAAGTTTTTTCTTTGTATTAATCAAGAATCGTGCTGTTGATCCCCACTTTGGCATTTCACCATAGGGAATCTGATCCAATTATTGAACCATTTCTCTGTCGCAATCACCTTTGTTTTTTCCCATATCATAACAGATATCATGATAAGCAGCTATCTCATCAACTTTGTTATATGGTTTAACTTTCCACTCTATTACTTCTCCAGTTTCAGGATTATAACTTAATTGTTTGTCAACTGGGTTATATGGCCCCATATATTTATATTTACCTGGTGTCCATCCTGCTTTTGGTTTTGGGAGTTTTCCAATCCATTTGTGAATATCAAATCCACTTCCAAAACTTAGTAACGGATTATTTTCCCAAAAGTGATCATCAACGATAATTCCATACTAATTTCTTATAATATCTGGCCATGTATCTGGATTAGATGAAATAATGTTATTCATATCTGTTAAAGCTTCTGGGTTTTTCTCGAAAAATGTTGTCTTATACATTCTTCTATATGGTTTTTCAAATTTAAAAAATAATTCAAGATTACTACCTTAACGTATTATTCCCATCTTTTTTTCTTCTGCAGCTGTTGGTCGTCTCCAGAATTTACTAGAAGTAATACCATGGTCAGAACCAAAAGCTGATTTAAATATATCCCCAGATTTATATCTATCGTAAACTGGTTTCAAAGATGAGATTAGTTCTTGAGTTGTTTTCATTGCGATATCTGGTGCTTTTTTTACAACAGTCATTGGGTCAATTCCTCCTCCATCCAAATCCTTTCTATTAGTTTTATATCTCTTTTTAGGCCTAACTTTGGTTGACAGTTGGTCCATTGCTGTTCCAACAGAATCTTGAATAAAAGGAGTTAGTTTATTAATACCATAATTTACAGCCTTTTTTTGTAGTTTTTTATTTCTCATTAATTCACTTGTTCCATATCGCCCCATTTCAACTGCTTTTCGACCCATCCAAGGCAAAGCATGTTCAACAAATCCATCTGCAGCTGTTCCTACAACAGTGTCAAAGACATCACCGCCCGCCTTCTCAGACGGGCTAATTAGTTTTTTGACTTCTTCTTTTTAGTTTTTCTTTTAGTTCCACTTCCAGTTTGGGGAACTGTCCCCTGCTTTACATATCTAACTTTTTTATTTCCACAAACTGCACATTTACAATAAAACTGAGTCCTTCCTCTTTTATCTTTCTGGTAACCACTTGGCTCTGTGCAAGGAGTTACTCTTTTATCTACAGTGCAATATGATTCATTCATTTAGTATAATGTTTAGATAAAAATGACAACGAGGTCTAATTTTATAAAAAGTGAACTTGAGAAGATTTATAATTTGTTAAATGAGAGTTTTGAATATGCTGTCTTCTCTAGATTGGGGGATAACAGAAAATTTATAAGAATAATTGAACTTTTAATCGAAATAAGTGAGAAATCAAATACTCTTCAAAAAGTTGTGAAGGGCAGTTTTGTCTAATTATAAAATAAAATGGAAGCCAAGTTTTTTGCAGAAATAAAAAAAATATGGATATTAATACACTCAAGGAATTTGAGAAAGAAGTAAGGGGCAAAATAAATGATGAGCTTGAGATCCTTAGAAATAAAAATAGTGATCTTTCTAGAATTTTAATGGCTGGCGAGTGTGAGATGTGGAGAAAAATAAGAGATGAGAATTATTCTTGGTTGAAATTAAAGTCGGCTCAAAAGAAGAAACTTTTTAGACTTATTGATATTTACACGAATTTTGATGATATAATTGATACTGTTAAAGTATTAAACGAAAAAGTTGAGCAGATTAAAGAACTCCAGAAAGAAGAATAAAACAATAAATATAGAGTAAATATAATATTATATTTAATCTTAAGTTGTGGTTCTATCCACCAAAATATGCTTTTATAAAATCGCTATTGTCATTATCAAAATGAGGATTATGTATTACATCTAAAATATTTTTTCCATTTTGTCTCTGTAGTAAATAGTATAAGCACCAATAACCGCATAAAACAGTGTTGCGATTTTGTATTTCATCCATTGAATAAACTATATGTTTTCCAGAAGTATTAAAATAATTTAAAGCCTCACTTGGCATAATTAAACCAAATGGATCAAAGTACTCGACGACTGAATCTATATTTCTATAACAAACCCAGTGTGTGCCAGGTCCTTTCATATCATCAAGATTGATTATTCCACATTCTTTTTTAATCTTACTTGGTAGACGGTCTCGACTGTAAATTCCTCTGAGATGTTTAATACCAAGTTTTTTCACCCATTCCATCAAGTCAAAGTTGGATCATGGTTTAATTACAAAGCGGGGGGTTGCACCTCCCGCACCCCCTGCAACATTATTAATTTTAAGGCGGTGTAGCCAAGGGAGGGGGTGCGGGGGAACCTACGGTTCCCCTGCTACAAAATGGAGCCTAGTATGGGAATTGAGTTGAATGGGCTGTTTTTTCCTAATAGTAGTCCTTTGCCTTTGGGCTTTCTGCCGGCTTTTTTTTTTTTACCCCCATTCCTATTGGGTTTTCCCACGTACCAATAAAGGTGGTGGTTGATATGGATAACCCTCACCATGAGTGGATGTAGGGGGTGGAGGAATAGGAACATAAACATTTCTTGTATTACTAGACGATCCCCTATCAACCTGTAAACCAGAGCCAAACAACTTTGGAAGCAGACTAATCGCCATTGGAATTCCTATCGATGCAAGTGTTCCAAGAAATCCACCCTCTATTTGTTTACGAGTTGGTTTAATAACCAATCGACCTCCTGTTTTAAAAACTTTGTTAATCTGGTCTATTTGTGCTTTGGTGAACTCTCCAGCAAAAGGAGGTAAAAATTTGAAAAACGTTTTTGGAATAGTAATTCCTTTACCAAAAAGTTTTTTTATTCCTGTATCTCCCAGTGCAGTTGCAGCTCCAGTAGCAAGTGCAGGAGCAACTTTGGAAACTCCCTTTATTGCATAAGGAAGAAGTTTTGAACCAAGACTTTTAGACTAGTGGCTAAGTTTCCTCCATGTTTTACTGAATTTCTAATCTGTGTTTTACTTATTTTTATATCTGATCCTGTTCCATTTGCTAGTGATTTTTTTATCCTAGAAATCTGTCTTCGGGTTAACATTAACTCATCTGATCCGCGAAGATGCGAATGTTTTAATCGAAGTGTTAGTGGTGATTTATTTTTAATTGAGCTTAACAGTTTTGACTTTTGTCCATCTGTAAGCGTTACGCCATATTCAATATAAGTTGTCATTTTAATATAATAATTATATTATTTATATTAAAATTATATTATTTATATTAAATTAATGCGGCGTAGCCAAGGGAGGGGGCCTATGCTCTAAGAAGTAGTTTTCCACTTTGTTGTTCTATTTCTGCTTCTCTCTCATGTAGTACAAGAGCGTAAATATTATAATCAGCGTTTGGATTGGCGCTTAGTTCGTAATGAAAAGATAGTTTTGTAACCCCATCTTTTATATCAATTTTTTGTTTTGTTAAGTCAAAGTAAACAAATGGGAAAAGAGTTTCAAAATTTGATCTATTGAGAAGAGTGCCTCCTTGAAAGTCATTATTTGCATAAACATAACCCATTACTTCTCTGAAAACTCTTGCTTGATCTGTAGCTGGTTTAAAGTGAATATCGGGGTATTCATTTCCATTTCCAACCTCGAGATAGCAACGTGATATATTAGCATTGTTTGGTAAGCTAAAAGTGTTGTATAAAAATGGATTTTGTGTTTGTGCTTCAACATTGGCTGTGTTAATTGCCCAAAAACATACATGACGTGGTTTTGAGATACCATTTGTAATTCTAAATTGCCCTGTTTGTTGTTGACCATTATTTGATCTTTCAACTACTTCATTTAAGTAAGTCCATTTGTAAGGTTTAAGGTAATTATCAATATAAAGTTTTTGTCCTTCTGAGTTGAATGTTAACCTTGGAACAAATAGTTGTAGTCTTGTTAAAATAACTCTGCAGTCATTTCCTCCAGCTCTCCAGATGAGATTGTTATCCGTTTCTATTTCAATATTTAACTCAATTTTTGTATTTGGAAGCAGCTTATCCTCTAATGTTTCAAAAAATGAATATCTGTTCAGAGGAATTTCACATCGCACTTTTGCTGAGTCTCCTAATAAAGCTTTTCTTAAGGCAAAACCTTTGTTGTAATTTGCAACTCTTCCTTTTACAACATTTGCTCCTCCAGTTACATTTGTGTTATTGATAGTAAATTCTGATCTTTCAGCATTTCGTGTTTTGTCAAGATAATAAAATTCATCTGTTGCAACACTCTCAACATAGGAGGGATTATACTCAAGCAAATTCTTAATATTAACTACATGATTTGCGTAATTACAACTATAAACATCTAGGCCATTTGCTAAGATAGTTAACTTTTCTATGATGGAACTAGAACCATTTACCATTCCCATATTATCTCCATCTGCATCAATATTAGCATCATTTGCCAGTTGATTAACTTTAAAATCTACTGAAAGTCTCGCATTATACCAATCAAATGGAGTAGCCTCACCTGTGTTATCAGTTACAAATCTAAGTCCTGTTTTGTTTTGGTGGGCGTTATTTGCCGGTGCTACATCTAAAGCTTGTTCAAGATCAAAAACAACATCTTCATATCTCTCAAGATATTTTGGATTTCTAAAAGACTTCACTTTATTTTAATAATTATATAATTTTTTGTAAATTAATTAAGTAGTTTTTCCACCAGACATAATTCGAAGTACTCTATTATTGATTTCTTGCCGTGTCATTTTGGGTGCTTGCCGCATATTTTTTTCACCAGAAAGTAATTTTACTATTTTATCACCAGCATTTTTAGTTACACTGGCGGGGGTTGGTTTGGGTGGTGGAGGTATTGCAAATTTTACCTGTTTTTTAGTTGGTTTTTTACCTAAAAAAGATTTTATTGAATCCATTATTCCTTCTCCATATATATGTTGTCTTAAATATTTTCCTGTATCAGGATCATATTTTTTTTTAAACTCTGATTGACGCGTCATTTTATCTATATATTTATATTAACATTATTATCAGTATGACGAAGCAGAAGTGTCATAAACCAATCAATACCATTGAGGTCAATAGGTTTTCCGACTGAATCAGTTACATTTATTCTCATCTCAGAAATATAATTAGAACTTACAGGACAGTACAATGTCCTCCTTGGTTCAAAAGTGAATGGATAACTCCTTGTAAGATTATCTGTTGGAATAACAGCAAAATAACAGCAATTGTGTTTGTATTTACTCCATTTACAACAGAGTCTTTTACAGCAGATAAGTTTATGTTTAATGAGTCAATCGATTTTGTAATATTTGGGAGTCGTGTTCCATACTCAGTTTTAGTCACCAGTTTCTTTTCAAATCCGATGAGGTCTCCAAAATCTGTTCCTCTTAAATCAAGTTGATAATCACCATCAAGTGATACCATTATTCGATAGGTAGAAAGAATAAAAGTTAAATTGATTGAATACTTCTTTTCTCCTTTGGAATCTGTTGTGTGATGAGACTTTTTATCCATATATTGATGAATGTAATCTTCTATATCTTGGTAGGAATACATTCCATCTGTAAAAGTAATTGTATTCCATGTTGTTCCATCATGGGCGTATTTGATTGTATTGTTGCCATAACTACTTCTGATGTTGTACCAAGAGTAAGTCATCGACACCCTGTCCAAGGCTAGAAAATGCTTAAATTGTGGGTCAAGTTTCAAAGGAGGATTAAATTTTACTATAAAATCATGAGGTTTATTTACTCCTATTTGTTCTCTTTTGACAGAGGAAATATGAATCGCGCTTTCATTCATTTTATCTTATGTTTAGATAATTTTTCTTAAAAGTTTATTAAGTTGGTTATTAGTAACAATCCCGAGATCTCTAAGTCGATGAGCTAATTGAATATATTCAGGTAATACACCATTGTTTCCTGCAGCAAGTGATCCACTGAGTAATTCAAATCTTTTTAGTAGTTCTTGTGGAGAGAAGTAAATAGAGGTATTTTGGCCCCCAAAACCCTCTTCTACTTTATATTGAAGTGAATTTAAGTAAAATTTAAGAATGTCTTTATATTTTTTTTGTAAATCATGATTTTGTTTGTATATTTTAAATTCTGTTTTTCGTGCAACAGATTTATTTTTTGTTCTTTTTAAAGCTCCAACTAGATAGCCCATTTTTCTTGCATCATTAGATACATTTTCATAAATTTCTTTTATTTCATCAGAATCGGCACCTAAAATATCATTTGGTTGTGGATAACCAAGTCTGTTTAAAATCTGTTTATCTTCATCGTCCAAATTTTTTTCAAGGTTATATTTTAAGATTTGTTTTTGTCTAACTGGATTTAAATTTGGTTCTATTTCATCTTTATTTTCTTACTGAGGCAACTCTTTCATATCAGCTAATCGCTCAAATTGCTTAAAACCTTCAGTAATAGCTTTTTGATTGGCTCTAAGACCTTCTGTAAGAGCCAACTGATTTCGAAGCATTTCTTGGTTTTGAGTGAATATATTTTCTTTTTTGGAGTCTTCAGGTTTTTCAAACTGTGAAATCAAAGGTTTAAATGTCTCACTAAATCCTTCTCTCCGATTCTGTTTTTCCCAAGCAGTTTCTTTTATTCGACGTCTCACCTGTTTAGCAAGATCATCTGCTTCAATCTTATTTTTAGAATATTTAATAATTTCTTGAATGTCCATTTATATAATAATTATGTAAATGGAAATACCTAATTATGATAGTACCGGCGAAGCCGCAGATAAAAAATTCAAAAAGCTCTATCCTTGCATGCCATCAGATACATGTCTTATGTTAATTTGTGGAAATAGTGGAAGTGGTAAAACTAATTTGTTGTATCATATGTTAATGAAACCATTGCTGTACTATGATGAGATTTATCTTTATGCTCGCAATTTGGAGCAGGATAAATACAAGAGACTAATCCAAAAAATGAGAGATTTGTCGCATAAACTCGGCTATGAATACTTAATGTGAGTAATGATGAAATAACCCCAGTAACAGAAATGGATTATGCAGACAATCAAAAACTTGTTATATTTGATGATTACGTCTGTGATAAAAACCAGAGACAAATAATAGATTATTTCATTCAAGGACGACATAAGAATTGCTCAGTGATTTATCTGAGTCAATCATTTTACAAAACTCCAAAGGATATTCGACTGAATTGTTCTCACCACTGTTTATATGAATTACCATCATCCAGGGAATCCAACAGAATAACATCTGAATTGGGAATTGATAAAGAGTTATATAAAGCAGCAACTCGAGAAACTTATTCATTTCTGTTTGTTGATAAACCAAAAAAGAGCATTGCAAAAAACTTTACTGGAAATATTTAGTATTTTATCTATTTAAATAATAAAATGGGAATATTTAATGAACATTCTTCTAATCAACATCCATTTGCGCGAGGAATTCAAGGTGCTCCAGGTGTTGGATTTAATCTCACTTCAACTGGTGATTATGATATGGTGAATAAAAAACTAAGAAATGTTGGTGCTCCAGAATCAGACACCGATTCAGCAACTAAGAAATATGTTGATGAAAATTCTGGTGGTGGAAAAACATCATTATTAACAGTAGATTCCAATATTGATATGAATGACTCCTTCCGTATTTTGAACCTTAAAGCTCCATCTGATGCAGATGAGCCAGCCACAAAAAATTACACAGACTAATTTTTTTTATAAAAATGGAAGTAAACCAATGACTGGAGACATAAACATGGATCATAAAAAAATAACTAACTTAGGTGTGCCTTTAAATAATTATGACGCCGCAACCAAACAGTATGTAGATGTACATACATCTAATTTAACTCCTGGTGTAAAATTGATTGGACAACTTAATGCTAATAATAATAAAATAGTTAATCTTGCAAATGCAACAAATAATAATGACGTCGCAAATAAAAAATATGTTGATGATAACAAAGTTGATGGTAGTGTCTTTTTAAAACTAGATGGAACAAGATTAATGACTGGAAATCTCAACATGAATAACAATCGAATATACAATATTCCAGCTCCAAATGCACCTAACATGCCAACACCATTAATTTATACTGATTTAGCGTATCTCCACGTTGATGGATCAAATAAAATGACAAATGATCTAAACATGGACAATAAAAAAATAACCAACTTAAAACCACCAACAAGTAACTCAGACGTTGCCACTAAATTTTATGTGGATCATAAATCAACTCCCCAAGATCTTAGTCCTTACATAAAAAAAGATGGTAGTGTCCCAATGACGGGAAGTTTAAACTTGAGTGGGCAAAAAATAATTAATCTTGAAGATCCCGCTTCGGATAATGATGCAGTAAATAAAAAATATATTGTCGACCATTTACATACGGCTCAAGTTCAACCAAGCCATTACAAAGATGAGTTTAGTTATCTCATGTCAGACGCAAGTCAATGGACTGATGAAATAACTACAGGTACTAGTTTTAATATGAAAAAGATAGCAGACTTAGCACCTAGTAAAGGTAACTTTCATGACTACAATCATAAAGTTATTTATATGGAAATAGTAAAGAATTCACAGGGTGGATATAAGTACAAGATGGGAATTAATTTTTACAGGTTACCTAAAAATTTTGACTATACACTTTGTTTAGAGATACTTAACACTGATTTTGAACTATGGCATAAATCTCAGATAAGTGTTGATAGGGGCACATCACAAGGATTACTAATTGAAAATGTTGGTGTAAAAAAACTTAGTCATAGATTCACCAATTCAAAGGGTCAAACGGAATTTATGTATTTCCATAGAATAATAGTTAATTTTAAGAAGTGGCTAACTGGTAATACTTTTTTTCTTCATATTTTGGTCAATATTCCTCAGGTTGGAAGAGACCTTGTTACTTACCCAAAAAATTTCACAGGAGTTTACATTATTGCTTATGGTGTTATGGGTAAAGTCAGCAATATCGACCCAGATAAAGTTTATGACTATCACACAGCATTTGACATCAAACCAACACAAGTAGAATACAATGTCGACATTAATACAAATAATAAAAAGATATTAAACATTGCTCTCGATAAAAGCAAGGATACTAGTGCTGCAACAGCTGGAATGGTAAAAGAGTTAATTCCTTTTACCACAAACTATGTTTATAGACAATATTTTGAAGAATTTTATGACTTTACTGATGAAAATATTTATGGATTAAGTAGTACATCATCTGGTGTTGTTATAAATTCTTTAGTTCCTAATATTACCTTACCTAATAAACATTTAAGTGATATAAGAAAAGATGGTTTGAATATTACTAATTATACTATTAATTTTACCCCCTCTGGTAATTTTACAAATTATACTTTATGTATTGTTTTTTATCATTGGAGTAATAGAGATTTTGCTTTAGCTAAGAAAAATTCACAAAATAACCAAGGTTTATTAAGTTTAACCTTTACTAAAGTTGCTGGTTATTTAACTTTACTTTCCAATAATAAAAGAGATTTTTTTAGTTTGCCAAGTAGTTTTGATGGAAAAAAAATTGTTTTATGGTTGGCAGAAAGTGTTGATACAATTGTTACAAAAGTTAAAATAAATAACTACAGCTCAACATTAACGTTATCAAACTCTGATTACACCACTGATCAATATTTTGATTTTATAACTGAAGATGGAGTTTTGAGTAAATTAATGTTTTCTCCAAATTTTTACGACTTTGACTCTGGGCAATTTCACAAAGTAATGTTACATGAAAAATTAAATGGATCTTATATACAGTAAATAAATAAATGAAGGATATATTTGAATTTAATCATATTGATAACTCACTATCAGAATCAGAGGTTACAACTCTCAAAGATTTCTATAAACATTACCACAAAAAATATTGGTGTTTTAAGAAATCATACAAACGTTATAAAATTCTTGATGAAACACTTACTCTGTCTGGAGGAGGATTAGTTATTATTGGCACGATAGCAGGAGGAATAACACTCAATCCAATAATCCTGGGTGTTATCAATGGCGCTGGGGTAATTGTGAGCAGTATTTCATAAATGAAGAATTACAAGAAAAAGATTGAAATGTCACAAATTGCATTTACAACATATGAAAAAGTATTGGTTGAACTGCGTTCGGCTCTGCGGGGAGATGAGTTTAACAAAAAAGAGTTTATTGATCGAATGAAACTAATAGATGAAATGATAATTGATCAGACTCCTATAGCAGATAGATTTGTTAAGAGATATAATAAGTGGTGGGTTGCTCACCCCAGCTCATAAACTTTAATCATTTCTATATAAACATAAATATAGAAATGATAAATACAGTTGTATCATATGTGAATTTTTACTTTCCCACATATAAAACACAGTTTTACCCTGATGATTTTATTAAAGCATGTCTTGTTTACCAGTTTCTATATGCGAAATATTTCACACAAAAACTAGATATAAACCAAATTATTTATAGACTAACACACTACATACATAGTTGCAGATCAAACTCATCAATACTAACCAATCATTTAATATTTAGTCTTGCTTTTCGAGAATTTTGGAAACAGTATAGACTTGGTAGAGGATGTGTTTATGTTGCTAACACACCTTTTAAAGAATCTGAAGTACTTGGCTATCTAACAGGGATTGTTTACTGGTGCTTTCACAGAGGTTGCCCCTGCTAATTACTTTTATAAGATTTCCACCACTTTTCATAATTCTCCAAAGTTTGTTTAGAATTTTTAGATAAACTAATTTGTACTTTTCATTTCCCATTTCTTCCAATATTTTTTTTATTAAATAAAAAATACTTATCATTCTTTTTCGACAAAATTGTTTGTTTAGTATTTCTATGATGTGGTTGTCTATCAACATTAGTTTGTTGTACAGTTCGTACTTTTCATCATCAGTCAGCTGTAATCTTTTAGAAATTTGATTAACCTTTTTCTCATAATGATACTTTCTCTGATAAATACTCTTCTTTTGAAAATGTAATCGATCATATTCTTTTTGATCATAATACCCTAAAACATGACCATTTAAACAACCACAAGATTCACAAATTTTATAACCTGAATAAATAGAAAAACAATCACTTTCTTGACAATTTTTGCATTTAGGTTTTTTACTTTCTTCTGTTTTATTTTTATAATTATCCCAGCTTCGCTGGATCTCATAATTATGAAGGATGTCTAAATATTTTGTTATTTCTTCTTCTGTGTAACTCATTTTATCATATATATTAAATTATCTTAAAGCTTTTGTATTCATCTTATCCTTTTCTAAATTCCTTTTATCATCTTCATTACTCAAAGCTACCTTATTTACTTCCTTGAATAAATATCATGTTTTTCACTTTTTATAATTTTCATCGATCTCATTTGTTTTTCACCGGAAAATAAACACTGGACATAATCTTCAAATGATATATCTTTTTTCACAATATTTTTCTTTATTCCTTTACACTTTTTATTAGCCTTCTCACCCTCTACCTTGAAACTATAAAGCTTTGGACGAAGACCAACAAAATGAGTAATTTGTTTACCAGCTACTTCATCTTTAAACTTTCCTATTACTTTTTTATTGACTCCTACACGTATTCCAGATTCATGGTTTGGAGGATAATCTGATGTATCAAACTTTTTTTTTAATGTCTTTTTTTATATCTTTATAAAAATCATCTGTATTAATTTCATACATAAGTGAATCGGTATCAGTAAATAACAACTTGGCGCGTTTATGAGAGTATTTCTTTTGGATGTAATTATAATGAAAATCAAACATTAATGTTTTTGACAGATCATGTATTGCTTGACCGACATACACTGGTTTGTTAAAAAACACTTCAGTTTTTTTCATATGAACTGCAATAAGATTTTGATCAAATATTGTTGCTCTATCAAAGTTTGGACGACTTTATAATTTTACAGCTTTTTCACGATTGTCAACAAGTGTTATATTTTGTCTTTTCCTGATGTTTTCTATTGTTTTTCCAAATACTGAATTATTCATAAGTTTAACAAAGTCGTTTTCAAAATTTGTTTGTGCTAATTTTCTTAATTCAGTATTTTTTCTAATATATGGCTCCATCCAAGAACTTTGTCTAAACATTAGTCCTCTATGAACGCAAGTTATTTTAAGTCCTAATTCAAGATATTGTCTCAAATTACGGCAATGTACAACATAATTCTTTCTTGGTTTAAAATGACAAATTAGTTTTTCAACTCCATTTACATTCATTTTCTCTGGTGCAACAGGATAATCATTATGCCCGGCCCATAATTCGTTTGGATATTCAAGATCTACTTCAAATATGTAACCTTTTTTATGTTTTGAAGGATTTTTCATACTAGTATTCATATTATCAAGTATTTTCATTACTTTCTCTTTTGTTGGATTTTTCATCCAATGAAAACCATGAGTTGGAAGTGCTTGTGTCATTGCCCAACCATAAAGATTATTAGCATCAAGATATTGAATATAAGTAGATTGTTTATTGGGGTCATAATCTTTCATATATTTATTATTTGCTTTTGCATATCTTTTTGATATATGAGTTATTCCTCCTCTTGTTCCTTTTTCAAACATCATCAACATATCATAATCATGTAATAATTTAAGTTCTTGACCTGTTTCTTTGAGACATGCATCCCAAGCCAGACCAGGAGATGTATAATATTGCGCCGGATCCAAGTTGTAATGTTTTAAACATGTTTTACGAAAATTTTCAAATACATCTGCAAGAAGCAAAACATCAGTTTTAAGATAAAGATCATGATAATCTCTTATTGTTTTACATTTAAAAGTATTCCAAACTTGTTTTGCATGTTGATAATCTTCATCTGAAATATTTTCATCATATAGTTTGGAATAAAAATCTTCTTTTGATGGAAGTTGTGTTTCGGAAAATCTTTCAATTGATGAAACATAATCATATGGATATACTCCTTTTCTAATAAAAAGATCAAGAGTATTTTTCATTACTTCTTTTGTACAATTTAAATCATCTGGTTTTAGATTACTTACAAGATTAGCCAAACGTGTTTGAAGAAACTTAAATGAATCAATAAATCTTATTTCAAAATATAATGGAACATTTTTTCCTTTTACTTTTGATTTATACTCATCAACTTTTATTTTCTTTGAAAATGAAATATATTTTTCTTCTGTTGATGGAATACAATTCAATTCTCCGGGAAGACTGGCTAATTCTTTTATAAACAAATGGGCATCATAACCTTGAAGATTGTGAAAAATTACTGGAATAACCAATGGTCTACGACAATTTATGTTACAAATATTGTGAGCATCTCCTCGATACTGACCAGTAAAATGACAATGATCTCTTACTCTATCATCTTTTAATTCTTTTAAGCATATATGACAATATTTTGCTGATTCAAAAGAAAGTCGTTCTTCAGGTGTTAATCTAAGAGGTTTTGGCCTTTTATAAAAATCATCATAAATACTTTTAATTACTTTTTCAAGTTTAGATACAAATATTTTAGAAACATTATCATCATTTTTCTTTTTTGTATAAGTTACTGGTTTAAAAGTATGATCAACTATTCCTTTTATGTAAAAACAAAATCCTGATGGTTCATGTTTTTGGTAATTGTAGTTATAAGAATCTTCTGGGTTTGGGCAACAAGTATTCATTGGTTTAGTAAAACATTCAAAATCTGCGTAAATAACAAAAGGCATTTTAAACTGTTTATAATAATGTTTAAAATAAATTTTTGTATTTCATGGTGGCATCTTAACAGCGACTGTTTCATTATGATAACAATAACCAGCATGCTTTTTAAATAATTCTTCTTTAGAAAAATGAGTAAAACATTTTTTACAGATGTATATTTTTCCATTTGTTCTTGAAGTTATCTGAGATCTAAATAATCATGAAAAATTTTTTATAAGTGAATAATGACTTTTTCCATCTTCTTCATAAAAAAATAAATCAATTGATTCTTGTGGATTCTTCTTCGCCATTCTAAGTGGGTAAAATTTATTTTTTTCATTAACTGAAAATACATTTATTCCTGGAATAGATGGATTGAGTGATTCAAATTTTGTTATATCTTTCACTTTCATTGGAAACTTAATTCCTTTTGTATTCAAAGTAGATTCTTTTCCTTTCAAATCTGTAAATCGATCATCATTTTTGGGTTTTGGATTGAGATATCTCAGTACGCACCAGAGAAAGCATTTATCATCAGTGTTTCGAATGTTTATTATAGCTCTCTTTTTAATTATCCAATCTGGAAGAGGAAAATGGGCAGATCCTCTCATTGGATTATAATCAACAGTATGAATTTCAAATTGAATTACTTCTTTAAAATACCAGCCACTACCATTTAACTGATAGTATTTTATTTTATTAAGAATTGCGTAAATAACTTCAGCAAGCAATTTCTTAACATTAGTTGCTTCAATGTTAATATAAGTATCTGAATTAAAAAACGATTTATCTTGAACAATTGTAGCTAATTTTGTATTTCCTAATTTTTGTTCCATAAGACAAACTAAAACAAATCGCACTTTTATATTTCTTCTATTTCTTAAAAATTCTTTTAAAGGTTCTTTTATAAATTTAAAGTAAGCAAAAGGTGTAATACCAGTTTCTCCTTAATTATAAATTTATTAGCAAACTCACTCAAACCTGATTTCTCTTTTGTAATTCCTTGATTATATTCTCTGATAGCTCTTTCCAAAGCTTTTCTTAGATAATCTGGTGTATCAGGTGGAGTTTTCTTATTTTTAATACATTCTTCAAAATAATCGTCAAATGATTTAGCCTTTTTCTCATCTTTTATTTTTGATTTTATTTTTTCTCTAGCATTTTTTATTTTCTTTATATCTGCAATCAATTTCTGTTTTTTTTATATTATCATTATTTATTTTTTGTTTCTTATATTCACTAAACTCCTTATCTAGTTTTTGTTTTTGGAGTTTTTTTATATTTTTTAATTCTGAAATAGACAATTTATCAAAAGACTTATCTTTATTTTATATTTATATTAATTTCTTTAAATCAATTTTATTTTTTCTATCTCTAAAACATTTACCCCCAAACAGAATTAGCTAAAAATCTCCAACATAGATCACTACCATTTCGTTCATCAATTTCTTTTAATACATTTATTGTATTTTCAAGTTCTAAATCATCTTCATCAACATTATTCTCATAGTCAAGATAAGTTGCATCACACTCATTTTCATAATCTGAATCAATAACTAAATTTTCATTATCAACTTTGTTTTCATACCACTTTTTCCATTCATCTTCATCCTTATCAGGATCAATATTTTCTTCATGATATTCTTTTTCAATTATTAAATCTTCATCTTCATCTTCATCTTCATCTTCATCCTCATCCTCATCCTCATCATTAAAGTATTAACATAGGGTTAGGGTCAGAAAAGAGTGTTTTAAACATCACGATTTAAACAGTACCTGACCAGTAAATCGCGTAGTCATCGCGATGTCAACATATGTAACCTCCTATGTATTAGCAGCGGTCACGTTGCTCTCTATTTTCTACATTTGACTGTATCGTGTGGGCGTTACGTTGGTCACGTACTTAACCTACCCTTCCTTTTTGTAGGAGTTTACATTTGATAGAAGCTGTGGAAGCGACTACGAGTATGGTGCTGTAGATTACGATAATGAAGAACTTGAAAAATTGGAACAAGATAGCGATAACGAACACTCTTCTGATTCAGACGTTGTAATAACTAAAGTTGAGTGTGCCAAGACAAGCCGTGTTAAAGAGGAACGTCCCAGCACAAGATTGAACGATCGTGATACTAACATATGGGAAGGAGATGATAGCGAAGATGAAGCAGTTTTCAGAGACAATGCATTTAAAAAGTGAGTACAAATTGAATTGAATTTTACCAACTTTCATGTCACAAAGCTAAATTTAGATTGGTTAGACACTATTTGATCGGGGTTGGACACAAGCAGACTGTTTTCTGTCTTCAGGATAGAAAAATAATTCCACTACGCCCGAGTAGTCCCTTATTAGTGTGAGAATTGGATGATGGAGAATATCTCTCTTCCCTCCGTGCGGGCGGCGTTTTCCATGCACGGTAGCGCGTGTAATGCTCGCTCTGCTATCCCTGAAGAAGGGACTACCTGTAGTCTAGATATAGCATAAGCAAATGATCTTTTCATGATACTTTTTCACAACTGAGCGTCAAGTACGGAAATTGCTTGTGAAGTTCGAAGTTTTACTCCGACTCCTGAGGAGGAATGATGGTCTTCCCAGACTCCTTTGCACTGTTCGCTTTCACAAAATGGCGACTGTTTTGAAAACACGCGGAGAATATCGGGGGTTTTTCGAGTTCGATTTTTCTTCGAAATAAAGCACTTATCTCGTTTAACATACTAAATTTTGGGAATCGCATCTTCTCCGGCAAAACTTTCTTATTTTTTTTTTATTATCATTATATTTTTAGGGACGAAACACTATACTTTGAAAATAACCTAGCCACTCCATATCTCTACAAGGGGAAACACTCGCTGTCGTTCGATGACAAGATTAATATTCTACTTCTGGACGTAGATTCACGGAAAGTGTGCAGCGAGCGGCCAAATGGTGTCCAACAAAACGCATGTTTTGTAATTTGATCGCTCCCAACTGAAAAATGCCGAAGACTGGTTAGTCACTGATGTTGGCTCGTTTCAGAATCTAGGGGCCAGTGCTAGAGTTTTTCGCATCGAGAATGGGCAAGTTGTACATAGTGAACAGATACGTGGCAAGAGAAGCAGCCAGCTTAGCAGGCGCAGTGAAGGAGAGTACCTGGTAGGAAATGTGTACTATAGACACAAGAACTACAGTGATTTTCAGAGAACAGTGACAATAATCTCAGACCATACCGGAGACGAATTACAACTAGGCTTGGTAGATTATCATTTCACAGGTACTGAACATTCAGTGAGTCCCCACAAAAATCCCCGTACAGGCAAGGCCTTTATACCAACAGCACCATCAACAAAGAAAGCAATTCTTGAAAAGGTGAAAGGTAGCAAAGGGCCTTCTAGTATATTCGATGAGTCTGTGGAGAGCTCAGGGGGTATCTTGCATTGCAATGTAATGGCTGATATGCCAAGAGATATAAAGCAGGTAAAAAACGCTCGCCAAAAATTACAAGAGAAAGAAGAAAATGACCAGTTTGCTAGTCTCCTCGATCTGTCCAGACAAGAACTTGCTGTGCGTAACCTACAGTGGACTCCTTCCCCAAGGGTGGTCTTCTGCACTGATGAGCAACTGGAGGAAATTATAGAGGAATGTTGCGCGATTGATTCAAAAAGTATCTTGTCAATCGACACCACGTATAACGTGGGAAATTTTTACGTAACGTCCACTACGTTCCAGAGCAGCAAGTTCATTCATTCAAGAACCGGAAAAGCAGCCATCTTGCCCGGCCCAGCTATGTTCCATGTAAGGAGGTCAGAGAAAGATTTCAAATACTTCTCGCATTCTTTACTGGAGGTAAACCAAGGATTGGAAGAAATTGCATTTGTTGGTGGAGATAGAGATCAAGCGCAAAAAGGCTTCTTAAGGCCACTGAAGCGTTCTATATTCCTGCCTTGTAAAAAACATGTAGAGGATGATATTTCGAGGAAGTTGTCCGACCTTGGTAACAGTGCAATGAAGAACGAAGTTCTCAGAGATATCTTTGGTGACGAAAGGAACAAGGAAAAGGGCATTGTTGACAGCACCAGCCGAGACGAATTCCTTGCTAAAGTTATTGCTGTGACTGAGAAGTGGGATTTCGCAGAGAAATGTAACTATCCCGACAAAGAACCGGCATTCTCTGATTACTTCAGAAGGAACATCGAAGAAGATATGAAGAATGGAATGATTCTTTCAGTAAGGAGGAGCGTGGGCCTGGAAGACGAGTTCTTCTACAACAACGCCCAAGAATGCGCCAATTTTAAGTACAAGTCAAAGATCAAAGAGAGCAAAATGCAGACCGCAACAGGGTATCGCCCAAATACGAAGTGTACCTGGGTGGAGGCAATATCCATCTACAAGAATTTATTGGAAGAAACAAGTCGTTACAAGCAGCTTGCAGTGTTGCAGAAAGGCCCATTCCAGTTGTCATCGAGGTACGATCACCTTTATGTTCCCTCCCTGTAGTGGTCCAAAATGACCACAGCCCAAAAGCAGAAACACCTTGCCAAGTTACATGTTTCGCAGAAGAATGATGAAGCATCGGTGATCGATCCAGATTGTCCGGGGGAAGGATCTGCCAAAGGAACTAACGCTGTCAATGATTGTGATGTGATTGGAGATTTTGAAGAGTTTAATCTGCCTGAGTTCCTGAAAGGAACATGGAAGAATGCCAGCAGAATCGTTGTGCTTGAAGGGGTAGGACCCTTTCCAAGAGAACTGTCATATCTCTGTCATCTCCAACAGTACACACTGTGGAGATCAAATCGAAGGGGAAGGAATTTGTATGCGATGTTCACTGCCCGCGTTTCAAGGAATGTGCAATATGCGCCCACACCGTGGCTGTGGCGTATACAGTTGGCAAACTTGAAGAATTTGTGGCCTCATACGAAGTTCCCATTGGACAGATGGTACAAACAGGAATCCCTGGACGATCAGGGAAGAAAGATAACGAGCGGGTGAGAAAACGAAAGCGAACAGGGAATCCTCCCCGAGATGTTTCACAATATGGAGAACGTATAGAAGCTCCACTTTCTAGTGACGTAAGCAGCCCTTACGAACTTGTCTTTGTGAAAGATACCTCCGCAACCACTTGCTACGGATGCAAGGGACGCGTAAGAGAGAAGCCCTCAGCTCCACCCCCACCATATGACCTGATCATAAGGCATTCTGAGATCAGAGTATATAATCGCCCTGGAGACACCAAGCTCCGACTTTCTTCGAAACCAGAAATGGTATATTTTCATCCAATTAACTCCTGTGTAAACCTCACTGTTCAAGATGTTATTGTCAAGGATGGCATTAAGCAATACCTCAATGATGCACACAAGCGTCTTCTGTTGAAGGAATTTGGGTTCCTTCTTTAACTTTGAACATGGACTAATACAGTTTGTTGATATTAGGCACCTTTTTTAAAAAAACCTCCTTTTTTCAGAACATGTTTTATTGTTGTTATTTAGTGTTACAGTTTTGAAATTTTGTACCTTTGTCGAGTTTTTGGAATTTGAATAATACTTGTTTCGTTAACAGAACCGGAAATTAACTCGCGATTACAAACATTGATTTAGTTAAAGTTTAAGGGTATTATGCACCTATCAATGTAATGCCGGCAGGGGGGGGGGGGGGGGAGGCAGGGCATAGGGTGGGGATTTGACTTTTTTCAAAAAATTCCAATCAAATTCCCTGCCCACGGGCAAAGCATTCCAGTCAAATGCAACCAAATTTCCCCACCCCAGGCTGCACATTGCTGTCAATCCCAAGGCTGGACCCAAGAGAGGCAGAATAAAAATATCTCCAAATAAAACTCTGAGATACATGTTCCTGTTACAGCTGCAATTATACGTTTTAACCATAATCCGTGTTACACTGCGTAGAATACATAAAGCTTTAGGAGAAAGCTCACATTTTGTAAGTCTAAATATATCGTTCTTAGTAAAGGGTACAAAGAAAGTCACTTTTATAAGTTTACAGTGATTGTGGCGAATAAGCCATACACTAATCAATTGTAGTTGCAAAAATCGACTTGGTTTCTCTTTACTTCCGTTTACTTTGATACCACAGTATATTAAGAGGTTCAATTTATCAAAAACACGCCAAAACAAACGAAATTTGAAGACAAAACAGTGAAATCCACGCTTACTCTCGTTAATGGCCTCCATGATTTTCCAGATTTTCCAGACCGTGCGCGCGTGCGTGAAGCGTGGAAGCGGGAACATATGTTCGGTCTCAGTCTTTTTCGTCCGAGTCGGCAGTCAAATATCCCCTCCCCCGGGAGAACAAGATCAGTTAAATGCCCTACCCCAGGGACAACAAAGACAATGAAATCCCCACCCCATGCCCTGCCCCCCCCCCGCCGGCTTAACATTGATAGGTGCATTATGTTCAAGAACGTTGATTAACATTGATTCTATATATTTATTTAAAAGCATTAGGGTATTGTATTTCAAACCAGTTTTTCAGTAGAATCAAAGTGAGAAAGAAGTTTATAGTCTGTTTATAAATCCGCTTCCCTGAAGAATGTTAAAATAATCTGCTAGCCTGTAAAGTGCAACTGCTGTAATGACCCGCCACAGAAGCAAGTTTACATTGAAGTTTTCTGAATTTAGCTACAACATTAAGACTTGATTTGTGTTTGTTCTGATTGCGAATTATAACTGTATATCTTTAGATCGAATAATTGTTAAAGGTTGGCTTGATATTATGCGGTTTGTGGTGGTCATTTGAGCTAACCAGTTCCAAGGGAAACAATACTACTATTATTATACAAAAGAACCTCTATGAAGCGCCACCTAGGGAAGGGAAAAGTGGCGGAATTTTTTTTTTTACGTTTATCGAACTAAGTCGACCAACTATAAGTTCTCGATGTTCAGTAAACTCTTACAAGAGGTTTTCGTTTCAGTTTCATTTCCTATTGTGGAAATTCAACATTGCCCACTTTTTGTTCAAATTTCTGAAAATTCTTCTGTAGACATGTTAATCAAGACGTTGTCCTAAAAAACTGCCTGTATTACAGTTTAGAGAAATATTACTTTCAGTCGCTGTTAAACCATCAGACTTTCGGATGCGATAGAAAACTTAAAAAGAACCTGTTTATTACTACTGAAAGGTTGCATACGGGAGAAATATATTTTGTTGTAAAACTGAGGGACGTGCGACCTGCGACCTGTGACCTGCAGATTAGACCCGCCGTGTGACAGATAAAATCCTGTACGACAACTGCTATACACAACAAGAATTTGCAGGAATCATCAATTATGTGATGGAGGCAAAGAAATGGTAGATAGATAGTTTGGAGAGTAGTCAGACTTGCTGAGGACGAGAGATATCTGTGGCATTTCACGTAGAAATAACTAGGAGTCGCCAACAGACTTATTCGGGCGCCTCCAGCTATAGAAACAAGTCGATGCTGACGTGACTCACTTCGTTTCCATAACTCTTGTCGCCCAATTGGGAGTAAGTGATTTCTGACAAAAAAGAAATTTGCACATTCTTGTGCAGGTAAGGAATACGCTAGAGCAGGAACTTATATAGAAGCCGGGTATTCTGCTGCAGTGTAGGTCATGTTTGAAGTGGAAATAGTGGTTAATTAAACTTTATTTTGGTTTAAATCTTTTCAGACCAGTATAGCTTTTACTTTTCTTTGTCTCAAATCAAAATAACCATGATCACAGACAAAGGAAGACCAAAATTAAACTGGAATGAAAAAATTGAAACCACAACCCTCAGCTGCAGGCCTAGGGACCACAACATATCACTTAGTAAATATAGCTCTTCCCCCCCCACCGCCACCTAAAACATGTGAGCAAGCTAAAAATATCAATTGAAAATAGAAAATACAAGCAAGTACATTGTAGGTTACTGTACACATTTCGGGACACTGTGTCTCTTATCAACTGTCCTTATGTAAACCTTTGTTCCTTTTTGAGGCTAATGATGTGATATTAGGTTTATTTACTTTAGTACCAAATATCATTTGGTATTAATGTGACGTGGGTCTGATGATAGATCATGAGCCCCTAACTATATCACACATCCATATAACACAACCATTTTCAATTTTCCAACCCTCCCCAAATTGGTGTCTGGCATCTTGCCTCCTGCTTTACCAAATTTGTTGCACATTTCTAAGAAATAAGGAAAAATTTCAGCAACTAGATTTGAGTGACTTTGCAATCTCTCTAACATTGCAGAACACTCTACTTCCTTAGCATATATCCTTGTAGTCACTTTGTTAGTGTACCAGAATTGCAACTGGTGAAAAAACTGTACAATGCATATTACACCTCTTATATGCTATTTACATGTGCAGAGATTTTAACCTTTTTTTTGGCATTTATAACACTCCCAGAATGAATCATTGACAAAAATATTGTCTGGGATGTTTTCACAGCAGCGATGGAACCATTCCAAACAATGGTCACACTGAGCCATCTGCATAGCTGGATCAGAGTCATCAGCTTTCTGCCACGGCATCCTACATGAGCAGTAGAGAATAATCGGCACATCCTTGGTCTTGCATCTGTCATGTTTAGTCGTGGTTAATGGAAATGGTGACATGTGCCCTTTGGTGGAGATTACTAATGGGGATAATAATACTAATAATGACAATAAATGAATGAAAATAGATCTGTCTCTAAGAAATACAAAACCTAACCTTCTCAACCAACTCTTTCCTTTTCTGTTTCCAAGCTTCCTTTCTATCTTTTCCATTTCGACAGTCAAAAATCTTCTGCCCAAGTACAAAATATGCCGTGCCATCAAATTGTATACTTTGATCCTCCCACATAACTTTGTGTGAAGAAGCTAATGGGTCTGATTGAATAACCTCTAGTAAGTAAAATTTCACTCTTATATACCAAAACTATGTTGTATTTTCCTGATTACTTTTGAAAATCTCTTATTTAAAGACAATTGTGCCACTGATAATGTATTACTGTGAAGTGAATTAAAGATTTCTATATTGATTTGTGAACCAGTTTTCAAAGGAAGCAGGGGGCTTCAGCTGTAAGCCCAAGGGGTACTCCCCGTGATGGGCATATATGAAGATGTACCCAAAAGGGGTACTTTTTCAGGCTTCAAATGAAAGGGTGACCAGGTTTTCACAAGCTAGAGTATATGAAAGGGTAACAAAATATGTTGTATGATTTTGAATAAAAAGGATCAGGGTGAAGGATATTGAGATCTTCATGCCAAGGATAAGTTGAGTAGGTATGAGCAAGGGGTACATTTTTCATGTAGCAAAAGGTGTATAAGGGACTTTGTAGAAATTACCTGGAAGAGGGGATGGGACACCAGATGGCCATGGGTGCAAACTGAAAAACCACAACCTTGCACAGAGAGAAGTTCCCTGCACAACAGGTGTTACTGGGGGACTCGGGCGAGTTTTGAACGTTTTGAAAGGATTGTTGAACTTTTTTGTGGCAACACCCCCTCCCACCAGTCGTTGAGAAGGTAGAGACAACTGACTGTTTCTCAATCTGTAAAAGCCGGTCGCCGTTAGTGCGGGAAATACTGGTTTGCGAGCAGAGGCGGAGAGGTCACAAGAGGGTACCCAAAAACAATCACAATTTTCAATATCCCTGGAATTAAGTTTAGCGGCAAAATGCGACGCGCAGTTTCATTTAAAAAAATTCAGCCAGTTAAAAAGTGATATACGGGCCTGTTAAAATAAGAAGTTTACTCTCAGACAAGTTTCAGGTCCCCCCCCCCCCCCAACCCTCCCCGTGGCTCCGCAACTGGGATTAAACTGGGTTATCAACGTAATGTTTTGTTTTGTTTTTTATTCCCTGAACTGGCTGCATTTTTATCCTTCATCTTTTATGCAGTAGGAAAGGAATGCCTATGTTTTAAGACAGTGCTACTTTGCTTTTGCCTGAGCAAGGCATCTAACATGTAAGGATGCAGTGGAGGAGGGCGTCGGTCTTGAAAGTTATCCCCTTACCCTGAGAAAAAGACCCAGTTTTTCCCTTCTTGTAGTCAAGCTGGCACTTGTATACAAACATATACCTGCACCCCTACTTCACCTGTCCCTTTCACCCACGCTTTCCCCTAGAACATTCATATACTTCCATATCCTCTGTAAAAACCTCGAACTCCTTTTGATTTTCACACAGAAATCAGCCTTCCGTTGTAAAGTCGCATTTCGCAATTTTATCTGATGAGTGCCACTCTGGTTGAGTACTACGAAACTAAATAGTACTGTAATAAAATGCCCTAAAAATAAATATGTAAAAACACACCAATGTTCCCAAAGTTTTTTTCCGTCATCCAAGGGGTGAAAGATGATTTCGTCCTTAGCTCCCATTCTTTAACTATTTCATCAACTCTATGGCGTTGAAGCACATATCCAAACGTGTTGCTTATCTGTCTGTCAAAGAGGGTGGAAAGATATTGTGATGCAGTTCCTGCGGGAACTGGATCACAAGCCATTGCAGCAGGAAAAATGAATAAACCCGTACCCGCCAAATTTATGGAAATTTGAATTCCGCGCCAAAATGATCACGGAAAGGCGGCTTGAGTTATGGAAACGAAGTCACGCAGGGTACTATGGACTTGTTTCCATAGCTGGAAGCGCCCGAATAAGTCAGTATATAAAAAAGCGATTTACAGACCGCACTTGAGGTGCTACAAACTTGAAATACTTTAATAGTTTTATATTTAACATTCCAAGAAAAAACTGAATCAATCGGAGGTATTAAACCATGCATAGAACTGGCATGTAACAAAGACCGGCAGTTCGGCAGTTCGGGTTGAACTGTCGATATGCGTGATCGGAATTCATTCCCAGGCTCCTCTCTCCAAGGGCGGTTTGAGATATAGAAACAAGCGTTTACCCTCAGTTATTGAGTGAGTGGGTGCAATTCCTGTAGTTTTCCCCCTTGGTTTAATAGCCATGGTTCAATACCGATGGCATCTCATTGTATCAGAGTTACAGCACCAGGAAAGATAATCCTTCATGGAGAACATGCAGTCGTTTACGGAAAGGTGAGAACGTCTGTCAAGAAGCTAAGACCAGCAGATAATTCCGTCTTGTTATAGTATACCATCCTGATAAAAACCCTGTTCTGTTACATTATATCCATCACTTTTCTTTGCACAGAAAGCTGTTGCAACTGCCATTAGTTTAAGGACTGTAGTGAAGCTTGAATCACAGAGAGATCAACATGTTAGACTCAGTTTGCAGAACTTCAACATTACTTGCAAATGGAAACAAGATGAGCTTCAGAAAGATGTCAACAGGTTTCTTGGTTAGTCCTTCCCCCTTTTTTATTTTCTTTTTCTTTTTTGTTCTTGCTTAACTGCAGAATACCCTGCCACTTTAAAGCAACCCCTAACGATATTGGTGGATACGCAGTGACTGAGTATGAGGGGGGCGTAAGGGGGGTACGAATACCGCAATACCGCACATGGTAGCGCGAGAATCCCGCAATACCGCATCAAAATTTAGCCAAATACCGAAACCGCAGTTAAAAATGGGAAAAAGTTGACGTTGTCAATACTACAAATCCTCCTTTCAAATAGAAATAATACTTTTACGCCAGTGTTTCCAAGTCACGGTGCATCGAAGTCAAGAGTGCGATAAACATAAGATCATCGCACTCGTTTAATTTTGTTCATTACATATATGGGGTTCATTTTTGCTGGGTATGTGCCACTGGCCTCTCAGAGCCCCTAACCCATTATAGTCTATTCTGTTGGCAATTGTAGACCCCATCTTAGTCACTTTTGGACAAATATTTAATTTTCGCGATCCCAGCTTAGTCATTTTAGTCGTTTTAGATTGAATGAAGAACGCTTTTAATTACTTTTCATCTACAGTACAAACATTCTGGTACGTTTACTAACCGTAAATATGAAGAACGAGTCGGTCTTACCCCCAAAAATCAGAAAATGTGCCACCCCATTCTAGTAACTCTCTTGAAACAGTCAATCCACTCGTGAAAATGCGACCCCATCCAGCAGCACATCCCCATTAGCCTCTTATAAGGAAGTAACCCCCCCGCCATGCTACGTAGGCTAAGCACACACGAATACTTACTTGTACATTCTATATTCCTGCATGCACAACGAGAAGGACAAGTAATAATTTTTAGACCACACCATCTTCATAGATTATCTTTCGACACTACGCAATTTATAACGACCTCACCGACCCTAGTTGCTGGAATATGTGACTGATCACTTAGTTGACCCTCTGGATCGCTCGCCATTGTTTTGCGACTGGCATGAAAGTGGCGGTAAGATTGGTAAGGAAGTTAACCAAGCTGACTATTCCCACAAGGTCCATGAGGTCATAAATAATGCAACATGTTTACGTATCATTGGATAAGAAAGTTAATGTCGTTAATCATATCAAGTATTAACTGAAATTTTGCCTGGACTGTTTCCGCAATACACGATCTTCGACTGTGCAACTATAGGAAGACATGCAGGTCACGCAGGCTAGCTAGGGAGACCTTTTAGGATTTGTATCCTCTTGTCATGAAAAAGAAGCAGATCACCGCGACACAACGTTTTTTTTACCGACTACCGCGACATAAAATTTAAACTCACCGCACACCACTTGGACTCTGAAAACCGCAATACCGTACTGTGAAATAAAAATTACCGCAACACCGCACCAAAAGTAACCCAATACCGCAATTCCGCAAACCCTTATGCCCCCCTCAGTATTTCTGTATCTGTTTTGGTTCAATTTTATCCTTGGTTCAAATTTTCGTTTCTTTTGTTTTTGGGTATGGTGATGTATGATAATAACATGATAATGAGTTTGAAACAAAAGAAACGAAAATTTGAACCAAGGATAAAATTGAACCACAACATATCCACTTAATTCTTTTAATTATGCACGTTGTCACTACATATCCGCGTATCCACTTCAAAAGGTATGTGCCAAAGATGCACTTTCTTGAAGGGGAGAGGGGGTAGTGGAGTGAGGGACACGGCCCTGCCCTTAGGAGCTAAGTTCTCTGAAACATCCCTTATTTTAAGATCTACCTTAAAACTCTGAAAATTACCCCCTCCATGGATGTATAAGCCCCTCCAAAAATAAGCCCCGCCCAGCTCCTAATGCAAAAACACCTCCGTTAAATCCCCCCTCCGAATATTTGCCCCTGTGGGCTTATACTTGGAAATTGTCCTCAAATACAAAAAACAAACAAAGCAAAAATAGTGTACAGTAACACATGAATTTGCCAAAGAACTATTAGGTTATCAGTTTATTGCTGTTTGCATAGACCACTCTTCACTCTTTGCTTAAATTTCTTTTTGATAAGATTCATAATTTTTTGGTATGAACAGAGTTCTGTCCTTAATCATTGTTAGTATAATTACATTGATGAATATCGAAAATAGAGCGCTGTGATTGGCTAGGAGCTTCGCTTTATCCCGCCATAATCACCGCGCGGTGATTATAGCATTGAAGTCTAGCAGTTTTCAAAATGGCAGCCAGATTTTTTGATGTTTCGGGGTCGGAAATTGATCAATAATTTTATTTTCTCGAATAATAATCAATGTAATTATACTAAAACAATTAGTCGCCTCAGGCGACGTGAATATTGGCAAATAGTCACCTCGACTTTGTCTCGGTGACTATTCGCCGATATTCACGTCGCCTTCGGCGACTAATTGTTAAATATTACTTTACCTTTGAACTGAGTATTGCATTTCAATAAATGAATTTACAGTGTTTTAAGTTTGTATGGCTGAGTTCTAAAAGGTCTAGGTCCTCACAGCGAGTTCATTCAGTAAAAACTTCGTGCAAATTACGGACATAAATCAATTTTGAGATGCAAATTTCTCTCCAAGTATAAGCCTAACTGATTTTGAAACAAAAGAAATATAAGCCATGAAAAATATAGGCCAAATCATCCATTGTGATCTTAAGACAACAATTAAAAACATTTGATTCCAAAAATTTTTCTCTGCCATAAAGTATGTTCTCTTTCCAAAATGCGTATACCAAAAGGCTGAGTGTTGTGTACTGTAGCACTTTTCCATGTGTTTATTCTGCCATTTCCTTGTAAGAATTAGATCAGATCACAACTTTAGTATTTTTTGAAACTACTTATTAAATTTTACTAAACCTTCAAGCTTTTGCAGGCGGTAAAAAGTGTTGCTTCAGGCATTAAATTTTACTGGTTACTGTCTGATGAGGAGAACATTACTTGCACTTTGATATAGGCAAATCCTTGTTTACATGTTTTGTCTCATTAGTATATGCTTATCATTATCTGATGAAGCTAAAACAATGAAATTTCTGAATATTGAAAGTGCATAACAATTTCAGTTAATATGCAAAAGGGCCTTTGAAATATATAGCCCCGGGGGCTTATTTTCGGAATTTTACGGTTCCCTCCCTACACTAGACTTTAACTTAACTTTATTATTCCACGTTTCATATAAGTTCAGAGTCTCAGTAAAACCAAAGCCGGGGGCTTGTATGGCCTGTGGTTAGAATGACAGAAAAGAAGACTGTACTAGGCTGAATTACAAAAACTGAAACAAGATACAAAACTAAGATTACATAAGTAAGCTTACATGCATGCAGTCCTTTAACAGAGCTAAAACTAGTGAAAAATAAACTAACAATAAACCTATGAGAATCCAGTGCTAATTCAATTCAGGCTTGAAAAGTAAAGTTTTAGGTTCTTTTCAAAGTTAGTGGTAGTAAGGCTGTTTATGGACAGTCTAGGGATATCATTACAAATAATCGAGGCTTGAGAACTAATAGCAAATTGATACCTGAGGGACATTTTATGCAAGTTACTGCACTTTTCACAAACATGTGAACTCTGCAGTTCAAAAGCTGCCTTCACAATTGCGTTTTTCGCTGCTGTCAATCATAATTACGATCACAAGCAACGAACCTTGAAACGCAGAAACACACAAAACGGATCAAGGTCCACCAATCACAAATCACAAACCATGACCTAATTTGAACCCGTTAAAGTACAGTTTTGTTTCCTAAGAGCTCCGTTAAGATTATTGACAGCAGCGAAAAACGCAATCGTCAGTTGGCTTTTGAACTTCAGAATTCGCATGTTTGTGAAAAGCGCAGTAAAACGAGAACGAGTTAGATAATTATGAAAGTCACGATTAAAGACCCCAACTCCCCCTATTTGTATACCCTATCCCAGAGTAAACTGCTGGAATATCACACCCCTCACAGTGGCACATACCAGTTCCCCCAGGGTTTCCACTTATATATTGACTATCTATTGCTGTTTCAGCTTTTCCAGGTTGTTCTCATGAGGCAACAGAGTTGTTCAACAAATTTGTAGAACACTGTCAACAAACAGAAGAAACTAAGAAGCTTATGATAGATGCAATCAGGGTTTTTGTGTTCCTTGTTGGAAAGATTGTGAAAGATGTTAACAGGTGAGTGTCCCGGGGGGGGGGGGGGGGGTACTCCTTATAATGACTGAGGCTCCAGCTGAAAGGGTTGCCTTTTTGAGGGTTTGTGTACATGAAAGGGTAGGGAAATCTGTCATTTTGTTCTGTAAAAAAAGTCCAAAATGGCTAACAGATGCATTTTATGGCTGTGAAAAAGTTTAGCAGACATTTCAGTTTTGTGATTCATTCGTACAGTTGATTCCTGATAACTCAGATCCTCGCTAACTCAAACCAAAGTTCGATTTCCCCTGGATTTCCTTCATACATTTACTGTAATTTTACCCCCAGTAACTCAAACCTTCAATTACTCAAATCTGCTAACTCAAAAGTAATTTTTGTTTACCCTCGATAACTCGAACCATGTCATGAGTGCATGACAATTCAGGAAAAAAACTGTGACCTGAATTCAGAAACTTTGAATTTATTTCCAAGCAACCGTTTCATTTGTTTGTCTTTTCTCTTTTGTCACTCTAGTTCAAATTTAGTGTCCATCCCATTATACTGTTGCTTAATTGCATTCTCTCCGGCATTTGCTTTTTTGCTTATTTCTAGTTATTTTCTTCAAACTCCCCATGAATTTATTTCCCCAAAGGGTTCGAGTGTAATCGACTGTATCTTTAAAAATGGTGCATTTATGGGGGTTAAAAGAAATACAAAGTTCTAGACTACATATGTGAAAGGGTACCATTTGTCACTAGAAGGTATATGTTGCAGGTAATTTTTTTCTTAGGTAAATTTAATTTTTCACTAGGTACAATTTTTTTACCTAGGTAATTTTGCACCACTATATTATTTTCATTTGCTATGGGGTAATTGACTCTTTTTTTTATTTATAACAAAGATAGAGATATTGGGTTTTGCCAAGATAAGGATATAACAATCTGAGAGTGAAAGATTTTCACTGCAATTAGCCTGACTCTGTTAGTCAGTCAATCAGGGGATTAGGTCTAGGGTAAGGGCTGGGGGTTAGGGTTAAGGGTTAAAGTTAAGGATTACGTTTGGGTCTAAAGGTAAGGGTAAGGGTTAGGTTAGGATTAGGGTTAGGCTAGGGCTAGGATTAGGGTTAGGTTAGGGTTAGGGTTACGATTATGGTTAGGGTTAGGGTAGGGGTTAGGGTTCAGATGTACTAGCAGATTGAAGAGGAGAAAAAAGGGAGATAGATTTTGAAAAAATAATAATGGGTGGTTAGCTGTAACTATTAAAACACAACAAATAAAAAAATAAACTTGAAAGCAGTTTTATTGTCTATTGTTCCATAGCCATTTTACATGCTGCTGTAAACGTTATTTCTTTAGTAGTTTCAAAAAGGGGAAAATGAGAGTGGTTATTAGACCAAATTTGGTTGCTACTCTTGCATATGTGTTTTCCATGTCTACTATTTTGCCAAATAGAATATTGGGATGTAGTGCAGTACTTTTATCAATTTTATCAATTTTGACACAGACATAATCATCGACTTGAAATTTCTTCACACTTGGTCTTGCGGGTTTCATTTTTTCATTGTATTTATTTTGTTTTTCATTTGTTTGGCTTTTCATTTTTTTTCTGTTTGGCGGTGAACTTTCTTCAGCTTTGCTTTTGGAGGTAGGATTGTTTATGTCTGCGACTCTGGTAGGTTCCTCAACTTCTGTTTCAATTGCGTTCTCCGCACATTCATTTTCATCTTCACTTTCTTGTTGTCTATCTGCTACCATAGAGGAACATTGTTCTGGTGATGGTGTTGTTGGCATGCTTCTGTGGGGAAGAATGCCAAAGACAAGTTCATATGGGCTTTTTGAAGTTGCTCTGTGTATTGTGACATTTCTCTTATAGGCAGCCTCTCCAACAAATCTGCACCAGGTGTTCAAGCTGACTTGTTTCTCCTTAAGGATGTTTGCTAAGTTTTCCTTAACAGTTCTGTTGTTTCTTTCAAGTAGTCCCTGCATTTGTGGAGTTCTTGGAGCTCCATGAACTAGGTCAATTTTATGTTTATTGCAAAAGTCTATCATGTTCTTATTCTTGAATTCTCTTTCATTATCTGTGTGAAGCTTTTTAGGAAAGCCAACGTGCCAAAAGGGTTGTGTGACTGCTTCTAATACTTCCTCACTGGTCTTATGTGACAGAGGAAAAAGCCAGGAAAACTTGCTGTAATGATCAGTTGCATGTAAAAGCCAGTTGTGGTTTTTTCCACAAGAACAATTCAAGTTTCTAAAGTCTATCAAATCCAACTGTACGTGAGCATACTTGTATTCGTTTCGTTATTGGCCGCTTCAAATGGTCTGTTACGCTTTTTTGTTGTTGGTGGAGATGGCAGAGACCGACAAACAGTGTTACAACATGTTGAGATATTTCTGCATATGTGCTCTTTACAAATTCTTCAGTTTTATCTCTCCCGCGGTGTGCAGTTGAAGAATGAGCTTGGGATAAAATGCCGTGAAGTTGGCTTCTAGGTACTTTTTTGGTCCTTGGACAAGATGTTGTCGTTTTGAATGGTCCACTGCTTTCGCTTAATGGTCCCTACATCTGTCTTTGTTAGTCCGAACTCCTCGTGATTCTTGCTTTCATTTTTGAGCGAGTTTTTAGCATTCTTGTAAAATTCATCATCTATGAAGACAGTCAATTTACTGTTACTTTTTTTGGAGCCTTTAAGGGCATCTTCCTTTTCGTAAAACGTGTCTTTAGCAACACAAAACGGTACACCCTCCATCACTTTCTTTGCTTTCAACGAACAAGTCCCGTTCTGATACAAGTGCGCATGTGCACGTTTTGTATAAATTAAGTTTTGACTGAGGTGAGTGTGGGACCAAAGAAAGAATAAATAGAATAAGGAAAGGGTACATTCCTAAATTGAGAAGAGTGGTCTAGAGTAGAGTGTGATGGACAGGAGATCTGAATAGATACAAAGGTCGCTGGTTCGATTCCCAGATGGCAAGTAATACTTCTTTCTTCTCAATGAAATAAGGGTCTAAGTATAAATGCAAAGAAACTAGTAGGAAGGAGATTTGTGAGATAGTGAAAGAGTACAGGTTGGTAGAGGGAGAAAAGGGAGTGAAAGAGAAATGTGAAAGTGATGATGTGAATTCTTTTTTTAATTTCTCTATCTTTTAAGAACCCCCTAAAAATACCAGGCCCCTATTTTTAATCCACACCCCAAAAATGAAAGCCCATTTTCAGACAGTTGACTGAAACCAGGCAAGAGTAAAATTACCTGGTTAAAAAAAAAATACCTAGTTAAAAAATATATTTACCTAGTTAAAAAAATTACCTATTGAAAATTTTTAACTACAACATGTACATCTCTATGAAACCTGAGTACCTTTTCTGTCAGAATGGTATACAGTGAAACCCCGTTAATATATGATCACCAATGAGCCCAAAAACATTTGGCCGTATTAATGGGTGACCACATTAAAGAGGGATTTTACAAGAAAATGTATGGTCATTTAGCCGAGCAGCCAAACAAAGTGGCCGTAATAACAAGGTGACCTTATTACCGAGGTGGCTGTAAGGCAGGGTTCCACTGTATAAAAGGGTAAGGGGTTAGAGCTTGAAAAGAGCTTCCCCGTATTTATGTATATGTACTTCTGGGGAATGTGCAGAAGGAAGGCTTGTGTGTGTTGGTTGTAACTGTGCAGTGTATATGAAAATGCTATAATAGACTATTATACAGTTGTGGACAAAATACCCTACCCTTCAAGTGAATGTGAGGCTGAGGGTGACCTTGTTCTGATACAAACCTCCTTTGCTTTGTTATGAAAATTGTCCTTGAAAAATACTAGTTAGCATAAGACCAATTTGATTTACAAAATAATTGAGGAAGGTTTGTATCAAAACAAGGTCACCTCCAGCTTCGCTTCCATCCAAAACTGTAAAATGGCCTATTCCCTCTGTATTTAACATAACATAACATAACAACTTTATTTAAGTGTTGATGTCTTTAGCTTATAAAAGCTAATTGGGGACACTAAAATATTAGGAAAAAATTATAAAATAAGTTTATACTTGGTGTCAATGGGTAAATTTATAATTCTCTAAGATCTCCAATTTATAAAAAGTTAAAATTTAAAAGTTAAAAGCTTGTGTAGTTATCCCCACTAAAATAAATTATACAGAGAATGCTAAATATATTTCAAAAACTTCTCAAGAAGTACAAGGGCTGATCTAGGATTTTTCTTAGGAGAGGTGCACCACTGATAGGGGGAGTGGGTGCACACCCCCTGCACCCACCCCCTAGATACACCCCTGTTTAATGAAGTTGGGTAGAAATGGCAAGGTGCAATGCATGTCCTGTATTCTCAGAACATCAGGGCTCGAAATTAAAAAAATCTGGTCGCCTTTTGGTTACCAACTATTTAACAATTAGTCGCCTCAGGCGACGTGAATATTGGCGAATAGTCACCGAGACGAAGTCGAGGTGACTATTCCCCAATATTCACGTCGCCTGAGGCGACTAATTGTTTTAGTATGATTACATTGATGATTATTCGAGAAAATAAAATTATTGATCAATGTCTGACCCCGAAACATCAAAAAATCTGGCTGCCATTTCGAAAACTGCTAGCCTTCAATGTTATAATCACCGCGCGGTGATTATAGCGGGATAAAGCGAAGCTCCTAGCCAATCACAGCGCTCTATTTTCGATAGTCATTGATGTAATTATACTAAAAAAGTATGTAAATGATGCAGCTCATAGTAATCAGTGTGGCGCGATCCATCAGATTGAAAGCAAAGCAAGATAAGAATAATTATTTGAAGGAAGATCGTCGCAGTTATATAACTATGCAACTTACTTCCTTCAAATAATTCTTTACTCCGCCGTTCACATATATGATTTTCATATATTCATGATTTCAAGATGAATAATCATAGATGCCAACTCTCCCGCTTTTGGCGGGAGACTTACGCTTTTTTGCCTCGTCTCCCGCTCTCCCGCTTTGGTAGATAAATCTCCTGCTTTTTACATTCACTATAAATATTGAATACTTAGTAAAAAATAAAACAGTCTTAGTTTGAGATTTAGCCCATTTTTAGCTCAAAACTTGAAGTTTTCTTATTTGCAGTACGGTTTCTGGTGCATTTTTGTCATTGACAAAGATTATTTCTAGCATTCGAATTTTGATAGTATGTACATCATGTAAGACGTCCTATAACGTCCTAGTCATTCCCATTGGGGGCTGGGTCAATTTTTCGGGGGGGGTGGGGGGGTGGTTGAAATTCCGGGGGGAAGTAAGAAAAAAGACAGTCTCCCGATTTTAGGTCTCCAGAGGTTGGCATCTCTGAATAATGTTTGTTTTAACTTCACTCTTTTAATTTAAATCTAAATCATAGAGAAACCTGGTCACCAAAGTGTGGCAACTAAACCAGAATTTTCAGTCGCCAAGGAGAAAATGTTAGTCGCATTAGCGACCATACCGTATCAGTTGCAATTTCGAGCCCTGAAAATACATGTATACTTCACATACTTATTGAAACTAATCTTCCTGATGAAGCCTTCAGGACAAGATCTTTCCACACTTTTCAGTCTGGCATTGCACTTTGTCAGTTAAGCTTGAAAAGGGAGTTTTGATCCGTGCAAGTTTATTAAGAATTTTAAGTACCAAATGTGTAAATTGAATCATGGATAATAGCATGGATAATAGAAAGACTGGATAGGAAACTTCTGTCACGTGGGCTGTTTTCTTATCGCTGATTGGTTGGTTCGTGCTCCAAGATGGCGTTAGATGGTTCCATCATAGTGGAAATTTGTGACGAAACGATGGTGAAAATGTGGCGCAAACCAGTCGAAATGTAGGGTTTCTTTGCCTGCATGTTGTTCTTTTTTCGGATTTTTTAGTGGTACTTTAATTTTTGGTGTGTGTTATTCCCTTGGTTTGTTGTCTTACGGCGATGGCGATCCTTCAAAGCCACTCTTGAACCTTCGAGGTAAGCACTTCGGGTTGTTGTTTTGTGTTATTTGTCCTTGTCTTTGAGAAAACTGCGTCCCAAAAATTGACTTTAGCAGAGCCATATTTAGTACACTTAACGCTTTTGTTATGAAGGTTTCTTCTTGTTTCTATTCTTAACTACGATTGACAGATGTTTTAAGGATGGAATTGTGGCATAGGCATAGTTACAGACTGAATACTGGTATTTTTCAGCCATAAATTTTGACTTGAAAATGGCTGAAACTAACTACATTGGGAGCTGGCGCCGAGCAAGTGTACGCACACAGTGTGTAAAGTTCCAATCGGCAGTCTAGTTTGTGTTAAGAACTGTTTCGTTCAAGTAATATCCCAGATTAACCCTGTGATTGTTCGTAAAGCAGTATTTAATTTGGCTCATCTTTTAATGTTGAAATTAAACTACTAAATTACATATCTAGTGAATACAATCGCCTCATGTCGCTCCTCGCAGCTTGTATTCGAAGGCACTGAAGAGACTCGAATAATTTTTGTACTTTTCCCTTACATAAACTATAAATAATTGTTGCATCAATGGGAAAACACCTACTGACATTTTTTGTCCTCCGTTTAGGCTCCTAAGTGTTGTTTTATTTTTTAAACAGTGTTTTAGTTTTCCTTTTGTTTGTCTTTATTGTAGGATTTGTTGAACACACAGTCAATGAAGACAGTAAAATTGTCGTCAAGTACTCTTCTGAGAGGGCACAAATCAATTGAATCAATCTTTCTTTATTAAACAGCAACAAATTTGCTTTTGTCATGCATGAGAGCCAGAAGGTTGCATCTAAATTATTATGATCAGAAGGTTTATTTATCACTTCTGAAGTGTATGGATTGTATTACTTCTTCATGAGTGGGAAAAATTAACTGTGTTTGAGGGTCAATGCTTGTATTAGCCACAGAGTCATGTGTTTAAGTTGGTTAGTGTTCTTCTCTGAAATGGTCTATTTCTCAATCACATTGTTTTTCAAACCAAAGATGGACTTGATTAGCACTACATAATTATGTTATTGTATTCGGTTTTTGAGAGATCCAAAGCAATAACAATGTACCTGTAGATGATAAACCTTACCAAGATATAATTATATGCATTAATAAAACATAATACCTATAGATACTTGTTTAGGGTATGAATTTTGTTTTCAACAACATGATAATGTGACCAGACAGTCATATTTTTTCAATCCCTCATCCACTTACCTCAGACTAAACAAAAACCCCTTAACCCCTGATGTTACTGTTTTTTATATAATTTTCATACAAGTAGCTTCTATATTTCTTTGGAGACAGTGTTTATGTTTATTTCCTTTCACTGCTGTGAGCTTTTCCCCTCTTTTTTACATTTCTCAAATATGGCTTCTTGTCACTGGTTGTCGTTAAATAAAATTGAAGGGAAAATTAAACTTTTTTTTGAGCTGGGTACTTTTACCGCTAATAAAATCATTTTGTCAATCGCTAAGCTTGTCGATAAAAACAGAAAAGAAATTGTCAAAACCGTGATAAAAAGAGTTAAAATTATTTCCGGCTTTCTTGTGGTTTGTAGAAAATTAGGCTGTGCATTTTTTTAGGTGTTTTGTAGCTGTACACATGTAAGTTTTCGTATAGTTTTTATGTAGTTAGGCTTCCTGGCCGTTTGGTGCATATAATTATCGGGCGCTGGAGTCATTCTTCACTCTCACAAGTTTCATAATCATTTACTCTGTCTTTTGCCTCTACCGGTTTTGTACCATCTAACTGTTTTCTCCAAGAGCAAGTCCTCTTCATCCTTTACTTCAAAACATGAGAAATCTGTATAGTCGAAGACAAAGATATGAAATATGCAATGAAAAGGTTAGTAAGACGCGCAAAACGTCGGATGTAAGTGGTTGAATGGCTCTCGATAATGTGACGTCACATTTTTCCACTATGTTGGAACTGATTGCGTCAGCCGGTTTCGTATCCTATCTTTCTATTATCCATGATTGAATTCACCAAAAAACTTCACTTGTCCATTGGGAAAGTTAAGAACAGAATTAGCAATCAGACATGACTTTCTTTACATGCCATTGTTGTATGATCATATTTGATTTAGTGCCATTCCTCTTTTATTGACAGACTGGGTTCCTTCTCAGTTGAAATAAACTCTTCAATTCCTATTGGTGCTGGTCTTGGTTCTTCGGCATCTTACAATGTTTGCCTTGTCACAGCCCTCCTGGCAGCCATGGAAGCAATTCCTTCAGTTCAAGAAACAACAACTGCTACCTCAACCGTTGCCAAGGGTCAGAGAACTATTTCTCTGCCTCATCAAGATCTTGCATTAATCTGTGACTGGAGCTTAGAAGCAGAAAAGCTAGTTCATGGAAAACCATCAGGAGTAGACAATTCTATTTGCACATATGGTAAGTTGAAAAGACTTCTTCTTTAACTGTGGCAGGATTAGCGCAGTCGGTAGAACGCTTGACTGCAGAGCGGGAGGTCGTGGGTTCAATTTCCAGGGCCAGACCAACAATCAGGGTCTTAAACTGACTGAGAAATGGAGGTACTGCCTTTGCCCTGCAAATGGCTAGACCTTCACGTGGCTCGGATGACCACGTAAAATGGCAGTCCTCCCGTCTCCAGTAGGAGACGTAAAAATATAGTGTCCCCAATGAGTGCTTTTGTGCTAAATACATTGACACTCAAATAAAGTACTTTTTTTTTCTTATGACATAAGGGCACATTCAATTGAACATTTTCTGGAAAATAGAGTACATTGAATAACCTCTAAAAATCTGGTGTGTTTTAATACAGCAATTAAAAGTTATGTTCTTGCATGCTTTTCTTTTTCAGGAGGGGCTCTAACATTCGAAGATGGTACTTTAAACCGTTTGACAAGGTAACTTAAATGGTTGTACACAATGAACTTAATGCCCCTTTCAAGTGTTGTCACTATATAAGATTTCAAGCTGCCTGGTAAATACAACAAGTAGGCAGGAAATCAAATAGCTAGGGATTTTCTTTTGGTTCTATTTTTCTCCTATTTTCCTATGAAATCCTGGGAAATCCACAGCCTTTGTCTCTTAATGACAACCCTTCTCTTCTGTCCTGTACTATTGTTTATATTTGTTGTTTAATATTATTCCAGACCTGTAATACCGTAAAATTCCGAAAATAAGCCCCTCCATGCACAAGTCCCCGCCCAAACACGAAACGCAAAAAACCCTCCGTTAAATCGCCCCTCTAAATGTAAGCCCCCCGAGGGCTTGTACTTGGAAAATTGCCCTCAAATACAAAGTAAAACAAAGAAAAAATGGTAAATTTACTTCCCAGTACAGGGCTAGCCCAATCAATTTTAAAACACAAATTTCCCTCTGTAGATAAACCCCTCAAAAAGGGCCTTTGAAAAATGCAACCCCCAGTACTGGGCATCAGTCAACGAAACACTTGAGTAAACCGTTCAGAGGATAGTGCTGGCAACAGTTAAATCAAGTTTCTTTAGAGTAAGGAATAATTAATAAGTTTATAGGTTCTTGTAGCTTGTTGAATTTACCTCTCTGTTTATGTCTCATTGTCTTGGCAACAACAAGATATAATCAGCTAAGAGCAAAATTATAATAATTTTATTGTCAATCTGGGCTTTTTAGAAAATTTAATGATCTAACTTTAAGCTTCGTATTCTTTGCCACAGAATACCTCAACTAAAGATTCTTATAACTCATACTAAAGTTTCTCGCAGTACAAAGGACTTGGTGTCAGGTCTCAGAGAAAGATATGAGCAGGTATTGTGTTTGGAAGTAAGGTGTACATGTAGTTTTAATTAGTAGGTGAAAAGAGAGAATTATACTGTGATTAATTAGAACTATAACAAAATTCTCTAATCTAGTTGGCTATCATCTGTCCTGATTTCAGCACTAAAAGGACAGTGTAATAGGACAGTATGCATCATGCCCCTCTGTAATTGGACAGTATGCACCATCACAAGGACTTTAGTGGCTTTTTTCTTTCACTGCTAGCAAGAAACTCTTGGAATTTTTTGCATTTTTTTTTTCAAGAGGGCTAGAACCCCTCACAGATTTTGTCATGATAGTAAGTTATAATTATTGGTATAAACACAACTCCATTTCACAACAAGGCAAGTTTACCTTTGTTGAACAGGGTAGCCAAACTAATGCAACGTTGTTGTTCCCTCCTGATGATGAAAAATCGTTGAAGACATCATTTGATGGAAATCAAACTTCAGTCATTATAATTCAACTTCATGAAACGTTGTGCAACATTGTGTAACATGGTGTCCAGAAATATGGGATATGTTGGCGCAATGATGTTGAACACTGTTGCATCACTTGTTCAGCCGAGTTTAAGGTTTGTTTATAGTGGAAGTGCACTAATCCAACTAGTTTATAGGCACTCCACTCAAATAACTAGAAACAAATTATTCCAGTACAATATAACAGGATTAAAAAACCCAACTGGATTTGAACTTGTAGTCTGTTCCATGTGTGTAAACAAGCTAAGTCAGCAGTTAAGCCACCACAAAAATACAGTTTGTAAGACCACTGTTTTCTCATTGTTTGCACCTCAACCTTTTTTTGGCTTCATGGCTCACTTGCTCATTTGCATGTTCAACAATCAAAACCACCAGCCATGCAGGTTATATTAAACTTAAATCAATCAAGAACAAATCCAGTTATTGATTAGAGCAGGACGTGAAACTGGGACTGTTAGAATGTGAGTCTGGCGTACTGAACACCCAGCAACACTGTCTCCTTTAGCATACAGCTATTTTGAGAAAGGTTGTCGGAAAAAGTGCACACAACAATCCTGAAAGGTATTTTGAGTGTTTTGAGTTCACTGTTCTTCTAAAAGAAATTTGAAAGAATGGCACAAGAGGCCCTGGTGGTACGTTTGCGAGTGCTAAAGAAAAGCAACAAAAGTAGTTTCAACAACTACATTGTCAGGAACAGTGAATTGATCATATCGCATCCTACCTTTTGCAGTCGTATGCACATTTTGTATGACAACCTTTCTCAAAATAGGTTATATCATCTACATGTTTTGTGCTTTACCTGTCTCTCTCTCTCTCTCTCTCTCTCTCTCTCTATTTCTTTCAGTTTCCAACTGTGTATAGTCCCTTTTTTGATGCGATTGGTGCTATTTCAGACGAGTGCTGTGTTTGTCTAGAGAAGCTCTATGATGCTCAAGGTATGGTGCCCAGGGGAGGGGGGTACTCCTTTATAAACCATATACTAAGGTATGTGCCGCCCTAAGGGGTATGGTTTTTGTGCCTTTTGGCCTGAAAATGGGTATAGATTTTACCCATTTTGGTCTGGAATCTGGTATGGTTATTGAGGGAACTACGGGAGTGTATGAACATATTTATTGTTCCAATTCCAAATGAGTAAGAAAGAAAGAGAAACATAAGAATCCGAAATGGATTTGAAGAATTTTTTTTTGTTTCCGATCTAATCTAAGCAATGATGACATCATTTCTGCCTAAAGCCCAAGTCTGCAAGTGGGTATGGATCTTAAAAGTCTGTTGTAAAAGCGGATGTGGAAAATGAAATTTTTTGGTCTGAAATGAGGTCAAGATTTGGGCAACCGGGTGGCACACCCCCGCCAAGAATTCCCAGGAGTACCCCTGGGGTACCCCTGGGGTGCAGTGCAATGTAGAATTTAGAGTTTAAAACCTGCAAATTTCCAGGTGCACGGCTATTTTTGTAATGCTCTTTTATATGGTATTCAGTATAATTTTGGCATGTGAAAAATCATGTTACCCTAAGCTGTAGGGGTCTGGTTATAGCTTTCTGCTTGAGTTCTTATAAATTAACCTTGGTTGTAAACCTAATTTGATCGAGTGTGGATTTTACGTAGCGTTAGAATGCAAGGCAGGTTTATGTTTTGGTAACCTGCAATCAAGTGTCCTTCTTCCCTTTTTGTTTGGAAGAAGAGCCAAAAAAAACGCTTGATCGTAGGTTAATGTCTTGGGCGCGTTAAAGTTCGTATTACACAGGTAATATGAGAAACACATTTAACTTTCTTTTCTTTTCTTTTTACTAAACAGCCAACGCAAACACTACCTGGCCAAATCTCCAAGAACACTATGGTGTGTTAGAGGTAGATATGTCTCATGACATCCTACAAATAGTTGATAATATTTAAGAATAATGTCATAAGGTGATCTTATAATAATGTATTACTGCATGCTTGCTAAAACAACTCAAGCAGCCGCTTCCGCAGGTTTTTTAATGATATTTTTTTTCTCGGCTCGTTTTCCCCTTATTTCCTCTGCTAGCCCTTTACATGTACTTGACATTGGCGAGGTTTTTGCTTTTTCTAGTGAAGAGAAATGGGCGACAAGCAGAGGGTAACTAATCAACTTATTAAGGTAAACCGCAGGGCGCTAAAACGCAACATTTAGCCATATACAAACAACAAAGTTAAATTTAGGGAAGATTGATCGAGTTGGATTGTCTGTCAAATCCATCCTTACATGTCTGTAAAACATGAACATGTTAACCTGTGTTCTCACATCAGTGTACTTCGTTTATTGATGGCATCCGTTTATATAACACACAGAAACTTATTGACCTGAACCAACAGTTGCTTGTGACGTTAGGAGTTAGTCACAGATCACTGGACGAGCTATGTTGTGTGACATCCAAATATGGGCTACATTCCAAGCTGACGGGAGCCGGTGGGGGAGGATGTGCTTTCACTCTTGTCACACCAGGTAACATTAAAGAGACAGAATCTTGTAAACTACGTTACAGTTATAACCTAAGGTGCACTGCACAGTAGGGAAGGGGGGAATTCCCTTATGAAAGGTAGGGGTATGTTCATTGTCTGCCTTGGGTAGCATGTACACAGACACCCCCTCCCCTCTAAAAAATCTCTCCCAATTTTTTCTTTAGGGAAGGGGGCGTCTGTACACAGGCTTGCTTAGGGGTGTAAATTCAGTGCAGATTTTGGTTCTCACTTATTGTTTTCCTGGCAAAAAGGTATCGCTTAGGGTTATGCGTAAAGAAAAATGTATTAAGAAACAAGCAAACGAAAGCCGTTCTCCCGTGTTAAAAGCAGCATTCGATGTGGATATCTTTTGCAAAGCTATAATCTCTATTGCTCTTTCTTGGTTGTCCTTTTATTATGTTTTTGTTGAGGAGTCATATGTAGCTAAGCCACGCCTAAATTGGAGTATAATGCTATTTTCCAACTAGCTTTCTCATTTCTTTTATATGCTCCCCCCCCCCCCCCCCCCCAGCCTATCAATGCATATGCTGATGCTCAGAGTGGCCGTTGAAAACAGGACATATGTCATTCTGTAAGGCGTTGGTGAAACCTTCGTTAATTGGCCAAAGTGACAGCCAACATTTCGTGACGCTACCACTGGTTTCCCCACCAAACGACGCAAGTCCATATTGATGACGCGTCACAATCCAGGTCTGTATAATGCTTCTGATTGGTTAAAATTTGCTTCGGCCAATGAGAAGCACTACCCAGATCTTTGGAGTGACGCGTCGTCGGCATGGAATTTCTGCGCTGGTTCATCAGTCATTTATCGGGGAAGCCGGTGGTGGAGTCGCGAAATGTCATCCTCGTACCCAGGCCAGTTCCCGCTATCCGAGTGCCCAGAGGAGGCTAAGAACCAAGCGCGATAGCGAAAAGCTTGACAGATGAGGTCACATCCGAAATCGCCGAGGACGACTGGGAACGAGTCTGGCGAAATGTCAGCTGTTTTCTCAGGATACCATAGTGGAAAGTACCATAATATTCTTTAAATTCAGGTAGGTTAAAGAATATTATAGTATTTTTTGATTTGACCAATAAGTTTAAGCAATTTTCTTAAATTTGAAACCTCAGTTAATAGAAGTGTTCATTAAATTCCTTACTTATTGTAGACAGACATTCTTAACATTTCCTTTTGCAATCATCTCTTTGCCAGATTCAAGTGAGAAAACAGTAAGTAATGTCATTCATGATTTGACCAATCTGGGTTTTGAAGTTTGGGACACGTGCCTTGGTGATGAAGGGGTTACCCTACAAATATCTTAACCCTCCCCTCCCTTGCGACAGAAAGGTGAGTCGAGTTTCATAATGATGCAAAATAAAACGAAACGGTATAAAGATGAGCATTTTATTTCAAAGCTTATGCATTTGTGTAGACAAAGGTATTTCATGCAATCTGCTCACTATTCTTAATTTAGTGACAAAACCTGCCACATAACAAAAAGAGTTAAGCTTTATAATAAATATTACACTTTTCTACTAATTGAAATTAAACCTGATCAAAACGTTGGATCGCCGCTTTCACGTTTACCCCAACGCGCGCTTTTTAATATTCTCCAATTTGACCCATTCATGCTCGTTTTAACTTTGCTGTATCCGGTTTATGAAAATAAATATTGTTACAACAGCGGTTTTCTATAGAGAATGCTTTAAAATGCTGTGTGTATTTTCTAATGTGTATTTATATGATACTTATTTCCAAGGAGGTTTTGTGAGAGATTATATTATTTCTACATGCGCTGAATCTGTTTATCTGAGATTTAATGCTTTTCAAGAATTATTACAATATTTTCGTCTTTAATTAAATGCTTATAAATATGTTATTTATACATGCGTGGGTGACTTACGCAGATCAGTCTTTACGTCAAAACTGTATCGAGCAGTCTTCTCCTCTTGTAGGCTATACAAGCTGTCCTTCCTTCGAGAAGATAGTGCGAGCAAAAAGGGGAACGCGCGTGAAAAAAGGTTATTCTTCTCGCGCATAGGAAGACGTACTTCCGGTCGTCGCTTCTCTCTACACGAAGAGAAGATAAGCGACAACCGGAAATTCGTCTGCGTTCGCGGGCTCTTTTCAGGCGTGCTCCTGTTTCTCGCGCGCTCTGCTATCCCGGAAAAAACTAAAGTACTACCACCCTTTAAACCCTAATATCAAAATTGAGATTCTTCATTTACTGTCCCCTATACTTTTTCAATACAAGACGTAGGGAGAATTTGTTAAAAAAAAAAAACTGTTAGACTCATCTTCCCTGATAATGTACTCACCACTCTGTTTTACAAAGCATTGATATTACAAGGAGAAATTTGATGCTGATCACTCTAAGGGTTTAAAGGGTTAAGGTGTTCACTTTACTGTGGACTTTGTTTAGCTTTATGATTTATTAACAAGCTACATTAGCAGTGGTTTCGTGTGAACCAAATGTTTCTCACTTTTCGAGATTGTGTTCTTGTGTAAGCTACAGAATTGGCAATACTTAAATCTGAGCTTACAGTCACCTTCGAACAGTTTCCTTTTCTCTCTTTTCCCAGTATTTCTGTCCGTGAGCCACTGATTCTCCAGTATATTTACAACGTTCGGCATTATTTTTCAGTCTATTGAAAGTCTTCGCTGTAACTTGGCGTCTGTATAAAGAGCCCGTGACAAGGGGAGCTCGTGTCAGCAGTCTTTCGCAGTCAACATCCGGGAATCACAGTTCATCGCGCTGGTCGCAGCCATCCCCAAACCGCGTCCCATTCGGCATTGAGGTCCTGGCACAGTTCTTTCAGAGTAGCCACGGTGGCGAAAACGCAGACCAGCTTCAGCAACGTTACTATGGTCTGGTTCTTGGTTGTATAGGTTTCGTTTCTTCTCTGGACGTTTGGGAACATTTCGTTGCGGTATGTGTCCTCTATGACTTGTTTGGCCCCAGGCCACGCCCCAGGCCCCATAAGACGGTACTGGGCTGCACAGCAGGGTCCAAACAAGCACTTAATGGCCAGGAGAGGGTCCCTGAAAAAGAGCCTACCGAGGTTCGGTTTGCAGCCAATTAGATCTGCTATCTGATCTTTGTATACAATGCTGGATACCTGCAGATTAATCAACAAGAAAGAGCTTTATACATTGTGATTGAAACAAGTGAACACATCTGACATTTCATTCGCCATTTTTAGAGAGGAAATGGGGACTGGAACACGCAATTGTTTCTGGGATCGTTACTGCGGACGCCCCGGTCAGCAATTGGCAAATAGGCCTTTTTCAAAAATATCATAATACTCTTTGTTGTCCCTCCAAAATTAGCGTAAGCATTGTTTCAATTTCTCTAGGGACATACAATCGCCCCAAGAAATACACCTTTTTACCTGTATGTGTTGTTTTCCCAATTCAGACCACCTGATGTTCTCCAGAGAATTTGCCTGTGTTACGCCGCAAAATGTAATAAGAATCGCCGCAAAATGTAATAATCTTTCAACGCAAATTGTAATAACTTTTCTAACGCATAATGTAATAACGCAAAATGTAATAATTTCCGAATAACGACGTGCTTGCTATTTCAAAATCGGTATTGTGGCTCAGTCATCGGTAGCGAATCCAGATCTTCGTTTGAATTATTATTATTATTATCATTATCAATATTGATATTATTAATAATAATATTTATTTTCATCTTCTTGATTTGACTTTGCAAAGCTTGGAAACTTCAACATAAAAGAACCTTCGACCTAAAAAACAGCATTAAAAACAATTCAGCCTCTATTAAGTGAGAAACTAGGAAAAGTAAGCCACAGCCAAAGTTGTCTGCTTCTCATGAAAAAACGTGTGATAGATATCTTAATTACATTTGAATATTGCTTTGGAAATTGATTCTATTACTTGTTTTTGACAACAGCTATTTTATTCGACCGAATTAAATTCAACATCTGAAATTAAACCAAGTCTCTCAGTTGCTACAGTTGTGGTACAGTACAGCAAGCTCTTGCAGCCATTTTTGTCTCGTCACACAGCGATCCTCCTCCTTTGTTGGGGAAGAGTGTTACGTCACGAGACAAAACACAGCACGGAAGTAACACGTTTCAACCGTTATTTCATCAATAATAATAATAAGAAGAAGAAGAAGAAGAAGGAGAAGGAGAAAAAGAAGATTAAAATAAATATTATTATTATTAATAATATCAATATTGATAATGATAATAATAATAATTCAAATGAAGATCTGGATTCGCTACCGATGACTGAGCCACAATACCGATTTTGAAATAGCAAGCACGTCGTTATTCGGAAATTATTACATTTTGCGTTATTACATTATGCGTCAGAAAAGTTATTACAATTTGCGTTGAAAGATTATTACATTTTGCGTTAAACATTTTATTACATTTTGCGTCAATGTTATTACATTTTGCGTTAGTATTACATTTTGCGGCGTAACAGCCTGCCTTTTGTCTTTTCATTAATTATGCATACAGGTGCACGTGCGTAAGACGACATTCGAAAAAAAAACAGTTCTCTGGGGTACCATCACGTGGTCTGTAGTGGGAAAACAAAACTTACAAGCTAAAAAGTCTATTGAAAACAATGCTTATGCAAAGTTTTAGAGGGACAACAAAGAGTATTATGGTATGTTTGAAAGGCCAAGTAACAGTCCCAGAAGTCTCTTCGGCCCAGTTTCCTTTTTGTTTACTGTGTGGCGAATGGCGAGAAAAGAAATTTATTTTTACTTGAACTTGCCTTACCTCATCATGATTTGCGTTTAAAAACTATAGTAATAAAGGTAACATTCCAAGCAGGCACGAAAAAAGTCCGTTCTACGCGCTACGTGTTGGAAACGGTTTGCGAACCGTTTTCGTCATAGGAGTAAAACCTTTGACCTTCTCGTTACTATATGAAGTGCCCTACAACTGAACATCAGGGGGACGCGAGGGGTTGAGAAGACGTTAGACAACAGTGACCTCAACCAGGTCGGCGTCCAGCGGTTTTAGTGAAAAGAAGGGTTTGGGTGGGGTGCTCAGTCTCGCGGGCTCATAAAGGCTGGTCTTGGTCATTTTTATTTAAGGATTTTCGAGGGGTTGAGGTCACTAAAAACATCCTCCATGCTAATAGCTGCTAGGACTGGATTTTTTTTATTCTGGTTTTATCGGTAGGAGAAAAAGTGGTACAATCTTGCAAGATTTCATGGTTTACTACAAAACAAGCTAGAAATAACTTTCGACACCCCTACCTGAATTGTTAGACGCCTTGAAGCAAAGAATGTTTCTCTAAGCAGCATTTTTTCCAGGCCTATGTCATACAACATGGCCTCCCTGCTAGGTAACCTGGCCAGCCCCTTGAACACGCGTGTTGCCCACCGAGCCTGCAGCTCTGCCGCGGGAAAAAACGCACCAGAGGACTGGATCAGACCCACAAAGGCAAGGGTTGACTTAGGGTGGTGGGGTGGGAAGACTTGTTTGTAAAGAGACACTTCGTTGTCTTCAACAGGGAGGATGTACCTGTCTTTGAGAAACTCAAAATTTATATTGTAGCCCGTGCATGATATTACAGCGTCTACATCACCCAGCGAAGTTCCGTCAGTGAATACGACACCTTGTCTGGTAAAATAGGAAATACCGGGTTTAAGCTTGATTGTCCCGGTGGCTATACGAAGAGGAAGGTCATCGCTTATGACCGTAGGGGCGTTCAGAATTCCGTGCCGTGGGAGAAGTCCGTAGGTATCATGATCGAATCTTTTCTGAGCGCTTCGCAGAGCCAACCATTCTTTAACCTTGTAGGGAAGGTTTTGAAAGAACCTCGTTTCTACGCGCTGATCCCATGGTAAGCCTCGGTTTTCCAGGCGGGAAATTACCCAGGCCCCTCTGTGAGTGCTGAGGTACACTTGGGAGGCGTGGCGGCTAAGTTCAACGGCGATGTCTGCAGCCGAGTTACCGAGACCTGCGTGGAAAATAGTTAAAGCAAGGGTTATAGCGTTTTTATAACAAATATAAATACAGAAAGGGACGTCTCAGATGCTAAGCGATCTTCTGATCCTAAGTGATTACATGTATGAGACAAACGATAACATATTTGTCCAGACAACACACTTGGACTTTGATTCTGTTCCCTCATTTTTGCTAATTAGTCTGATCTAGCAACAGAACTGGAACGTTAGTTCACGACTGCGCGCGTAAACCAAACAACTGGCTTGACCAAAGGCAGAGCGGCTAATTGGGCACAGGAAGTCACCTTCAGTCCTTTCCGCGTGCTTTCCCGTCGTCAACTGACCTTCCCGCTCTGTTGCTAAATCAACCTTTTAACTGTGTAATCCTCACGTCCCATAGGCTGTTAGAGAAGTATAATTACTCAGCTGGTAGAGAGACTTGCAAACCTCACTCCGAGGCTTCTTTCTTGAAGGTGGTTAAGGGTATTTTCGTGACTCGTGATCGGCCCTTTTTTTCCCTTGAAATGTGAAATGACTAATTTTTTCCTCGTGAATCGTGATTTCCATAGTAGCCGTAAGGCGTGATTTTGCAAAATTATTTTCCGTGAAACGAGAAATAAATGTTTAATTCGCCGTGAACCGTGATTTTCATTATGTCTTTGTTTTTCGTGAGTTGTGAAAAGATCGTTTTATTTTCCGCGAAACATGACTTGCCCCCCCCCCCCCCCCCCCCTTTACCACCCCCCTCTTTCTCTGGGAACGTGGTTGGAGATTTGCACGCTCTGATTGGTCGAGTATTGCGTCACATGTCCCTGCACTGCGCGGGAAAAGGGACCGTTTGATTCGAGGGTGACAACGAGTACAAGGAGAAGATTTGACGTAAAGGTTTTTTCCGCGAATTAGAAAGAAAACACGGTAAAATTTTATTGAAGGAGAAAGCCCTTTCCCGATCGCCAAAAGATAACACTTCTAATTTTGACGGCTGCCACACGCTTTACCAGCTTCAGCGTAAACCATGAGCAACGCCAAGTACAGTTCAGTTTATATTGCGTTTGCCAAGCTCTGTGATCAGTTTATTCGAATTACAATGAGTGATAGTCTCTTACTCAAGGGATACTGCTAGGAATTCTTGATGGGAGTGTACCGCCCCGTTCACTGCATCTTAACCCTTTTATATTAGAACAAGACATTACATTACTTCGCCCGTTTTTAGAGCTGCCTTCCAAAAGTTTTTCTCGGGTGAGAACTCTCTACCTTAGCCGAGAGAAGTCAACATACTGTTCTAGCATTTTGTTATTGTCGTTTAGTACTATTTGACATAGCCTTCCCCTGTCCCTGTCGGGGGGGAAGGTGCGGCCTACACGTCGGCTATATTTTACATTGAACGTTCCTATCCATTTGAAGCTAAAAATACTGTTAGTAGACTCTCATGAGGTTCTCATGGTTCCCTTGAAGACCATGACCGATATCAGCCCATAATGACAGTGTAAAAGCGTCCATTAACGGGAGGAGGTTATATCGATCGGTGCTCTGTTCCATAGATTTTACTATAATAGGGAACGAAGAACTGGTTGTCATACCAGAGTGTTACTTGAAGTATTTCGTTCTATCAAGGTTTCATTGTACTGATAAAACTAAGCATCGAAGACTTGAAAGTTACTCGCAGTTGCATCAGATATTCAGTGCTTCTGGTGTAATTCGTTCTAAGGGTTTGGTTTATCTTGTTTTTACGCTACGAAACTGAACTATCTCTCGCGTAAGTTATGTTTCTTTAAGCAAAAGGCGGCGCACAAATCTGTTTCTATAACTCTGACACGATTATCTCATTCTGAAAACAATAACTTATTAGCTCAGATTGATTTGTGGTAGTAGATGGGTTTTAGCGTGATATTGTTTAGAAAATAGGCTTACAAATGGGTTTTAATTGTAATGCCTCTTATTTAGTATACATAAAAATATTTTACCTTGAACTTGATGTAATTAATGGTCGGATTTTAGTAACAATATTTTGAGAGCATTCGTTAATTTCGTCCATAATGGAGTAGTATTCTGATCAACATTCTCTTTTAACGTGAGTGACTTGAGTAAGCAAGTCTCTAAGATTTTCACCGCACTAGTATTCGATCATTCTTGAAATTGCTTGAGTTTTGCTTGTATATTGGTCTCGACAAGTTCTGAGTTTTTTTTCCAGTTTTTACTTGAGACGACCAGAGACAATACTAGTACAACGAAATTGTTATCTTATTTGTTTTCCAGAAGAATTGTACTCATTGGTATGAAGGAGACTTACATCAGTTATTCTCTCGCTGGTTTGAGAATTTCCTCGAATGTTTTTTAAAAAAATTATCTATAAGCGTACCGAAAGCCTAGTTGCCAAAGCTGTCAATCTTTGATTGTCATTGTGTTTATTGGCTACATAGCGCTTTGATATTGAAAAATAGCCTCCTAAAGCCTTAATACACTGAAATATCGAGGGAGTCTCTTGATGACATCTCATGGTTTGACTACATACTTAAACATCTGAATACAGTCGAACCTCCATGTGTGTTCACCTCCAGTAAAAGACCACCTCCCAAAAACCCGGCGTAAGCGACCACAAATCCAAAACGCCATAAACTTCCAGTCAAAATCGTGCAGTCGGAACCTCTCGTAAAGAACCACATTTCGTAAAAAAACCGCGACCACTTTTTGGGATATTTTTTTATCCTCTTGTAAACGAACGCCTTACACATGGTCTGATCTCTTAGTTCGCTGTATGATCCTGTATGTACTTAGCCTGCGTAGCAGGCGCTTTGGAAGTAACGGGGGCAACAAAGAACGGGGCGCGCGAAGGAAGCACGCGATGGAGTGTTTGATGTCAAATCGTTCGTTTGTGAATACCGCTTGAACACTCCAACTTTTCTTTGAGATTGCAGCCACATAGTCCCATTGAATTAGTGAACTCCAAGATCTGACCTTCGATTAAACCTTAATGGTGTTAACAACACTTTCTGAAATTCACTGCCTTTTGTTGTTCTACATGTTTACAAACGATCTCGTGTTTTCTTTCATTGACAGTTTTCTCGCCAAACACGAACACTTATCCCCTCGGGAACCCTCAACCAATAGGAATTTTCCGCACTCTCAGAAAGCGAGTAAAAACAGTGTTTATGGGCCTCTTGGGCAGGCGTTCCCTCTCCCCTTGCGTGCCTCACTCGCGCGCTTCGTTCTTTCTTGCACCCATTTCTTTCAAGCGCCCAGAGCATACCAAGAACTTTTAGTGATAACATAGAACTAACTACACCTAGGTAACTCCGAAATTGCATGCAGTAAATCCTCTTCCAAAATGTAGATGTGTCAGTGCGGACCTCTTCTCGGAGGAGACCCTCGATGTGGTTCGATTCTAGTTAGAGACCACGTTCCATGACCGACCAATAAATCGTTGCCCGGGTTCTCCCCCAGTTATGTTAGGGGATGTATAGCAGTTGCTTGGCCAATTAAAGAGAAAGGTCAGAAAGGTACCAAGACTCTCAGTCTGTTGTACTTTTTTTCTTCTCCGCTTTCAACAGCCACAACTAAACAACACTTCTTCTTCTAGCAAGCCCATCACTAGCGAATTAAATAATCAGATTGTAGATGTGTTTGGGTTAGCTGAGCGTGAGAACTTTCCATTGCATATGGTGTCGCTTAACTTGTGGAGAATAGAATACACTATTGTGATTTACAAGTACCATTAATGAACCAATTGAATGCTAGCAGTACAACTTAAAACTTTATTTACAGAGCTGTTAACATCTGGAACAACTTAGATGACAATTTAAAAGTCTGTTCGTTAAAACGTTTTAAAGCTGAACAATCGTTTTAATGTAAAATATTTCCTTTATACTTTAGTTTTGATTTTATAAATAGTGACTGAAAAGCCCTAAGGGGAGTTACTATTAAAGTGTGTAAAAACTGCTCGGTAGGACCAATCATACAAGACAGGAACGGCTTCAGTGTAGGTTAACTCAAGGTCAGTTATAATTCCCCAGTGGCCGCGGATCCAGGGAAGGGAACCGGGGGTTCGGCCCCCACCCCCTTAATTTTAGATCAAATTGAGGCCCGAAGAGCCTAAAAATATTTTTGGAGACTGCTCCCCCCTACATCTAAGGGTCTGGATGACCACCCCTCCCCCCTTATCTCAAGGTCTGGATCCGGCACTGTCCCCAAACATGACTACTTCAAGAAGAACTACAATTAAGTTAAACAAATCCTCCAAATGTAGATGATACAACTCAAAAACTCAGGAACTATTCGTGTGAGCTATACATTGAAATTCCTTGGACTATATGAACTGTCTACCAAGAAACCAGCACTCGGATACTCTAAACATAAGAAAAACCTGAAAAATACCAAAATTCAAAAACAAAACTAAAAGCAACTACTTCGTAACATAGTTGAGCACCATAAATTCCTTCCCATGTCAGAGAACGCAGTTGGATTCCGTGGGTAATGTTATCTACGTTCACTGAAAGACAACAACCATGTTAGGCCCTTAGCAGATTTATAGCGCTTTGTACACTAGGCAGTTTTTGGCGTATTCATATTTTTGGTGTTTATCGCTCATTAGTTAATTATTAATTCTTGGCAGGAATGAACGAGTTGCATGTCGAATTTCAAGTTCACAATAAATAGTTGTACAAGAAAAAAATCTTCCTAATAATAATATACATTTATTTCAATAGGCCAAAAAGCTTTAGTCCCAGTTATTGCTCCCCGATTGTTTTACAGCTGTATTGGACAATTATCTTAGCCGGGGATTCTTTGATAAATTTAACCTATTCCAGGCGTTCAGATCGTGGGGACAGCGCAAAGAGATTTGAAGCAGAAAAAAAAAAGAAACAGCGAGGCGCTGGGGTAGGGGGTCTGGAACAACTTAGATAAATTCCACTTGGCTTCTTATTGGCTCAAATTTAAAATGTAATATTCTGCTGTCTGCATGCCAGCAGTACTCGTGTATATCAATAAGTCAAAAATTAAACAAATGAAAATGTAGATACATATTATTTTATCATGTTTTCTGATCTGAGTTAAGAAAGATCATTGTAGTACAAGTTATCATTCTTAAAACTTTGTACGATTTAAGTCGATGTCCCTTCTTTTTTTATTATCGTATTAAAAAGAGAACAAGGAAGGAACTATCATGTGTTAAACGATAAAGAACATAACAGCAATACGAAAATTAGTTACGACGTGAGATGAGGATACATACACACATACATGCTTTTTTTAACACTTCCCCTTTGGGGCTTTTCAGCGTCAGATTTACAAAAATGAATTCAAACATATAATAAAGTAAAAAGATTGACAATACATGTTATTTAAAAAGAACAAATTATTTAAAATATCATTCTTTCCCATATATCACAATCCTCTCTCTTAAACCCAACCCCCTTAACAGTTACTCTGAAATTATTAATTATTATTAATAATTATTAATTATTCCGTCGCATGTTTATAACTTCCCTCTTAAATTTGTCTTAAAGTGTCCCTCTTAGTTTATTCCTAAAACTATTAACATCAATGCTTAACTTAATATTGTTGTCCAAATTATTCCAAATGTTGACTATCCTATAGTGGAATGTTTTCTGCCCAGAAGCAGACCTTAATAAAAGGATATTTAGCACCTGTGAATTTCTGGTTTTCCGGTTACTTACAGTACTACGTGTAATTAATTGATCACTAAGGTACCCAGGGGCTAGCCCGACATGCATTTAAAAGCTAATACAGCATCTCTAAAGTATAACTGGTTTTTTTATTGACGGCTAACCAATTTAACGATTTAAGTACAGGTGTTACATGATCGTACTTACGCTTATTAGCAACGATACGGGCTGTAAAATTCTGTACCAATTGTAATTTATTTACACTATTCTTGGCAGTCAAGTTAGACCAAACAGAAGAACAATAAAATAACTTGCTGAAAACTAATGCATTGATTACAAGTTTGAGTGTTTTTGGATCGAATACGTGTTTAACTCTATTTATTTGACAAAGACGAGATACGCAGGAAGACACTGTCTTTGAAATTTGTTCGTCATAGGACAACTAAGAATCCACGTAATTTCCAAGATCACGTACGGAGGCACATGGAGTCAGCTCCTTACCAAGAAGTGATAACTGACTTGAAGTCGTCTAAACGAGATCTAAATACGATATTTTCGAAAAGGTCCGAGTCCGTTTATTTAAATTTCTTCAAAGTAACAAGTATTCAACAGATACATTTTGTGTTCGATATGCTTCCGAATTCTCACTGCCGAAAGTAGTGAATTCAGCTCGAAACTGAAAGAAGAAATAATCGTAATTACAGCTTTGTATGAATGATTATCTCTGGTACTCAGCAATTCACGCATAGAGTCTGAAAAGTAATGCCTAGATACCGGCTCAAAATGCTGTTGTGTTCACACCTCGAGTACCTGATATTTGTGTCTATATTTCCTACATTTCGCCCTGTCAGACGCCATTTTGAGTCGTGAGCACCTCAGAACAAGAGAAAACGTATGTACACAAGGATCCGGCGCTCACTTCATCGCCGGAGAACTGAGGTCGGGGTAGAAGGTCTCTATCTTGTACTTTGGCACCAGCACTTCCGAGCGTGGACACTTTTAAAAAGAAGGGTGTGTTTCACAATAGTGTCCAGTGAGCAGCAAGTACTTTACTCGGCAACGTATTCCGTTACCAGGTGTGAACCCGGTTCCTTAGCAACCACGATTATCTGCGCAAACTTTGTTTTTGATCTTTTTTTAACTTGCAACTGTACATTCACTTGAAGTTTTTTTAGGGATCAGGCGAGAGGAAAAAATTACCGTGAATAAAGGACGCCTGTCAGTGCTGGAAATAAATTTGAAAAATAAACAAGACCGGATTATCTTAGTATAATAAATGAGTTCAGTATACTAAACAGATAGTATTTTCAGTTTGCCTCCGCACTGACTGTGATACGAAATCATACAAAAGAACAATTTTTGGGAAGTTTCTTGGTGAATCACCAAATGACGTCATACAAAATTGAAAAGACACTAAACAATACCCACAGCACAACACAAAAGCGAAGCAACAATGGTTTTTTCCGCTACACCAACAAACATTCAATTTTTGCAAGTGATTGTCTTGCTCTTCCATGATTCTAGATTAATTTCCCAGAGATAAGAATACTAATTTAATAAATAGTCAATTAATTCTATTACATCGAATTTATTTTTAACAAAATTTTACACAAATTCTCTATATTAGTTACGTAATTAAACAAATGATCATGGTGTTTGACAGACATCAACGAGTGAAAAAAGCTACTTGAAAGTCAAGAATTTTATGCGATATGAGTCACTCAGAAAAGAATTGAAATCGGTTACAAAGCAAAAAAACCCCGGCTATTAGAAGTACCTTTTTGAATCCTTCTGTGTAGTGCTAGAAATGACCTAACTTTAAGCTATATCGAAGATACTAAGATTATTGCTTAAACTTTAAGTAAAAGCTTTTTTCAATCGTTTGAAACTTACCTATGATGACTACAACTTTGCCTTCATATCCGCGGTAGCTCTTGTACGCATGGCTGTGCAACTTTTGTCCCTGAAATGCATCAATCCCTTTAAAGGCAGGAAAATATGGCTTTGACAGGTGCCCATTACAAATCATAACAGCATCAAAAATGCTTTCTGTCACATTTCCGTTGATATCCTTATAGGAAACTCTCCATTGGCCTGTATTCCTGTGATTCGGGGTGCGGCTTATATCGAGTACAGTCACGTTAAAGCGAATGTGCTTTGACAGTTTGAAATTCTCAGCGTACATCTGCAGGTATTCCACGACGTGACCTCGCGGCATGAACGGCGGGAAATACTTCGGAGCGGGAAAATCCGAGAAACAGGTCATCTCTTTGCTAGTGTTGATGACTGTTGACTCATAAACTGACCCACTTTTCACGTTTGTATCCGTATCTTCGTCGTGGGAAAATTTCCACAGACCGCCGATACTGGAGCTTTTCTCAAAGCAAACTGGCTCGAGTCCTTCATCCAAACAGCATTTTATAGAAGCTAAACCGCTTACCCCGGCGCCAATTATTGAAATTTTCATCGTTAAGTTTCACCCCTTTTCGATTAACCGCGACTCCTCTTGCTTTGGGCGTTCGTTAAAGTCCTTCGTTTGCGGAGCGTGTGTCTCGAGTGTGTAGCTCTTCTAGGTTAAAATGAAACTAATAGCTCTCTTGAAAAGGGTTTTGTCATTATTAGCTCTTCCTTTCTTTATATTGCCCTCTATGAGTTAAAATTCTTTGTTTTGTCAATATTACCGACTGTGTCTCTTTTGTAATGAAGAATCCGGAGATATTTAATGATATTGCATGCTTTTGAATGTTCTTCAGTAACAATACCGCCTGCGAGGAGATTACTCAAGATATACACATACTCGAAATAATAGAAATTCTAGAAAAGAGCCAAACCAAGTCCTTCTTGTACATCATATCCAATCTTGATACGACTAGAAAGAACCAACGTAAAAGTAAAACAAGTATACGTGACTCGCGTGGGTGAAAGCAAAGGCTTTTTACACCTTAGGTGAAAACAATAGTTTCTTTGCACCAAACGTTTAACGATTAAATACTGATTGCGGTGCAGGGGCCATTAAAAGTTCTTTTTACTCAAGTCGTATTCACTCCAAATATTTATTCCTGACTTTTACTGCCAATTAACATTATTTTCAGACAGGTCACATTTGTGTTGTTCAGTTTCATCTATTCTTGGATCTTGCTTGCAGCAAATCAATATATCGCTTATCGCGTTAACAAAAGTTAATGGTTTGTTATGTATACATTTAGACACAAACTACATTTTAAACGGCCTTTATGAACAACAAAACCTGAATACCATCAGGTGCACGGAAACTAGTTTCCAAAGCGATTTTTCAAACATGCAAATTAGGTAAGAAGTGCTTTGAGCGAACAAGCCATGCCAACAAGCACAGACTATATTGATCGTGTAAATTGTTATTTTATGTCACTCCGGCACCAAAATTGGCTGAGAGGGACATTAACACCTAGGTTAAATCTCGCTGCTGGGGTTAGATCACCAAAAATTGAACCTAGAGAAAGATTCAGGGTTCCTGTTGTCGCCGCCACCCTCTTTGAGGCCTCGAAAAACAAAAACAAGACAAAACAGCAATCGCAAGATTCAACACTGAGTTACTTAGCTTTCCACTCCTCTGCGTTAGACTCAAATCAATAACCGTACACTCATCATGTTGATTTTAGAGCATTGTAAAAAGTATTAGTCCCTTTTGTTTTCAGCCATTTTGACAATGTATTAGGTGGTCGATAGACGAAATTTAAATACTGTGTCGAGAGTAAAGTGGTAACTGTTTTAAAATGATATTGGAAGAACTGAAATCAACTTATGTGATAACCTTTCACCCAAACATGTGACTATTAACCGTGATTTTTATTTATTTGTTTTCGTTCCTTCACCTCTGTATTTTTTTTGAGAAGATGATGAAGGTACAAAGTCTTAAACCTGGTCTCTGTTGTTGAAACATTGGATAGCACCATCCACCAGTTAAATCCGAAAGGATCCGCCAGTATTCAGCCAGGGAAACCAATTGCGTTATCCACAGTATCCAGTGGCTAACGTTATCCACACTTTGAACAACTGGGGCCGGCCAAGAACAGCCAGCTTGAAAAGAGAGTAATGACAACTAAATGATTTTGCACTAGTTATTTTGTGGCGGAAAATTTTGTTTCCCTATTAGGCAACTTTGGCACAGCCTGAGTTCCGCCGAACCTCAAACATAATTATTTCTTTTTGTTTCTCCGCTTTTTCACTTCGCGGCCCTGTGTGTAAGAAGACTAATCATGGTTTGTTCTACTTCCTGCAAGATGACGATAATCTACGTCAGTAAAATATTCGTTTACGCAAGTAAAGTTAGAGTGAGGTTTCCGGATAACATTATCGAAATTGAAAGTAATGTCCATTAGATATTGTCACGGCAGAGATGAAGTTTAGTTGAAGCTTAGGCCACCTACTGTATTAATCTCTGAAACTGGCAAGTCGAGCGTTGTGTTAACAATTTCGTACCATGCAAATAGAATATATAGTTGTGGTTATCTTAGTTATAATTGCAACTAGGTTATTTGTGGATGCGCAGAAAGGGAGGTTCCAAGAATCGTGCAAAATTGTTTTTTGACCAATCACCACCCGCTTGGAGTAGGGCACGTGTTCACGTTTTTTGCGCGCAAGGAGTCGGCCACTTCCGTTAGCCTCGTGTTTTGTTTGGTTCAGCTTGTGTTGTTTGCTCCTGTTGAGATTGTAATCGGTCAGCGCGAGAACTTTGATTAGAGACAAGGAATTATAAGGGGATATGTTACTTGCGTTTGAAGGTTCTGTGAGTTGTATCTAGGAAATCAAGTAGTGTAGCTTGAATTGTTTCCATTGAAGAACGTAAATACCGTCGGTCAACATTGTTTACTGTCAAATCAAGGAACCAAAAGGTGAGCAAATCATGGACAATTATCGCTGCCCTCCTACGCGTCTGCCTCAAAGTAGACCTAAAAATAATTACTGCGCCGGGCCGGAAATGGAGCCACTTGTTTCTTGAGTCTGACCGGCTGCACTTCAAGATTAGATGACTTCCGTTTCTCGAAGGTAGATAAGACTGGATAAGTCAAGGCTACGAAAGGTTATATCTATTTTTGGAACTATGCTTTGGAAAGCATTCCCTTGCTTCCTTACCCACCCAGTTCCCCAACATCTAACATTGTAATGCAAGCCTGACAAGAGGTGCCTTTGTATAATACCTTAAGATTCCGAAAATAAGCCCCGCCATGTATATAAGTCCCCCGAACCGCTAACGCAAAAAACCCTCCGTTAAATCGCTCCACCCCCAGGGGCTTGTACTTGGAAAATTGCCCTCAAATACAACGTAAATCAAAGCAAAAACGGTAAATTTACTTCCAACTGTAAGGCTAGCCCTATCGATTTTGAAACGCAAATTTTCCTCCATAGATAAGCCCCTCCGAACATAAGCCCCTCCAAAAATAGGCCCCTCATAAAGGGCTTTTGAAAAATGTAAGCCCCGGGGCTTATTTTCGGAATTTTACGGTATTATGTTTCACTTTAAGCGTCCCCGACTCTTGTGTTTCAAGTGTGTTATGTATTATATCGTTACGGTATTTTCAAGTTTAATGAACCTGATTTATTTCGAGTTTCTTATCTCCCATGCATCGTTCTGGTTTAAAGGTGGCGATGAGACTTTGAGCGCCATTAATTCAAATGACCTCCTTGTTTTACCCAAAAAGTCTCGGGGAAAACTCCATGTCTTAACGGGCTCCTGCGTCGATGTAATATCAATTGGAATAGGTTTCTTAAATTAACATGAATTTCAGACCAATATATTTCCATGCACTTCTCCTGAAAATTATACGTAAGCTAGTCATGTCCACGCGACGTTGATTTCAAGTTGAAAAATACAGCCTTGCCAATTTCGGAAACTATACTTTGCGCATGAAGCAAACAAAACAACAACAACAACAAAATTGAATGAATCCATAGATCCCCTGCAGAATGTACTGTACAGGGAATATTTCGGAATGGAACTACTGTACGTGTAATGCTGAGTAAGTTTGGGCCTTATTTAAAAACATCTATCTTGCAACCTTTTTAAGGTAATGTCAAAGTACACTATTAGATATTGCAACAAAACAAAGAGAATGAAATCGAAAGAAGCAAGCCGTAAAGCTATGGTAAAAAGGGCAACAAAATTGTGCAATTTAATGATCAGCGACGTTGCGTGGTTTACCACCTACGATTAACAACTCAAACCAGTGTCTTGCGACAAACTAACTTGCATGCTGGGGGTTGTGAAAAGTTGTCGCTAAAAGCAGAAAGTAGCTATACTTTATGCAACAATTCAGTTTCGCAACCTGCAACAATTAATTTGTTGCAAGAAGTCAGGTTTAATTCGTGGGTGGTAAACGACGCAACATCGCTGTTCAAGCCCTTCAAGTTCCACCCCTTTTGCTGCCAGTATTACCGCAGTTTAAACGGGACGGAAACAAGAGCGAGTGAATCCCTCAAAAGCGCAGTTTCAGTTGGTTCTAACGGTTCAAATCACTCTTTATTTAATAATTTTTCTTTATTTCTGAGCCCTTTCATAGTCGTGCATGCCATTGTCGGGGTCATTGTATTTGAGGCACCTCTAGTAGTTGACGAGTTGGTCGACTATAAAATTACTCTAAAATTGGCAATTTCAAGTGTTCAAGAGTTCTCCCACTCATTTATTATAAGAAACATTTTCCGAACATATATGAGCCATCCCTACAAAACTTATTTTGCCATCAGCTTATCGCTAGCAGATTGTAAAATTCTGATTGTTTCCTCCGCTAACACAATACTTCCAACTTCCCTTTGTACTTTACTACAAAGGAGGTGAAGCAATACTCATTTTCCATTATCACTTACCACAAATATTTTTCAGCAATAATACCTATATACTGTGAAATGTTTGAACACATACGTAGGTTGGGTATGGTCGTCCGCGGGTGAAGGTAGCCCTGAATACGACTGTTGTTCACAGAGACTGAAGAGCTTCGACAACCTACGCAGTAGCCATCTTCAGTGTAAAAATCGGTGTCGGCCGCTCGGCTGATGGCCGAAAAGACTCGACTGAAACCGGAAACTGCGTATGAGAAGTCTCTAGCGCATAGCACCCGTGGTATGGGTCAGGCTTAGCCAAGAGATAGCGCTGAAGAAACAACTGTTTTTGTGTGAAGTCAAGAAGGGGTCTCGGTCATTTCGCCCCCTATTTTCGAGTCGTTTAGCGCGCTTCAAAAGTAATATTCGTCGCTCTTTTAGCCATAAAAAAAAACAAACACGCTTCATGTATAATATTTCTCTTTCTAAAATAGGGGGCTAAGCAACCGGGACAAAATAACTTGGGGGCGACATGACCGGTAACCCAAGAGGGTCAAGAAGATGCGGTTGAGACCGTAAAAACCCGGGAATAAGAACGTGCATTTTCCCAGGTTAGCCTAATGCACCTATCAATGTTAAGCCCCAGGGTGGGGGGTGGGGGGGGGGGGGGGCGGGCGGGTTACCCACGGGAAATTGACTGAGCGTGCCTTCCCCAGGGTCGGGAATTTGACATGGCCGCCATCTTGGAAGACCGAGAGAAACTGGAAATGAGTGACCTGCCATCTTGGTAATACCCAAAAGTCACCAGAGGTAAATGACCTCTGCTTTTCTTGAAAGTAATAAGACAACATGAGCGAAAGAATGGTGAGGAAATCTGTTTTATTTTTCGGTATATATGAACCATCACTTCTTTCATTGTATGATCGAATGTTTATAAATAGAAGAGTCTTCGTTCCTTCTGTTTCTGTTTCTATGTGAGGTTGTAAAAGTCATATCCTTTCCAACCTGTCAATTATTAAGTCCGAACTCTGTTAGAAAAAGTTACCCCAGAGGCGGGAAATTGACATTTAGTAGGTGCCTGGGGGTGGGGAATTTGACTCTGGCTTCCATTAAAATGTCAAATTCCCCTGGGTCTGCCCACCCGCCCCCGCCCCCCCCCCCCCCCCACCCTGGGGCTTAAAATTGATAGGTGCATAAATAAAACAGGTTCGCCATAAATAGGTTCTTATTTTCTGAAGAAAAAACAAAGTGCAGTAGCTGTGAGTAATAAGACGTATTCATCGTATTCCTTGTATAACATCTGCATACCAAATTAGTATTTATGTAAAAATGACAATGAGAAGAAGGACTGAAGCGCTGACCACCCGCATGAATTTTGAAGTCCTTTTGCCCAAGTAAACAGAATTTGTTTTAAAAGATGTTAGAAAATAAGAACCTGTTTCAAATTTTAGGCGAAACAGGTTCTTGTATAGAGGGGACCGAACTAACAAATTTTAACCCAACAGGTTCTTAAAATCGCGTTTCTTCGTCAGGGGTGTTTACAGTACCACACTCTTGCTTCGTTGGGTTAGGGTGATGTGATTTAATCAAGCGTTAAAGGTCTTTTCATCATCGTTCCCGAAATTTAAGAGAGAGAAGGGAGGGAAGTAGCCTGTGAATACAGCCGATGCGTTAGACAGTATGCTAAAGATATGGGCTTCCAAAAGTTCCATCAGATGGACTGAAGCAATGCAGTGAAGATATGGCGTTGTAATGAGAAGATCTCCACCACAATGAACTGTCAGAATGCTTTGTAACTACCAACAACATCCCCCGTAAACTATCTTTTATTGCACTGTCTTTTGCCTTTTCAATTTTTTAACCACTCATGGTCTTCGATTATCTCTCTGCTCCTTTCCCCATAGTCATATACAAGCTCCTCTCCTTCTGAGACATCTCGGATTGTTTCCAGTATCAAATGGGGTTTGCCCTGGACACACACCAGCCTTGTGGCACAGTTTGCTTTTCTTCTGCTGTGGTTCATCAATCTGCCGAACCTTCCACTCTCTGCAGTAGCATCAACACTGTTCACATTGAGGACAAAAACGGGTTAGTCAACAAAAAGTGCTAACAAAAAAGGCTTTATTTAGTTACATTGTTCTCTTGTATTCATATTGATATTGAGATTATTTAAGCAATAGACCACACTTTCTATGGGTTTACCGGCGTGATAACCCACGCGGGATGTTGGGAGAACACGAGAGAAAAACCGAAGGCGAGTAATTTACAAGCTTTTCGAGTGTTCTCTTAACATCCAAAGCCGTTATCACGCCGGTAAACCCATAGAAAGCGTGGTCTATCGCTTTTATAAAATAACTTCAAGTTTTCTATGAGTTTACCGGCACAATAAACCATAGGTTTTTAACCAATCAGAACGCTCGTACTATCTTAGTTATTTTATAAAAACAATTATGAAACCAACTATTTTAGGCTTTTTTATGATCCGAAACGCCCCATGACAGGATTGTAATCAGAAATGCATGTACTCGACGTTTACCTTTACATTATTTGTAACGGCTTTTCGAGGAATCTTCGATTAGACAAAATTACCACACAAGTTGCAAGTCATGATGACAAAACTGAGACATTAAGGAAAGCCTCGATTGAACTCCAGTCTTACTCACCACAGCGTTTTGTTTTTGAAGTTGAAGTAATACATGTAGCACCCATATTCCGTTTTCTCTTCATAAAACAATTCTCGTCTTTTAGCAGTTTCATTGTCAATAAGTTCCCCAGCATATTCACAAACAAACTGCCCCCTTGAAAAGTTTCGCGTAGAAAATACACCTCTCCCTTTCCCTTCTACTTCTCGTACCTAAAAGATGAGAAACCAAGAAAAATTCAAAAGGCTAAAAAAAGCGAAAAGCTGTTTCCCGCAGTATTTTTGCGCCGGTTGTAGAACGTCTTTTTAGGTGGTTTTCCATTGCCGCTTTGTGTATACGTCGTGCGTACGTAAGTAAATTTCTCGCGCGTAAATAAAATAATTACAGCAATTTATAATGGAAAGTTTCCCGTAAACTTAAAAATTGAGCGAGGTTCAATTTCTACGTAGCCTGCGTAGCATGGTGGTTTTTCAGTTGAGCGTGCAAAGTAATAAAGGCGGGAGAGGGCAGAGAAACTGCGAGGAGATTGGGAAGGGAGCAACGAGAAACCTCGCGCCCGCTTTTACGGCTTCGCCGTTCAGCAGTGCGTGTGACAGAACCGCCATGCAACGCAGGCTAACTTTTACGTTCACGCGCGGCCTTTAATACATTACCTCTATCATATATTTACTACACTGACTGATTATCCTCATAGGACGTTCCATCCTTGACCGCACAGCGGAAACAGTTTCTGTGTCAATTGCCAATCGATCCACTTCTGTTACACTACAGACATATTGAAAATATCCTGTACTTTTCCCACTGCCTTCTCGGTTTTCCCCTTTCTCTTTCCCCATCCAAAGCCCTCACTTTTTTTAAAATGACCATAGTACTTTAGCTATTGTTTCGTTATAAAGGTCTCTAACCATCGATCTTCCACTTTGCCGGGTTCTTCCCTAACTGACTTATTTGTTCTGTGCTCCGTCCACGATATTTTAAAAAGTTTTCTGTCACACTTCATTTCGGAGGCGTTTTAAATAATCAGACTTTTTAAAGTTGTTTTTCCAAGTGTCCACGTCTCACAGCCATATGTAGCTATGAGAAAAACTCATGTTCTATGGTTGGTTGGTCTAAGTATTCGGCTCAGTTTTGTTTAAGGATCTTGACCATTCCACAAGAATTTCAGCTTCGTCAGCTTGTTCGTTGCCCTCCTTATTTCCTCCCACCATCTCCATTTCCAGATATCAGATTTATTATTGTAGATAATTAGATTTACGCATGCACAGTGGAAATCCCACCCTTACAAGAGGTTAGTCGATAGCGGTAAAAATTGAAAAATTTTAACCGTTAGCCGTAAATAGGGTAAAAAAGAATTAACCGTAAAAGAAATTGTTCCCTAAATTTGTTAATTTTAAGGAAAGTGCTAAACTCACTTATGTTTGCGTTTTTTATTTCCCGGCTACTTTGACTCCGTACGCACGTTAAGCCAAGCGCCCTTTAGGTGTTGACCAAGACCTGGGCTCCATTTCCGCCGCTCTCTCGACGAAGCAAGTTTTTTTCCATAGCGAAAATCTGGCTTCTTGTTGGGGATTAATATTTGTGATTTTCAGGAGTTCGTGCCCTCGAAATACTAGTGAAACAACAAGCAGAGATGTCACTGTTTGTAAAACACGTTGCCGTTAAACAACAAGAGCCAGACAAGTCCTTGTAACAATTCCCTGTTTTTCTCTGACGCTACGACAGACATTGTTATGCCTAATCCCTGTGCGGCGTCTCTCCACGCAATCTCGATCAAGACATTTCGGTGGCGTATGGCTGAGAAAAAAAAACTTGCTCGGACCACATGACCCAAAGCGCATTAGCCGCGCGGAATAATGACACCTATGGACAAGGCAACGGCAGACAGTCGTTCTGTACAGTCCTTCGCTATCATTAAAAACACTGGACATGGGAAATTTGTTTTTGGCCGTTTTCACACTATGGCTAGAAGTGGATTATCCGTCTGAGACTAGCCTGTGTACCGTCGCCCCCTCCCCCACAGACACCCCTTCTCCGATTTTTTCTGAGGGGAGGGGGCGGCTGTACACTGGCTTTCTGGAACGGATAGTCCATCTTCAAACTTTCCGTCAAATTGATGGATAAACTCAGGTGGATTGTTCATTCAAAATTAAAACCATTCCATTTTCAAATAAAGACGTATTACCTATCTGCCGCGAATTATCAAACGGATAACCCGTCTCACACGAATAATCCGTCTCTAGTGTGAAAACGGCCATTTCTGTTATAAATGAATGTCGCGTCCTGGCCTTGAGTTGGGCGTTCGCGTGTCTGCTTTTGCTTTTGCACAAAGATTATTTTTAATTGACTACTGACATTTCTATTCATAAAATAATATTAAAAATGGAATACTTTATAAAAAGTATTAAAAGTTTTCAAAAGAATAGCTTATTTCATCCAGAGAAGATCCTAAGACCTTTATTTTGCTTTAAAGATAGAAATACAGGTTTATTAATATTTAACTCTTTGAAACAAAAGAAGTTAATTTTTAACTTTTTGTTAACCGTAACGGAAAAAAATTAACCAATAGCCGTAATGAGCCAAAATTTTAGCAGATTACTTTAAAAGCCACTACCCCATTGAGACCCTCTTAATAGGGAAATTTCACAGTCACTGATTTGCTGATTATTTGCGGTTTTACCCGTAACTCATAAATCATAAACACACACCTCGGTTGTTGTCATGGCTACTATAGGTTCCTTTCACGTTTCGCTCAGCTTATGTGCCCCCCCCCGGTAAATGTTTATTTTTCAAAAGAGAGAGTTTAAGCTTCACGCAAACGGCAAACGTCAGACTCAAGTTGACAATGTGTCTCAAAACAGAAAATGAGCAGATAAAAAAGCTCAAAGCAATTCTTCTGGATAAAAAATTGCGCGAAACTACTAATTTATGTGTAGAAATAACGAACAGTAAACGACAAGAAATGGGGGAACTTGGCCACGTGGTACAAATAGGACTAAAGGCGGTTATATCGTAGGAAAAAGGGTCGGTAGATTACAGCGTTAATATAGAAGTATTTCACCTCCAGACCATCTTCTCTGCCAGACAGCAGTAATTCTTCAAGAGCTTTCTGCTTATCCCCCTGTAAACAAAATTACAGTATAAAAAGCAATGAAAATTTTTCCACAATGATTGGATTCCAGGCTCCTGGAACAACAATTTTTTGTGTAGGGGAAATCTAATTATCAAAGTAAAATAAAGGAAACATTGTTTATTCAAGATCACAGGCCAACATTTCATGTCAACATCAGCAGTGAAAATCTGATACTTATAGCTGCTGCTTTATATCTTCACTCAGAGACAATAATGGAACCATCATTTTCTCTTTATTCACGATTCACCGTCGGGACTTTTCTTAATCTCAGTCCAAGACCTCTTATTATTTCGTCTACAATTGGTTTTGTCATAATCTGTAACGTTCGCTTTTGAAATTTTTGGGTTATATGCTTCTGCTAGCATACGAAGAGGGTCTGAATGTGGGGGTGGGGGGGTCCACTTGTCGGTTAAAATTCAGTAACTTTGTCGGTAGTCGGTTAAACTTTTCGATTTTCGTTTGTTGTCGGAAAATTTTCCTTTCTCAAAAAAATAGCACTTTAGGTGGTTTTGTATGAGATTCCACTTTTTCATTGAAGCTTCTTTTTTATACTGAGACACTAAGGGCTGGTATTGTGTCACGAAAGGCAATATTTCTTTTTTTTCCTTGTTGTTTTGCTTCAGGAGAGCTACCTTCCTTTCTGTGAGTTTTACTTCTAATAGCAATTTTTCTTTCAAAACTGTGTGGTTAGCCTCTGCCTATCAAGCGCTTTTGAAATCTGAAATACTTCCTCAGAAGAGTTTGTTCGTAGGATTCTCAAGGCTTCTCGTTTATCTAGACTGCAAAACAGTCGGTTTTTTTCTCAAAATCAGTAAAGAAATCGGTAAAGCGTGGCGTATGAGTCTTACGTGCGCGAAGCTCGCGAGCCTCACACGCCCATATTTTTAGCGTCTCTTCCCAGTCTCGCTCTCTATTTTCAGCCTCGTTCCAGACCTTTTGTTTGACTGCTCTCGAATACGCACAAATACGGACTGTTTTGCAGTCTACGTTTGTCAAACAGGCGCTTTAACAGTTGGTGGCTGATAAGAGGTGAAAATGTATATACTGTAAGATTTCCGTTTGAAATGCGTCTTTACGTCAAGGATAGCTTTTTCTCAATTTTCGCTGAATGTTGTGCCTTGCTATACAACCATTTCCAAAAAGAATGTCTCATTTTCAGATATTTCGGACTTGAATTTCGTAGTAGGGTGATGTAGGTTTACGTGTTCCGCGAAGAAAGCTACAATGTCCGGTTTACTTATGTCTCATAGGGAAGAATGTCATTTATGTAGCGTTTTCAAACAGTTGGTTTAAAGACGGTTTTGCTTAAACTTTGTGTTTCAATATATATATGCCATGAAAATGTTGGAAAGGAAACTGCTGTCTTTGTGCTCATCGCGGTACTCCGTGGGTTTGTGCTGTAGTGCTTTCCATTAAAAGGGAAAGAATTTTCTTTGAGGATTAAACTAAGCATTTCTCTGACCGAAACAAGAAACGTTCGGTTTTTTCAACTTTGACTTTTCAATAAAATTTATAAAGTCGGTAGCATTTTTAAGGTGCGACTTTGTGATTTTGGTATTGGCTGTAGCAATGTACCTAGGCCATCTGATGAGTCATAAATTTGAAGAGGTTACTATTCCTAACGGCTAGAAAAAAAAAATGCAAAATTCTCCTTTTTTAAGTGGGAACAAATACTGATATCAGACCATGTCGGTAGTCGGTTATTTTTTACTCATTTTGTCGGTAGTCAGCAATGTTTTTCGCCCTTTGTCGCTAGTCGGTTAACCCCATTCACACCCTCTACGAAGCGTCGAGTTGATATAAAAGTGCGTAATTTAACAATTTTTATCACAACCGTTTCGGTGCATTTTATTTTTTATTATAAAAACAACAAAATAATGAAAAGATCTTCTTTGGTCAGATGTGATGGTATATACCATCAAAATCAAGCGAGAACGAGCTCAAAAAGAAGATACCTTAATATTTGTTCTTTTGCTTCGCCTTCGCGCCATCGTAGTCTGTCTTGTCTTGATATCTGAAACATTTAATCATTAATTTAACAACGTGCAGAATTTTCAACTACTTTCCCCAGCCAAGATTCTATCTAGGTTCTATTGTTTTTATTGTTTGGGGGAGAAGTCCTCCAAACCGAAGACCACAAGCTTCCTAAGCGGGGCGCGGGGGAGGGGGTCCAGGGGGATGCAAACCCGGAAAGTTTTTGAAATGAATGTGCGCTGAGATGTAATCTGGCGATTTTGAGACATGATTTTGAGAAATATTACTTTGTGCACTGACCTCGTCGTCTTTTTTTGGGGGAGGGAATAAGCTTCTACCCCTCAAATACCCTACTGTAGATAGAACCCTGGATATTTACAAACGTCTTCCATATTTGGGCCAATCAGAGACGGAGACATATTTTGAATGCATAACAATGTTCACCTTATTTGAGTTGATTCGATTTTTGTTTCAATATGACTCCAATATTACATATCGACCTAGTAATTACCTAGCTAGACTTTCTTTTTACTCAGGCATTTCTTTCTTCCACGTACTTCCGAGCACTTTTATTTCAAGCATCATTTTAGTAATACCCAACCCTCGTCCTGCGCGTGTCGCGCTTCGCGCGAAATGCCGCGTTCGCCTCGCTTGTCTCATAAAGCGCCTGTTATGCAGGCTAAGTAATAGTCGTCTAGGCTCTCGTACTTTCGGCTGGCATTTTTTTCGAGCATTTTAGTGAGATAAAAGCATTGCTCTTAAAGCATTATTCTAGAGTTTTACGGGAATTTCCTTCAAAACGTTTTTCAGAGAAAACTGTAAATTAAAGAAATTTTTAAGGGAAAATGAATGCCACGCTAATACAGCCAGCAGAGGATTATCCCATGCTGCATTAATTAACAAATAAACAAGTCTTGACTCTGCTCTGTTCTTTTGTAAAGTGCTCCCAGGAAGTGGCTAGACTAATGGCTAGACTAGCCTGTGTACAGACCAGCCCCTCCCCCCTTCCCTCAGGAAAATCACAGGCTACGGCTAGAGCAAGAAGTGCTAGGGGAAACACGAGACGTAGGTTGTTTACCATTTACCACAAATTCCCGGAAATTCCGGTTGGGATGTAAATGGTAAACAATTTTTTGGTTCGTCCCACTGGAAAATTCCCGGGACAAACGGAAATTCTGAAAAGGTAGTCCCGTTTTCCCGATTGGGACGTTCCGCATGGGAATTCGTTTACCATTTACAAGTTTCGTGAGTTTCGTACCATTTTCATGTTGTAACTAGAATCCAGTCTAGCGCGGCGCGACAATCCGGAATTTTTAAGCAAATGGTAAACGAAACGTACCGTTCTTACCGACCGAAAATTCCCAACCAAAATTTCCGGAATTTTTTTGTAAATGGTAAACAACCGTAGTCCGTTGTTTCTCCCTACTTCTTGAGTGATCCAGCCGCTTTCTAAGTGCTTGTAAGAACGGAGCACAGTCAAGGCTTCCTTATTTATTTCATGATGAAGAATCCCACACATTACAGATTGACAGAACCATTGACAGATTGCATGACAGCATAAGCTCCGTGTTTTATATACTCATTACTAACTTGTATACGTTGTTGTGTAAAATAATGGAGAATTAAGGTGGGGCATTTCGGAGGAAACAAAAGCCTAGTCCGTCCCTCCAGTCCATCGAGGGGGTCTCGACTAAGAGTTCTCAAAATTTTTTACGCGAAGCTTTTAACCCTCCTCCAATTTTACCTTCAACGTCTTTTAAATTAATAGCCACAAGACCCAAATACTTTTCCAGGTGCACCCAGCTCTTGTGCAGTTTTACTGTATGTTTTTTTTTTCCTGTGGAGATCAATCGAGGAACGGCGGAATGACGGAATAAAATCGTCGACAACTGTGGTGATGTAGCCCCTTCACAGTTGTTTATAATGAACTAGGAATGGAAATTGCTAAATTAGCAGCTTGTTTTTCCGACACGTCACGTCTCTGAAGTCTCGTAAAAAAACCTCGTGTTTTGGCGGATATCCAGATCTTGTGTTCGAAAATTGGGAATATACTCTTTGCTGTGGAGCTTGGTGGTTCGTAGTAAAGTGACTGAGATTCTTATCATTCTGCTATCATCCTTTTGTGGAGTCACAACTTCCTAGTTTTTGCGTTGTCCGTTACTGTTTTTTTTAGTATTTAATATACCTAATACAGACAAGGTAGTAAGTGTGGCAGAGTACATTACAGTTATATTAAGACTTATACTTAGTTTCTGAGTAACAAAATTACAAGCAACAATTGTTCCCATCGCGTTAGCCGGCCTAACTACGGTGATAAGGTGTAGGATAACATGAAACAAGAAATCAAATCTTCTAAATAAGCTCTGCGAACATTTCTAGGGTTAAACAAACGACGAGGTTCAGATTATATAATTTTACAAATGCATGTACGCAGACAAGGAAAAAGGTCATTCATGTAACAAATTACGAAAACTTCTCTATGAAATTAACACTGTGAAAGGTTTGAACCCAGGAGTCATTTCAAAAGTAGGTTGAGTTTGATCGTCCGGGTTAACGTAGTCCTGAATAGGACTGTTGTTGTTGACAGTGACTGACGTTTCGACAACCTGTGCGGTAGTCATCTTCAGAGTCAAAGTGAGTTGTATCACGTCAGTAGATGGTATTATATACTCTGGTTATTGATCTGATTGGTCAATAAAGTCAAGATGTTATTGGTCGTCTGTCAGTGAAGCCGCGGTGTTATTGGCTATGAAGACTCGTAATCAGTAATTGGCGCGTTTCGATCCGTCTATTGTCACAGTTAAGCAGTCGTCTATTGTTAGTCAAATTGTCAGTTCTCCAGTCGATCTCTCGTAGTTAGTTTCGCTTCATCCCGTCACGCAGTCTGACAGGCCTTTCTCAATGTGTTTTGAAAATATCACTCTAGAACTTTGGTCTATTTCATCAGGAAATATATGTTATTTAAAATTTCAACAACGTGCAAGTTTGTGACTACAGATATATAATCAGCGATTTCTTGAAATTCGTATCAAATTCTTTTGGGAAATGTTGTACCTTGTTGGCATGACAAAGAGAATCGCAACCAAACCAACAGGCTAAATACTCAACTTATCTGAAATGAAACCTTTCAATGCCATGAAACAAGTAGATAGATATGTAGTACTGCACTATCCTAAACCGACCTTCAACCTTCTGGTTGCATTTGTTTACTGTAAGATATACATGTGTGGCATTCTCGTAGCTTTTAGTTAATTTCATCTGATTTTTTCCATCCCGGCCACAGCTCGGCTATGTCACAGACTAGGGCCGAAATAAACTAAATTGGAGAGCTCTTGTGTTGGTACGAAAATCATAGGTTAGCACATAAGAACCGCACAACGGTGTTTTCGGGGCATTTTCTGAACGGAGAGAAGTTGAGCCGCGCGGATTTCATGGGCGCTTATATGTCGGAACAAAGACTGGCACAAAAAAACTTTATAGTTCACTGTTAACAGGTATTTTATGCCATACCGTATTCATGTCGACATGAAAAGCTATCCGGTATAGTGTAGACATAGCTTACAAAAACTTTTTCACAGAATCAGAAGAAATCACACTCACCGCGGATAATCCTCTACTGCTTTCCATAGAAAGAACCTCTCGACACAATCCTCACCTGATTCAGATTGATGGTCAATCAGCAAAATCAACCAATCGCCGAGATGCATTTGATTTTTCCCAGGCCTTTCAGTTTCCACGACCACGCCCCTTAAAGATCCAAGAACCTGGTCTCTGTCCCGAGGGTGGGGGGTACTCAACAAATGTTTATACGGCGAAGCTCCGCCCCGAGGTCCAACCCCTTACCCTTTTTTACACCATATTTCATGAAAAAGGTACCCCTTTCGTATACCTTCTATTGACAAATGGTACCCTTTCACATACCTTGTTTAGAACTTTTTGAAGCCTTAAACCTTTTACAGGCACAAATAACAGATTTCCCCACCCCTCTATATACTTCAACTTGTGAAATCCCTACCCTTTCATATACCTGAAGCCTAAAAAAGGCACCCGTTTCGGGCGGAGCCTCCCCATCATAGGAATACCCACTCGGGTCTCGGTCATCATGGCTTATTTAAGGATTTTCGATCGAGGGCCAAAGTAAAAATAGCACACATACCGATAAAAACCCGCGTGTAAGAACCTGCATTTTTTGAAGTTTGGCAAAATAGGTTCTTGTATTATTTGGGGTAATTATTGACAATTTAGGCTAAATAGGTTCTTTTTGTTTTTTTTCTGCAAAGGGGAAATAGTTGTTGATCACCAGAAAAAGCTGAACAATTGCATGGGTTTGGTCCTTAAATATACAATATTTTAAATATTCACAACTCGGGGTAATAAACTGTAGAGTGAACATGAATCACTCTGATATCATGATCCTTTAAAGAAGAATTGATTACAGAATGTACGTTTGCAATGTTATTTATCAGGATTTTCTTATAATGCAACCTTGTTGGCAAAGTCAAACTCCATTGCTAAAATGTTTATCAAAATTTAACTCTGTTCCTACATATTAGAAACTGTTTGAATTTGCTTGGCGAAACCGGCTGTCATATTTTTGGTTATTACGATGGCAAATTTCTGCCAGCAGGTTGTTTTCACGGGGATTTTTTTCCTGTATTCCTAGAGCAGGCTTTCTAATCTATCCACTGCTTTTCAGGGTTGATGAGTTCCCAATTTTTCATTCAATAATAAGTTGCAGCATGCGCTGCCCCAGACAAGGTGGGAAGTACCACTAAATAAACCATATTTACTTTTAAGTGAACATTGCAATATTTTTCTAAATTGATATAGTCACGTTCATTAAAAAATACATTTAACACGAGCCGACTCTTTCCCAGCCAATAATTTAAAACGACTCAAAGCTTAAAGTGAATTCTTCTGAAGAAAGGAACCACTTTAGCGAAGGTTTTGGTGTATACTCAGTAACAACAATGTTGAATCACGTGTACGCAGACATAGGCAGATTCAATCAGAAGCTGCAGAATTCTATAGCTAACAAATTGCGCTTATGTTTGAATTTTCCGTCGCCGATACGGCTTATTTTGCAACTTTTGTGAACGATAAACAGCCGGCTTCTCAAGCAGTTTCGCTTCTCTTAAGATGTTTATAGGCTTTTCTCATTTCGTAATTTACAGTCACAGAAAAATGGCGGCAACAAATCGCGGCAACTATAACTGCGTTTGTAGTAACACTAAAATAGACAATACGCGCTATTCGTAGGAACACTAAAATAAACAATACGCGCTATGCAGTCTACCAGGAATTTTCAAATTTACTGAAATTAAGAACTCAGAATTGTGTACAATCTGCTTTATCAAGACTATGAGACATATGTTAGTTATCGTGCCGGTGAATATATGAAACTCCAGCTTTCATTTCAACAATACGCAGGTCAAAACTGACTTCTTTAAAACTTGCATAAAACTCTTCAGTCAGTTTGTTCAATCAAAGCACTAAAATCACATGTATTAAGAGTTCCGACTAAAAGTCCTAAAACCTCAGCTTACCTGTTAAATCGATTCTCCTCCACTCGATTAGTATTGGTAGCAAAATAGGCACCCGATTCGAAACCCCCAGCGATTCAGCGGATCAATTGAGTAAGCAAACCGGGGCGCTAATTCGAGCAGCTATAGTTCATAGACTTCATAGGTTTTTATCATTACAATCTGGTAGCTTCTTTAATCCAATCAGTCGTCTGCAAATTTCTTTCACGATTCTGTATTTTGTCTCCAGATTCCGTTTTCAAATTTTGTTTCCGCCGGACACCGGATCCTCGAAGGCCAATGACGGTAAGAACAATTTAACCGAATTAGAAATAATAAATACAGTATTAAAATGATAATGATAAAATAAGTAAACCTACTATTTAATTCTATAAAAAAAAAAACATTTAAAAAGCGAGTTTAGATTTCATTTGCCGTTTTGCGAGTCGACCAACCCTTACTTGACATTCTTCTCAGTGGTCACCTTCGCGGGTTTCCGCGAGTCACCCTGATCCAGCCGAGTCAACTTTTTGTTTCCCATGTATGAAAATTGCCTCAGTCGCCGCCGAGGGTGGCCAGAGCACGCGGGTGACCCTATTTATAGTAAAGACCCTTTAAGTGGCGGATCCAGGGGAGGGGCCCAGGGGGCCCGGGCCCCCCTTATTTTTAGAACAAAATGAGGCCCGAAGGCCCGAAAAATACTATTTTTGAGACCGCCCCCCCCCCCCTCCGCTTAACTAAAGGTCTGGATCCGCCACTGCCTCAGATTAGCAACGAAGACTACAACAATGTTTTCCTGAGGTAGAAAATGAACTCTCTCCTGAAGATAAAGTTACTACTTAACAGAAGGCTGGAAGACCAGAAGTTGAGATTTTCACGAAGGAGGATGTCCTAGTATTACCGGTAATTATCCGGGAACGTGGGGAAATAAATAATGCCAACCTCTAGAAAAATCCTGGCTACGCCCCTGCTGTAAGAGACAACCGGCTTTCCTTGTTTGAATTACAATAATATTGCTAACTCTACCAGCCCTGTTGGGCACGGCTGTAAGTTATCCGCTTCCGGGATACATTAAAGAACGGCGGACGCGAGATACGACCCCTTCGACGGTAGGTAGCGCTGACCATATATTTATAAGATCGCAGCTCTGGACCGGTTTTAAGCGCGCGTGGATAATCTGGTGCCTTTGGCCGTCTTTTTCTTTCATGTTTGTAGATCACCGGGGTAGATCATCACCGGTTTTAAAGTTTAAAGGTAAGAATTTGTCTTATAACCTTCCCAGCAGCAACCAAGGCAAATTTCCTCGGCCTATAATTTGTTTAACGGATTCTTAACGCGCGCATCTCAACACGGATCTCATGCAAAACAATTTTGGCAAACGGCGAAGAATCAAGACAATGACATAGAAATGTACAACAAAATTGCGAAAATTGCGAATTATAGCATTTCTTAGGATTTTACGTGAACGTGCAAAAACGACATTCTTGAGATGGGCTCAAGAGCTGTTTGTCTTATTGAGGGATTCAATCACGTTTTTCTGTCATCTGGGATATAGGTTACTTTCCCAGGGGGAGGGACTTCCTATAATGGCCTTAGCTTGAGGCTTCGCCCGGTAGGAGGTACCTTTTTCAGGCTTCAGGTTTGAGAAATGAAAGGGTAGCCTATGTCAGTGTAGCTGCACCCTACTCCCAACAAACGAAAAAGAGAGGGAGTTCCTTTGTCAGGGGGAGGGTGCAGCTACACATGGGCTAATGAAAAGGCAAGAAAATTTTTCATTTAAGTATTTAAAAGGGCTCTTAATTAAAAATATGTACCTTATGGCTATCATTTTTATTTGTTAAAGATTTTGCAAAAATGAGTGATTTCTTCTTATTATTGTAAGTCTTTGTAAGTGTTTTCATTTCTTTTGGAGTCTGATCACCAGTTAAAGTACTTATCACAATGCTTGCTCTGATAGTGATAAGGGTATAATTCTCAGTGGTTTTTTTAATTACCATTTTTCAATGAAAGGTATAAGAAAGGGGTACATAAGGGGTTGTACCTCACGGTGGGCCTCCTCCTATAAAACTTTGACGAGTGGTGTCCTGGGGTATTTCTCTAGATTAGTATTCAGCTTTTAAAGGCCAATTTGATATTTTGATCCACCCTTTTTAGTTTTAGAAGTGAAAGAGTACAAAAGAACAACATTCAGAGTTATTCACCTCACTCACACTGGCAAGGTGAGTCTTGAGAGCAAGAAATCAAAGCATGCAGTGAATGCAATAGAGCAAAGAAGTGCAAGCAGCAAGACAAGGGAGTGCAAGTATTGTGATATTACCTTTAGCAATTCCTCAGATTACAAGGAACATAAACGTGAACACAAAGGAGGCAAATCTCATTGGAAGGATAATGAACAGATACAACACTGAAAAGAAGCCTTACAAGTGCAAGTTTTGTGACAAGAGGTACAAAAAAATGTTACGTTGTAAGCAACATGAAATGAAACATGAAAAAGTGAAACCTATCCAGTGCAAGTATTGTGATAAGAACTTTAATAAGTCGTCAGATCATGAGAAACATGAACTTTCATGTTCAGCAGTGAAACCTTATAAGTGCAACCATTGTGACAAGAGCTTCAAGAAGTCATCAAACGTCAAGCAACATGAATCAACCCACACAGGTGTGAAACCCTATGAATGCAAGTATTGTGATAAGTCTTTCAGCCGGTCAACTCACTGCCACCAGCATGAACTGATACATACAGTTAAACCTTATAAGTGTGAATATTGTGATAAGTCCTTTCGATGCTCATCAGAGTGCAATGAACACAAAAAAAACCACCAAGAATTGCAGCCTTATCAGTGCAGGTATTGTGATAAGTGGTTTAGATGGTCATCAGACCGCAAAAGACACGAGAACACTCACGAAGGTGTCAAACCACACCAGTGCAGGTATTGTGATAAGTGCTTTGCGCGATCATCTACCTGCAAAGAACATGAATATACACACACTGGAGAGGAGTCTTATAAGTGCAAGTATTGTTTGAAGGGATTCACTCAATCATATAATTGCAAGAAACATGAGTTCACACATACAGGTGTGAAACCTCATAAGTGCAAATATTGTGACAAGCGATATACCCAGTCATCACATTTAAAGAGACATGAAAGGAATGCACACATGAGCGAAACCTCATAAGTGCAAATATTGTGACAAGCGATATACCCAGTCATCACATTTAAAGAGACATGAAAGAAACGCACACATTAGAGAAACCTTATGAGTGCATAAATGTGACTGTTTATTACTCAGTCATTGCATTTCAAGTGAAATTGACATACTCACAGAGAGGAATGTATCCTTATGTAAAATGTTAAACATGTTTTGTTGGGCTACTCATGAACTTGTGCCAAAACTGTTGAGTTGTTGCTTTTGGCTTTCATTGGCTTTCATTGCCCTGTCATTGTTTGTTAATAAATGTTTGAACCAAATAGAGAAGGATTGAAAATGTTGTGTACAAATAATGGTTTTCAACTGATTGTTCACTTGACTGTATTAATATGAGATCAGTCGTGGCATTTCTTTTCAAAGTATTTCAGATTGAATTTATTCACAGGAATAGACGATTTGAGCTCTTATTATTTTGTCAAGAAAAAGTAAAGTAATAATCAATAAAGTCTTCATTTCAAAAGATAAACACACATATCTTATCTGGCAAAATTATGACTGTAAAAAGCAAGATACTGCACATGAAATGACAATAACATTCTAATGAAATTAAGGAGACAACTCATATTAGGTAAGTATTAAAAACAAATTCACAGTGAAATTTACTCACGACAGTGAAATGTTGTAAAAACAAGTTTTTATTTTACAAGTAACTGTAACCATTGTAACTACTCCAACTTACTTCCTTCCATCACCTTTAAAAGAAGAGTTGAAAGGCTTACAACATGTTCCTTATCCACTATATGCTCTTTGATTAAGAGCTTTTGTAGGTAACTAACACAATGATATTAGGGGGTTTCTGAAAACGTTGCCAATCACAATTTTCCACAAAAGGAATGGTATTTCCCAGGGTTCTTTTACTTAACAATTTCTATGGAATCCTGTCTTATCAAGGTCCAGTGCCTTCCTAATGTCAGAAAGTCATTATTATTTTACTAATATGATCATCCCACCACAATGACCAACAACCACTTTCTGGAGGTCGACCCATAGTTTGAAAGGTTATAAAAGTGTGCATAGTTAGTAATTAATTCTGATATATCATGTGATTTTATCGCAAGTCAAAAAGGACTTGATATGATTGAGGTGTGGAGGGGATCAAAACCCCTCAAAGTCCCTAGGGCTTTCAAACAAAATCCCACAAAAACCCAGAAATTAACCACCCCCCCAAAATCCATGTTGTTCCAGTTATTTCCAGTCAAAAGTGAGGATACTGAGCCTCGGTCTTAGGTCAAGTAATCAGAGAGCACAAAATTTGCCATTCTTGTCTGAAGTTTATACCAACTCATACAGTAAGCTAAAGGGTGTTTCACCTCAAAGCCAATGCAATGACATTGCTCAAAAACTCTTTTTGATACCAGAGCCTCCTTATTTTGACTGCTCAGGCAATAAACAAGAGTGGCCCAAAAGTGACTTGTGAAAATCTCATTCCTAGAAGCTGGTATGTTTTAGGTCAACACCAACTGGATAAGAGTAAAGGGAGGTCTGGGCTGGTTAAAGGGGTGAGTTGAAGCAATCTTGTCCCCAAATTTCCCCAAAATGACTACTGAATCCTTACCCTACACCACAGTGTCCTTGCTGTTTGAGTATGATCTTTAATTTCTCAACATACCCCTGTCTTGTACCAGTTTTGTTTTCAAAACATATGCTATGTGCCACATGCTGTTCTGATTGGCTTTTCTGTGTTTTGAAGGCTTTATTGAAGAGCTTAGAATTTATATTTTGAATTTACCTTTTTAAGAAGGTAACTGAAGATTCCAAAAGCAAGAGTTCAAAATATGTTTCGTACAAGCAATGTAAAATTAAATTAAATTTTTTCATCTTAACTGTCTTTAACTTTAGTAACTGGCAACACAATGCTCAGCAATAAAAGCATTGTACAATATGTAAGCCTGCTAAAATCTTAATCTTATGGTTGGGCGGGGCCACAGGAGATCTTAACTAGTTCTGATGAGGTTTTTTGGAAAGAACCCTTGTTTTAATGAGCTTGTTTATAGCAGATGGTTTTGATTGTTAAAAATCTACACTTGATTTTGTACATAATTTGCTGGCAATTTTTTAAACATTACTTTTAAATATTTTATTTTTTTAATTTCTCTGGTAGATCATTTCAGCATTGAGCTCCTCTGAATTTTAAAGAGAATTTCTTATAATTTGTCTTCCTGTAATCAATGTTTGATGCAGATTGTGTATCAAGACTGTTTTATTGAAAAATAAGCATATTTGAAATTGATATTTTTAATGATCGATGTGGTGAAACCTGGCAAGTGTAACTTGACGGGGTATTTTTTTCGGGATCTGAAAAAAAATGTAAGATAAATTGGCCATTGCCTCCGGGCCTCTGTTTCAAAATGAGGGAAGCTGCTCAGCCTTTGATATGGAAATCATTTTTTATTGTCATGCAAATAAAACTCATTTTCACAAGAAAGGTTGTGCACCTAGCCTCATTTTGAAAGTGAGGGTTTTTGGAACTCAGAAGTGGCCTATTAAATGGCTTAATCCCTGGTTTGTTATTACATGTTATATATTCCAAGGTGGCCATTGGAGAGAGGTTGAACTGAAGTACTACAAATTATAGAAGCTAAGCAATAACATCTGATAGCTGAATTACCTATGACTGTATGTATCTCAGAAACATAGCAACCAACACAACTACTAGAACCAAAATCTTTAGGCTGTATGTTTCTGTGGATTTCATTTTCTTCTCATGTGGTGAAGTGCGGGTCTTTGTTGCGTAAATCACATTTCCAGGAGCATCTTCAATGGCCTTTTTTGCACCCACCCATGTACCAGGTCCCATGAGACGATACTGTGCTGGTGTACAGGGTCCAAAAAAGCACCTTAGGGCCAAGACTGGGTCACTGAAAAAGAGCCTGCACAAGTCTGGCTTACAACCAACCTCACTGGCTATTTCATCACAGTATGGAATGTAGTCAACCTGAGTGATAAAAGATAAACAGTGAAAATTTTATAGATGAAGATTTTAGAGCCCACCAGTTCTCTTGGTTTCTTTTTGAAAGTTTGTGAATTATATAAACTATGCACAAGAAGGAAGATTCTGCCACTTCTCTTGGACTTTCACCACTTTTTTCTTCTCCCGGCCTGCGTCATTGTTTTGGCGTTATTTGTGTCTGCACTTTTTTCCTTTGGCTTGTCACACTGTTTGTCAACATACTTTGCAAAATGTGCAATTTTTCTCTGACTTTCTTAGTTAAGACCAATATCTGAGGCTACAAATACATTTTCTGGGTTTGCGTATTTTTCCTCCACCTATAGCTACACCATTTTAGGACATACAAGAACTAAATTCGATATAACGAACGATTTTCTTTACCCCAGTAGTAGTCAAAAATAATATAAAAAGGAACCTCAATATATAACAAAACCTCTTTATAGCAAACAAATTTTGTCAGTCCCTTGGGCCTTCATTAAATCAAGGTCCCACTGTACATGAAATTTTGACAACATGCAATCAAATCTGGTGATTTCAGCGATTTTTCTAAAATTCTAAAAATCATTATTAAGAGCAATTCTCTGTAAGAATCAAGCAAAGTGGGAAATGAAAAATTTTGAGCTCCCCTCAAACTTTGCATGCAATTAGATATTGTGGGGGGATGTCTAAAAATGCACTTTGTTTGGGTTGCTACTTTATTGTTGTCATGGTAACACCAACTGTTTGTTGGTGGCAAAATATCTAATATTTAACTAAGAAACTGTTGTAAAAAGTGCAAAATGTGTAGCTCTGTTTCTCAAGTCCATTAAAACGCTAGAACCCAAGACTTTAAGCAGATATAATACCATCATTCTAGTTTACATTTGTGTATATTGCTCTTTATTATATCAAATTTGCGTGTCATAAACGGTTAATCAACTACATAGAGTTTCGGCCATTTGAGTTGATGGCTAAAATAGGGTTATCCTTTCCCTGAATTTCTCCAAAAGTACGGCAGTTCCAGAGCTAAAACTAAGCAGGCAGTTTACACACATATCCTAGTTACTAAGTCTGTAAAAATCTCTGCGGGGCGGGCTCTTCTGTTTGCAAAGGCAATTAACGAACAAACGCCAAATTTCAGTTTTTGTATATTTCATCGCAGTTGACAATCTATCTACTAGCCAACAAAATTTCTAAAACACTGAAACTACCTTCATTATCAAAGAATATTATGTACTGAGTCATTTTATGATCAAAAAATTATTACTGGCTTTCAGTTTTCTAAACAATATCGATCAAAATAAGGCTTACTTTACGGTTTTCTCTACTTCACCGCTTGAAGCGTAGCATTTACATTCAACGAACACTCGGTTTCTCGAACCATTCTCACGTGTCCAGTTGTGCTGTTTCCCATTGTAAACCATTGTAAGTCTCCTCAGTCACTTACAACAAGTTATAAAGTGATACAGAAGCCGATAAACAAGTCATACACAAGTCCTTGGCAAGCCAAGCCACATCTTGTAAACACGCACTCTTCCACTTTGCATTTACGCCGTATTTCTTCATTAGATGTCATCAATCGCTCCAGAGAGAGTTAACCTCATTAGGTTTCAGTCATTAAGCCCACAATAGGAATTGCAAACGTATTTGATAAAATCCGAAACTTCAAGTCGAAAACCGAGCTTAGAAAGCTGAAAAAGACACTCGTTGACATCTCTGTGAACATGCAACCTCTCCTGGTCAGCGGTGTTAATCAATGCAACATAAACAATTTCCGGTAGAAATAAAATCCTTTTCCCTTCCCTCCTGATCGAAGATTACATCCCACCTTGCTCAGAGAGTGAAACCAAATTATGATTTCTTAGTGAAAGTAATCGTGGTGTTTGTACCTTTCTGCAAACTTACGGGCTCAGTAAATGTTGGAAAGGTATTACCGATGAAGTTGACTTCCTACTCTGACGTGCCGGTAATAAAGTTCGTTTTATTTTCTTCACTCTTCTGTAAAGTACTAGGGGGGAAAACAAAAATTTGAACAAGGAAATTTAGGGAACATAGACTAGAAGTTATTTGAGAGACTGTAATTTCTCAGCTTGTGTATTGCTAGCAACACTAATTTTGTCTCCACTCTCCGTTAGAGGTTTCAACTCCCAGTAGATGGCTATTCCTTTTTAGTCACTATTTGGGTTGTAAATTGTTCACAAAGAATTTTGCAAAATGACACTTTACTTGGACGGCTTGTCTTCTTGCGCTACGTGTTGTTGGGACACTTTGCAGGTATATTCTCACCTTTTCCTCGTTTTCCTTCATTTGAATGCTGACCCCTCTACTTTCTCTGAAGTTAGGATATGTAGCTAAGCCTGCACGGAGTTTCTATTGGATCACGCTTGCATAAATTCCACCCCCCGCTTCAATCCCTTTTACGCCGGCCACACATGCGAAATATAGCTAGCATAAGAGTATAAGAGAATGTATAAGAGCAATATAGTTTCAGCGCAATGTGTACTGAGATTGATAATTTAACATCAGTTGTAATAAAATCATTCACCTAATACCGAATAACGAAAGCTAGAGACTTGAAGTACAGGTATACGTTTAAAGTACTTTGTTGTAGCCAGAACCCCGGGACATTCAGTCGTGTCAGGAGACAACAGGGCGACAACAAATTCTGAAGCTACTTGCGTCGACAAGTGTAAAATCGAAAACTCCTAAAGAAGGTACGGAAGCCCTTACAAAACAATATGCTCCTCATGTTATCATGATATTCAAGGGCCAGGAAAAAGTGATCTGCCTTGCTTTTAGCTAAAAAAAATTCCACAGTAAACTAGCTTTAGAGTGTATGTATGTACGAATCCGAAAGCCGATTTCTGTAAAAAGAAGCTTTCTTCTATATTAAAATATATTTAAATATCTCAAGTCCATGTTCCCAACATTCCGTTGTTCCAGATTTTCTAATTACTGTATTTCAAAGTACAAGTTACGAATTTGTGTTGGTACAACATGTTTCAAATCCTATGGTGAGCGGCCATAGGAGTTACTTGAGGGTTTCCCCCCTAGTATTTAACAGAAGAGTGCAGAAAATAAAATGAACATGCCTGCACGGCAGACGGTAGGAAGTCAGCATCCAACTCCATTGGTAATACCTTTTCGAAATTTGCTAAGCCCGTAAGTTTGCAAATAGGTAGAAAAATTGCGATTACATTCACTGAGAAGAAAAAATTTCGTCTGACCCTGCATGCAACCTTCGATCAGGCGATCCTCTTTCTCCATCATCTCCGGGAAGTGAGGGGAAAACAATGTTACCGGAAATGACCGGAAATTCCCGGAAATTGTTTATGTTGCGCGATTAACACCGCTGACCAGGACAGGTTGCATGTTCACGGGAATGTCAAAGAGTGACCACTAGTTCAGCTTTCTGAGCTTCTCGACTCGAGATTTCGGATTTTAATACGTAGATAATTCCAATGCTTGGCTTAATGACTAAAACCTAATGAGGTTTAACTCTCTCTGGAGCGATTGATGACATCTAATGAAGAAATACGGCGTAAATGCAAAGTGGAAGAGTGCGTGTTTACAAGATGTGGCTTGGCTTGCCAAGGACTTGTGTATGACTTGTTTATCGGCTTCTGTATCACTTTATAACTTGTTGTAAGTGACTGAGGAGACTTACAATGGTTTACAATGGGAAACAGCACAACCGGACACATGAGAATGGTTCGAGAAACCGAGTGTTCGTTGAATGTAAATGCTACGCTTCAAGCGGTGAAGTAGAGAAAGCCGTAAAGTAAGCCTTATTTTGATCGATATTGTTTAGAAAACTGAAAGCCAGTAATAATTTTTTGATCATAAAATGACTCAGTACATAATATTCTTTGATAATGAAGGTAGTTTCAGTGTTTTAGAAATTTTGTTGGCTAGTAGATAGATTGTCAACTGCGATGAAATATACAAAAACTGAAATTTGGCGTTTGTTCGTTAATTGCCTTTGCAAACAGAAGAGCCCGCCCCGCAGAGATTTTTACAGACTTAGTAACTAGGATATGTGTGTAAACTGCCTGCTTAGTTTTAGCTCTGGAACTGCCGTACTTTTGGAGAAATTCAGGGAAAGGATAACCATATTTTAGCCATCAACTCAAATGGCCGAAACTCTATGTAGTTGATTAACCGTTTATGACACGCAAATTTGATATAATAAAGAGCAATATACACAAATGTAAACTAGAATGATGGTATTATATCTGCTTAAAGTCTTGGGTTCTAGCGTTTTAATGGACTTGAGAAACAGAGCTACACATTTTGCACTTTTTACAACAGTTTCTTAGTTAAATATTAGATATTTTGCCATCAACAAACAGTTGGTGTTACCATGACAACAATAAAGTAGCAACCCAAACAAAGTGCATTTTTAGACATCCCCCCACAATATCTAATTGCATGCAAAATTTGAGGGGAGCTCAAAATTTTTCATTTCCCACTTTGCTTGATTCTTACAGAGAATTGCTCTTAAAATGGTCTCAAGTACAGGTCACATTCCACAGGTCAAGAGTGCAGGTCATTGCTCCATCGATAAATTACTACACCACCTCGATCTAATAGAGCATTTTGTTAAGAGATTAGGGCTAGGAGACAGTTTTAATGCTGTTCATTTAATATCTCTATCGTGGTGACCTGTACTCTGACCTGTGGAAAGGTGACCTGTATTTTAGACCTGCCATCAAAATTAAGTGTTGCTAGGTTCAAATCATCGCTAAATTAAAATGAGTACAATATGAAATTCTGCCATCTCATCACTTTCACACACATATGTTATTTGATGGTTGATGATGATGTGTATCATTGACTTTGTGTACCTTAAATCTCAGTGAGGTCACAGCATTAAGAAATGACATTACAGTAACAGGAGGGCATTTTGTGTGCGCATGCGTCAATATGAGCTGTTGAAATGCCACAGAGGCATTTTCTTTGAACTGCTTACCTTCAGTACCAGAATTTGCAGGCTGTTTTCTAGAACTGAATGACGTGTATTGGGTGCTACGTTCCACAAACGTGTTCTTCAACGTATCGTGGTATTTCTACGATGAAAGTGAGTTTATTGTCGTCTCGCTGTTGCCCTTGAGAGGACAGTCTTTCCTTTCGTAAAACAGTACATCGAAGACAAGATGGCGGCTGAATGTTCTTACGACCTAACATTTCGCACACATTTTTTGAGCAGGAGGAAAAGGTTGGTATGATAATTTTTTGTTAAACAATTATCCTATAGATACTTAATTCTTCTCAATAGTAAAACTCTAAAATCGAACTTAATCATTTCAGGAATACAGAGGTTAATTAAGTGTCCATTCTGCCGTGAAACTGTTTTTCACCCTTTCGCTGGCTTGTTTATCTCGAAATCTTGCCTTTGTCCACAAATTGAGTTAACGATTAATGAAACTAAGAATACTTCCGCGAATGAATGGTGCTTTGATGAAGGCTGTGAAAAATCGCCTTCTGCAGTAATTTTAGCCTTCTTCACCGGTACGTCTTCATTGAGAAATTTAAATACACACACTTCACCTATAAATTTAAATCAATATAATGATGCGAGTAAGATTGTGTTTTGAAAATAAGAATATTCCATCATTTAGTTATACAAAGGAAAAAAAAATACAGCAATCGGTTTGAATTCTGATTTTTTCCACCTTATTTTGAAGGTACACTGTTTGTTTACATTTCGTTACGCAAATAAATATAACATTTTGGTGTTTTAAAGAAAATCTAGCCTAACTCCACAACCCCAAAATAGCACGAAATGAAACGTTATCAATACATCTTTTAAATAAATCCTGGCTTCTGCTGCAAAAAAATCGCATTTATTCCTAAATGATACCATTTTGTGGATACTACATTTGTTGATATGCTAATTTTGAGACATTTCATTCACAAAGTATGTTGAATGAGACCAGCTTCTCCTCTGTATTGAACCACATTCTTGTTAATGCATCCATTTCTGCTTGATAACTCTTCCATGATGTACAACTTACATAGGAGGTTCATCTGGACACAGTAAAAAGCTCCCAACAGAAACATTAATAATAGACAAATTCATCCATCTGCAGTGTCAATTTTGTTGTCGCATCCCAGCTCATCTGGGTCCTCTAGAAGTAGTATTTATGTTTTGAGGAAACAGCATTATATGCACCCCTTTAACAAACTTCCTGTCTTATGTTTAAACAGGATTTGAAGGTGAACAACATTGTCAGTTAGATTTATGGAGTGATGGCCATTCTCAGTTTTGAATGGATCACTACTGTCATCAAATATTAATAATAACAAGAAATCGATTGTGGAACGCACGAGTTGTTACTCAAGAGTCGCTTTAAAATAGTAGCGTAGGAAAATCTCTGTATCTTTTAGAGTTAAAGAAAAATAAAAGTATTGTTCGTTTTTTCGGGGTACATATGTGCATTCGTTTTGTCTGCAACTGAGCTTATGAAATGCTCAGATCAAGTGATCAAAGTCAATCCATTCTTCATTTCCTGTAGAATATTTTTCATAAAATTTTCCTCAAAAACTTTCGAAAAACTGTAAAAAAAAGCTATAGATTTCATGCTTTTGTGGCATATATAAACACATGTCTCCGTGATCAGTTTAACATGAGACATCGCGCTAATAAATAAACCTTGCGTGGTAATTTTTTTTTTGCCGTTTAGTCTTAAAGCAGCTGAACATTGCTACGATGCATTTCCTCCTTGATAAGTAAAACCACGAGTTTGGAAATGAAACCATAGAAATGCATTGCTTTGCCAGTGAAAATCAGACCTATACAGGAACATGACTTTTCAGTTGGCGTTGAGTCCTGAAATTCTTTAAAGGGCCAAGAAAACCTGCTGCTGAAAAATCTACAAGTGAAAAACCCGGGTAGAAAGTGTCCGATTTTTGTCATGGAGAATATTTTTTGCTGGAAAGTACGGTATTCAAAGCACCAATGAAATGGCTTTTAAAAGGATCGTACCTTTACGCGAGTTTTCGACTTCCCGCCATCAGATTTGATGCGCCTATGCTATTGTTGTTCAGCGGATGCACGCATGCACATGCAAAATGCCCTCCTGTTCATTACAGTAGTTGCAGCTTCATTTGTTTCGTTCAAAATTAAGCTTCAGAATGTGGTATTATTTTATTTAAAATGAAGCTGTTGATGTTTGATTTTATCACATAAATGTTCTATTGTTGTAAAAGTTTTGAATACCTTAATTCGCCAAAGTTTCAGTTTGTGAAATCATGAAAATTAAGTCACTTACATTCCAAAATAATTTTAAAAATCGCTAAATTAAAGGGCCACTAAATATTAAGGATTTTTCAAAATCGCTAAATTAATGTGTAGCCAAAATTTCATGTAATAAAGTACTATGGCATGCAAATTGCAAGTCAGTCATAATAAACCCAAGGTTAACTATTAACCAGTCCTCTAAGACTAACTGCACTTCGGACAATATCCAATTTTAATCTAAAATAAATAAAAATTAACAAATCCGTGGTTAAGACATTTAATCTCTGGTTAGGCCTAACATACCCAAGGTTAGTTAAACCCATCTGATTTGAACAACCGCTCCCAGGTCAGCAGCCAGTGTTCTCACTAGGATTTAAGGAAGGCCTGCAGGGGGTATTAACATGTGACAAACCCCTAAGAATGTCTGCATAGGCCAGGATGTAAGGGGGTATTTTGCCTGTGATTTTCAACAGTGTTTGTATGAAGCCTGCTCTCTTTCCTGAGGAAAAATTTAGAAAAACTTGGAAACATACTCATGCTGGATCAAAATCTGATTTTTGCTGTTTGGAATAATTGATTTTGGGAGATCTGGTGTTGATATATGTCACTGAATTTCTTCCCCCAGTCACTTTTCTGTCTTTTTTCCACAGAAAAAAAGAACTCAGTTTGTTTTGACAAGCTTTTTATTTATGTTCACGCTTCTTTGATCGACCAAGTTCACGATTTTGAAATTATCTAAAATGCGAGTGCAAGAATTTCATTTACTTACTCCATCTAAGCTTCTTGAATGGCCCTTTGTGATGGCTGCTGTTTGCGTTCATTGAAACCAATGCATCAGTAAATCAATTTTATAATCAATTAATTGTGAGAAAACACTCAAATAGAAATACCAGACAATGTTTCATCAACTTTTATATTGGGTGATTTCTTCTTTGAAATAACTAGTTCTACATGTCAACGTAAGCTTCATTTTGTTGGGTTAAATCTTTGATTTTTAAGCCAGGTGGCAGTGTTTTAATTTCCAGTGAATTAAGCAAGGCGGCCTGCCTAGCCATAAATACCTTGGAAGAAGGGCAGCATCAGAACCAGTCTTAAAGTGGTCATGGGTGTCTTCCATGCGAAAAATGTTTTTAGAGTTGATAAATATTGTTGAATGTTAGAACATGTTACTAAGGGTACTTTTTTTCTTACAAATTTTGAGGTCCTATAATTATTATGACATCTCACCTGTATGGTGTGACGCTTAGTAGCATAGTATCGCTTTGCCATATCTTCTTTTTTCCTTTCTATGTTTTCCATCATAGCAACCTTCGTGGGGAGTGATTTCTTTCCACTAAAGACTTGCGTTGCCCAGCGTGCTTGCAACTCTGATATAGGAAAAATAGCGCCGAGGGGCTGAATGCAACCAAGAACAGCAAGAGTTGGTTTTGCCAGGTTTGGTGGAAATACATATTTGTACAATTCAACCATGTTATCATTTACAGGCAAAATGGAATGGTCTATAAACTTGAATCCTATCTTGTATCCTGTGCAAAAGATCACTACATCCAAGTCATTCACTTGAGAACCATCATCAAAAACAACTCCTGTCTTAGTGAAGTGGCTCACGTTAGGCTTAATAACCACACTTCCTGTGATGATGCGATGGGGAAGGTCATCATTAACCATAGGATGCTGAGCAGTAATAGGATGTTGAGGGCGCAAAGCAAATGCTTCATGATCAAATCTTTCATTTACTACCTTGTAAAAAAGGTAACCAAGTAATTTTCTAGGTAAATACCATATAAATCGTCTCCCTACTTGTTGGTCTGCGGGCTCTCCACCTTTCCCAAGGCGGGACAGCACCCATGCACCCCTGCGAGTGCTGAGGAAGACTTGTGAAGAGTGGCGACTAAGTTCCACGGTGATGTCTCCTCCAGAGTTTCCTATACCTGCACATAAAGACAATAATGACAATGTATTAATCATTGTTTATTATATAAACACCAATAAAATACCAGGTGAGCTTTTGCACGAAAACTTGATATCTTGACATGTGAAAAGAACATGTTATCTTCACATGTGAAAATATCACCGTTGCTATGGCTACATGATAAATCACTCCTTTCACACCAAAAAAAGTATTAAAGTGAAAGGGTTTGGTTTTTCAATGGTGTTATATAATATTACATGGCCGCTTGGAGATACAAAATTTCTCTTCTCGGGTTGAAAAAATATTTCACTCGTTTGCTGCGCTCACTCGTGAAATATTTTTCAATGCTCGAAGAGAAATTTCGTATCTCCTCGCAGCCATGTAATATCCTCTATATATTATATATTACAATGGTTTGTAAAAATATTTTTATAGTGTAGGACATGCAACCCTTATATGTAACCCCCAAGACAAGCTCTCACTGGTCAAGAACTGGGGTATTTCTTAGTTGACAAGCTGGTGCTTTCCCATCTGGAATAATTTGTGCATTTCGATGGAACACATGGTTCTGTCCAAGTTGTGACACACTGGTTGGAAATGTATGTCAAACTCTCAAAATCTACATTTGTGTAGAACGGTATGATTACTCAAAAAGCAATTTGATTCAAATGAAAATTGTTAGCTATAGATCGTTTTCACTGGCACGCAACAAAAACATAAATTGGAAACTATCCAGTGGATGTCTCACTTCCTCTCTATTTGCACTAACATTGTAAAACAAACAAACGTACCAGTCACCCCACAAGCTGTAGAGTCAAGACTCCACAAGCTACTGGTCTATATGCCAGGTTTACACTAGACGAGATTTTTTTGCATTCACAATGTATCTGGAACATTTTGGAACCTGATTTGTTTTGTCATTTACCCATGTATGTAAATCTGAAATAAGAAACATCCCAGTTCATATCCAGGGATTTTGAATGCTGATCTACAGTACATACTTCTTATCCAAATAAATTTTCTTGAATTTACTGACTTGTGTAAATGCCGGGGGAGGGGGAAGGGAGAGCACTCCCTCGTCAGGTATGAATTGGTACAAATGTATGTGCTAGGGTCTTGAGTCAATAGGATATATACCATTCCACTACAAACAGGGTCAGGGTTTGAAGGCCTCGCTAGCACATCCCTACCCAAACTTTCCTTGAGTGCTCCACCCAGCCAGTGTAAATGTTGTTGCTCAATTTTATTCTTGGTTCAAATTTTCTTTTCTTTTGTTTCAAACTCATTATCATGTTATTATCGTACATTGCCATACCCAAAAACAAAAGAAAAGAAAATGTGAACCAAGGATAAAATTGAACCACAACATAAACACCTGGCTAATAGAACAATCTAATTATTTGATTTTAATACATCCAGAAACATTTATAAATCCAGACCAATCTCCTCTATAGAAACCCAGGTCTTACTTTTTTATTTCGCTAAAATAAATGCTATCTGACTGTCTGTTTGACGTACCCAACACCAGGACTTTTTTGTTCTCGAAGGGTTTAAAGTCCTTGTAGGAATGACTGTGAATCTTTATGCCAGCAAACTCGTCCTGGCCCGGGAACTTAGGATTTGGCCACGAAGGTTCTGAATGATGCCCGACACACAACATCATCGCATCATAAACTTCTACTTTGTCTTCTCCAGGATCTTCCCCATTGAGTTCTTGAAAAACAATCTCCCATTTTCCGCTCTCTTCAAAATCAAACGTTTTTCTAATATCGACTACTTTCGTACGAAATCGAATGTACTTGTAGAGATCAAACGCTTCAGCGTAAAGATGGAAGTATTGCATGATTTTATCATGGCGCATATATGGTGGATACTCCTTAGGTATAGGAAAATCTGAAAAGCACATCATCTCTTTGCTGGTGTTGATTACAGTTGATCTGTAAACAGAGCTATGCCGCTCTTCTTCTGTAAAATACCACAGTCCTCCAATGGAATCTTCTTGTTCAAAGCACACTGGCTCCAAACCATCATCTTTGCAAGATTTTATGCAGGTTAGGCCGCTTGCTCCAGCGCCGATGATTGCAACTTTCATTTTTTCCCTGCCGGCAGCAGAGTCCTTGTGTTTGATGAAGACTGCGGACGCCGTGTACATTGCACTGGCAAATCTCTTTGTCACGCAGACTATTGCGTTACACAATATAATGGCGGACGAAGGCAACAAAATGAGCGCCAGTTGTTCCAACACATTTACCCTTGGAATCGACATTGGGACAACCTCGATCAAAGCGAGCTTATTGAGAAATAACACTAGAGAAGTTACTGAGAGCGTTAGAAGGGAAACAAATGCAAATGTTTCAGACAAAAACACGTCATTTGAAGAACAAGATGTGACAAAAATCCTGTCTGTTTTACAATATGCTCTTGGTCAACTGTCATCACAACTCCTTGCCAGAGTAAACAGAATTGGGATATGCGGACAAATGCATGGCTGCGTTTTGTGGAAACGAGAATATTGCATGGCCAAGTCTTGGGATACTAGCAAAAACAATGTTTCCAATCTCATAACTTGGGAAGACAGAAGATGTACTAATGAATTTCTGGCTGCTCTTCCCCTTACTCAGACAGACGTCGCTATTTCTACGGGCTTTGGATGTGCTAGCCTTTTCTGGCTTCAAAGAAACTATCCAAGTCTTATAGAACGTTATGACTGTGCTGGAACGATCATGGATTTAATTGTGTGTTTGTTGTGTAAATTGGAAGAGCCTTGTATGTCTTCTCAGAATGCTGTCAGCTGGGGTTATTTTGATGTTGAGAACATGAAGTGGGAGTTGGACCTGTAAGTCTTGCTAGGGCTAAAATAATAACTAAATTAGGCTATGTAATACTTTATATACAGTTAAACCTCACCACTCAGAGTACCAAGATTTGATTGGCCCCAACCAACCAGAGAGAGGGAACCCTTTGAACATGGTTTGGTGGGCCCCTATGAGAGGTATAGAATGGTAAATTTGAGACTTTGCAAGTCTGTGATTTGAGACTAAGACCAATTTGAGACCAAGACCTCAGCGTTTTTATCACTTTTGAGCCCGAGACTATATACTTCTAAAAAATACGCCCCAAAGACTCTAAGTGCAGAAAAGTTTAGAGTTTACAGTACAATTAAAACTAAATAAAATGACCAAAAGCTAGCAGAAGCCCACCAATATGCTTCTTTGTCTTGTTTCACTGTCTTAATCTACAAGTTCAGTTTGATAAGCTATATCACTTTCCATGAACTCTGGAAAATTAGAGTCCCAAAGGAAGAACAAACAGAAAAAAATCCACAAACCCACAAATCTGAGACCCGTCAGCAAAAAAATTTGAGACTCCATGATGCAAAAAAATCACCTTAAAAAAATGCTTCCAAGATTTCAAGATCAAGCAAATTTTCTGAGACCCACATATTTTGGAAATACCATTCTATACCCTTGGAGGTTGTCTTTCATAAGGGGTTTCAACTTTAGTGGAGGGGGGGGGGGGGGGGGGGCTTTTGGGAGGTTTTTGTTGGGATTTGTCACCAAAGACAAAAACCGTGTCTTTTGTGGCTACAGACCTGCCAACCCCTGATAAAGGAAAAATAAAAAGCTGTGAGATTCTTATTTTTCCCAGGAAAAAGATGAAGCAAACCCTTTTTCCATTGGGGGATTAACTGTTTAATTTAAATTATTGTAACTAGATGCCACTTTTTCATTCTTTAGCTCCAGGAGGCTGGGAAGAGGTCATCATTGGGTAATTAGCCATCTTCATGGCCAAAGTGTTAGTCAGTTAGACAGTGCAGCCATCAACACTCAAACAGGCGCTAGCATTCTCCAAAATTTCCTTTTTTATTCAAAAATATGGCATTTCATTTCAGAATGATCTTTTCCAAAAAAACGTGAGGATGTAAGCCTTGTCTTGAGGCTGTGAGAAAAGTTGAAAAGTGGTGAGACTCACGGCAGAATCATGTGAGTTGGCAGGTCTGTAGGTAATACCTATATACCCTGTTTAAGAATAGAGACGAGTGAGATAGTATTTTGTTTTAAGAAATTTGTGGTACTGTACATCATAGTTAGTGGAGGGGACTATATTTTTGCATACATTCACACCACACTCCACCAGTCCAGTGGAATGGCAAACTGATAACATGTACCTATGAAAGAAATGGGTCTTACGATAGAGATGGTTGGTTGGCCCCTAGGCATTTCAATAATGTTTTTCATATGGCTGCAGTGATGTTGTAGCCAAGGAACAGGCTCTGCGCACAGAGGGGGGAAAGGCGAAATACAAATTGGCAAGCAAAGGGAAAAAAGGAAAGCAAGATCAGCAAGAGTCTGGTTCCGCTGCTCGGATCTGCTCTACTCACCTATTTCTATGCTGTTTCACCCAGTTTTTTTCCTTTTCCCCCTCTATAGAGCCTCGTCCCAGTCTATTGATGGTGGAATAGATAACTGTGACAAGAGAAGGGGCTGTTACAATAATTATTATAAATAAAATTTAAACCCCTTTTCCCCAATATCCACACACAGATTTTCCAGACCGTTCTCCATACATTTAAACCCTGAAAAAAGTAGTTGAGAGAATTTGATAATAGATTGAAGTATATTTTTTTATTGTTATTATTGTATGGATAATTCTCATCATCTTTTCTCTTAATTATTGTGCTATCATAATGTTGGGAGCAAATTGATGTTGGTGACTCTTAAGGCTGATCTAGATGGTACGATTTTTGCTTATGACTATTGTGCATGGCTAGCATATGTCTGGACTTTTGACAACAACAACAACAACAACAACAACCATTTATTTGTTCTCACAATTTGTAAAAAATAATTACAATAAACATTAAATTAGTATAGAGTACTGCCTGCCCAGAATAACCATAAGGGCTAAAAAAAATGGGCAGACATTAAGTTATAAAATTAATTATTTATATAGTTATCGGTCGGTAACACTACACACACACACACACACAAATATAATGATACAGAATGGAAACTTACAGCGGAACAGAATATATCCTTATGAATTAAATAAAATAATTGTAATATTCAATATGAATCAATAAATTGTATTTTTAATTTCTTCTTTAATTGAAAATCAAGTAATTTTTTGTCAGACTCATCAAGAGAATTCCAAATTTTAGGTCCCTGATATCTAATGTTGAAGATTCCGAAATTAGTCCTGGTTTTGGGCAATGAATAGGACTGTTTAGAAGCAAATCTCGTATTGTAGGCATGAATTTCATTAACTGTAGTAAAATAATGATTAAAAGCAGATGGCAATTTTTTATGATGGAATTTATGCATAAAGATTGCAATATTTAAGACATAAAGATCAGGGAGTTTGATTATAGTAAGATATTTAAAAATTGGACTAGAGTGAGCATCAAATTTAGAGAAGGTTATTATGCGCATAGCTTTTTTCTGTAGAAGATGTAAAGGTTTCTGGGAGGTTGGATAAGAACTGCCCCAGGCGATAATGCCATAGATAAGGAAAGGATAAATTAAGGTATAGTATAGATTAATTAAAACATTTAGATTTGTAAAATAACGGATTTTAGACAGAATACCTATACTTCTTTTGAGCCTTTTAGCAATGTAATTCACATGACTTTTCCAATTTAGATGAGAATCAATAAAAATACCAAGATATTTGATTGAGTATTCTCTTGCCAATTCTTTTCTGTTAATGGTCAACTTAACATCCTGTATTAATTTCTTTTGTGGAGGATGAAATATAACAAAATTTGACTTATCTATATTTAGAGAAAGTTTATTAGCGCATAGCCATATATAAATGTTATTTAACTCCATGTTTATATTAGACTGGAGGGTGAGAAGATTTTTATGTTTATAAAACAAGTTAGAATCATCTGCAAAGAGGTGGAAATCTAGTAATTTTGAGCATTTATTGAAATCATTTATATACAAAAGAAAAAGTAATGGCCCAAGGACTGAGCCTTGAGGGATTCCACAGGATACCGGATGCAAGTCTGATTTTATGTTATTCAATGAAACAAATTGTTGTCTATTGCTAAGGTAAGAAGCAAACCACTCTTTAGCAATTCCTCGGATTCCATACAGTTCTAGCTTTTTAACTAGGATATTATGATTAACAGTGTCAAAGGCTTTACTAAAATCAAGAAATATCCCACAAGAATAGCTCCTTTCCTCGACTGCTAATTGGATTTTATCAATGATACTTAATATTGCATGATCTGTTGAATGATGTGCACGAAATCCAAATTGTTTGTCATAGAGGATATTTTTCTTTTGTATAAAATTGATAAGTCTATTGTACATTAGTTTTTCTAATAGCTTATTAAATATTGATAAAAGGGAAATTGGTCGATAATTATTCAAACTAGTATGCGAGCCTTTTTTAAATGACCATCCACATGCGCACAATTTTTACTTATGACTTCCACAATGTGTCATACAAATGTTGCGCATCTAATTTACAAAACAGAATCTGTTCTGAAGTCATGATGCATGCTATTCATGCATGATAGTCGTAAGCAAAAATTGTACCGTTCAAGTCGGCCTTTAAGGTTAATAGAGGTGACAAGAGACCCTAAAGATGACAGTAGACCACCAGTTATATTGGCTTTTATTGAAACTCCTGGTCACCCACATTCTAACTCCAGATATTTTTAATCATTTCCCACCCAACCCATACTTTTATTATTATTGTGTAGATAATAACCTACAATCAAGCTGTCATTTTGTACTGTCTAACAGCTTGAAGAGTGCAAACTTCCCCACCCATCTCCTGCCTGTAGTAGCTGAATCATCAGCTGTAGCTGGTAAACTTCAACAGCCACTGTTTGGCATTCCTTCTGGAATTTCAGTGGGGGTGGCTCTAGGAGACTTTCAGTGTGCAGTTCTCTCCACGATTTCTTCAGAAACTGATGCAGGTATGCTGAGTACTTTAGCACCTGATAAGATTTTAGTCAGACATCTCTATCATTCAACTGAATTTGATCCCATTTGTACATCAATATTTTGCTTCTTTGTTTTCTCTTATGATACTTAGCTTACATTGACCTTTCAGTTTTGAATGTCAGCACTTCTAGTCAACTAGCAGTGGTTGTACCTGATGACAAAGGCAATATTTTCACCGGTGAACTGCCGAGTAAGGCTGTGAAATGCCTTCCATTCTTTCAAGGAAAGAAGGTCATGACTGCAGCATCACTATCAGGTTGGTTGTCTTGTTTGCAAATTTGCCAAACTTGGCATGCTATAACCATAGGACACAAGGGGAACTTACTATTTACATTGGAAAACTGAAAATTTGCCAAAATGCAAGTGTTATAACCATAGGACACAAGGGGAATGTACTATTTACATCAGGAAACTGAAAATTCCCTTCCATCCTTAGACCAAATTATGTTGGGTCAATTTATCACATGACTCTAACTTGGAAATCAGTGGAGGAAATCCCAAAGGTATTTATCCATTCAAATGGAACCTCTTTTACAAAACTTTTGCATGGTGCAATTTACCTCTTTGGATGTAAGTATTTATGTCATGAATTCTTTATATATACTTCCAGGGCACTATTACATGTAGGACTGAAAAGGTCTAATTATTATGTCTGTGACAAGTAGAATGTAATAATTATTAAAGAGTTTTGTTTATTCCCAGGTGGTAATGTTTTGGCAACATATGTTCAAATGTTAACATCATGGATGCGGAATCTTGGTTTGACTGATCACCTTCCAGCCACTGATGAAATTTATCAGAGGATTCTTGATTGTGCTGAGAGGAAGAGTTCATCATCTCTGAAAATTACCACAACACTATGGGGTGAGCGACACATGCCAGATAGGAGGGCTGAAGTAAGCAATCTCTCATCAGACAATATTTCACTGGGTGATGTGGGACTCTCAATTTGTCGTGGACTTGTGGAAAATTTACATGAAATGATGCCCAAAGAATTTCTTCACCTGCATGGTGTGCAACGGATTGTAGGCACTGGAAGTGCTCTAATAAGAAACCAGGTTCTTCAGAAACAAGTTGAGCAGGTGTTTGGATTGCCTCTTCTGATGAGCGACAACTCAGAAGAGTCCGTTGGTGCTGCAATGGCTGCCATTTTAAACTGTACTTAATACAAGATTACTATTAAATGGGTTAAAAGAAAATGACCAAACAATGGCAGGAACCACCCTTAAGTGTTCACTTTAGAAGTTTTTGCAAGAAGTTGACTGAACAATAAAGCTTGTGGGAATAACAGTAGATGAGCTGCTCCTAAAATGTTCTACTCACTGGAAAAGGATTTAATGGAGCCAAAACTTATTTTATTATGGAATTGCTTGCCTAGGCATCCTGTTGATGAACAATAAATTTAAATACTGCATTAATTAAGTTAAATTGCAGAAGCTATCCTTAGAAAAATATTTGCATGTGAATAGATGCTCTCACATTGGCATTAACTTGAAGCTAAATTTGTAACATTAGAACTTTGCTCAATTGGCGTTCTAACATTGACATGCTGTTCTCAACATCCTTTTCCCTCTTCCTTTCAATGTTGGCCTCAAAAAACTATGACAAAATAACATTGGAAGGGTGAAAGTCAAGTACCAGAACAGTGTGATCCAATAATAGGTGTCCTTGATTGCTGTTTCATACTATTAAAACTAATTAATGCAGTGACAAACTGTATTTATGAGCGTTGTAAACATCTGTTTTGAAATTCACTAATACAATAATTATATTTAATTTATTAATCATAACTATAACAAAATTCTTAAATCTGATTGGCTATCAACTGTCCTGATTTCAGCACTAATAGGAGACAGTGTAGTAGGACAGTACACGTCATGCCAAATTTTGTTATAGTTATGATTAATTGGTAACAGAACTTTGTGCCATTTAATTTGGTCTGTAATCATACTTGTGATTAAACAAATCGTACTCCTGCTATGCAGTCATCTGATTTTGTTAATCACTCATATGATTAAAGACCAAATTGGACTCCACTCATTATTTATTCTTTGATGCTATCTTTTTGCTTGCATAGCAGTAATCACTTGTCTGTATGCCTCATATATGATTACAGTGCCAGCCATTGCTGCACTTAAACTGTCCAGTTTGCTCACCATCGGCACATGAACAACTTGTCCTTTGTTTTCATGAGCTAATTTCTTTACAGTCTTTCCAAGACCTGTGGTCTCCCCTCCAATGACAAGAACACTGGGGCCTAGAGTCCAGTCCACTTGATAGAGATCAGAAAAGGGCATGTTCAACTCATCTGGTGAGGAAAAGTAAATGGAAACTTTCGTAAGTAATTTAAATAAATAGAAACAAAAAAAGAAAAGAATGTGAATTACAAATCCCCCATGCTGCTGTCAATATGCACACCACTCATGCTCCAATTTGTGCCCTATTCACAACACTCATCAGGGTGCAGAAAATTATTTTTACAGCTTACCATTTGGGCAAGCTGAAGCTGGCATTTACTAGCCCTGGAGTCATTTCAACTAGCCCCAAAAGCTTTTTGACGAGCAGAATTGATTTCACAGTTCTTTTGTTATTCGAGTTCCTCAAAAAACATCACTTGCCCATTGGGTAAGTTAGAACAGAATTCACTAACCCCATAGCAAAATCCACTAGCCCTAGGCTATCGGACACCATTTTCTTTGCATGCTGCTCATAGTGATAAAGATCGAATACATCTAATTAAGAGATTTAGGGCGTGTTTACATGGGGGTGGGGGACCCCAGATAGGAGAGGTAACTTGTGGCAGGTCACCCCACCTATCATGTAAACATGATCAAATTAAAATGAGAGATTATATGGACAGGCGGGTTACCCAACCTAAGCAGGTTACCTCACCTACCTGGGGTCCCCCACCTTCAGATAAATAGTCCGTTAACTGGCAAGTGGGACAGTTTGATATGCAATAATATGTAACTTTTGATGATACACTGATTTCTGATTTAACATGGAAATAATTCATTCTTACTTAGCCACCCTCCCACCCAAAATATTGTGTGAGACACAACAATAAGACAAGTATAACTACCCCTAAGTTGGCTAGGTCTGCTGATCAATAAAAACAACTGAATAGCATAAAACAACTGAGCAAGAATATGAATGTTGTCAAGTAAACTTTTCTAGTGATGTTAAATCACCTCCTTTTGGTTCTATTTTCCTTTGGTTGCATTTGAAAGTAATGACATGGAACTACACAGCATCAGTTTTATACATACCACCATGAATATTGCTATCTGCCAGAAAAATCCTCTTGTTATCCACAAGCTTTTGAATCCCTTCCCAGTCCAGATTATAGTAAATTGGAACATGAAAATGTCCACCAGCAGCACATCGCAGGACCTTTGGATCCCAGACATCTACACAGCCATTGGAGGTTATAAATGACTCACATCCTGCTGCTGCGCATATACGCACTAAAGTACCTACCAAGCAAAATGCCAAAGTGTGATATAGCATTTATTCAGTAGTCTAAGCTCTCCTATTAAAGTGACCACCTTGCATGGAATCCATAACAGTGTGAATGCAGCTCTACAAGTAACCAGGTCCCAGTTGTTCAAAAGTTTGGCAGCACTACCCACCGGATAAATCACTATCCAGTGAATAGGTGTTAAGGAAACCAAATAGCATTATCCAGTGGATAGGGAGGTTGACTGTTTAGTGTAGTAACAAAAATCTTTATTTACACTTTTTGCTTTACACTTTTTGCCTCATTAACACATGCTGATCACTATCTGATGATACTAATAAAATAAAAACTGTAAATATTGAAAGGGCATAACAGTTTCAGTTATCTCTGAAAATTTGAGCCCAAATAAACACCAAATGGTTTTGGAGAAATTCTCTTCTAAAAACTCGAGATCTTACAGAGAAAGTATGGCTCATTAACTTTTTTGCCACACAGAAATTTTGCAGTTTTTGATGGCTGATATTTCCTTTAATACTGCATGAAAAGAGCTGAAAATTGCACAAATTGCTCAACTTAATCAGCTCTTTCAATTTTTTCATTTAGTTCATATATACGGTCACAGCTTCTATGAGTTAAGTGGTATGCTAATGAGGAAAAATGTAAACAATGATGTCAGCAAAGATTCGCCTATATATAGTGGTGGATCCAGACCTTTAGATAAGTGGGGGTGGGGGTGGGTCTCCCAAAAAATTTTTTTGGCCCTTCAGGCAGTGTAAAAGTAAGGGGGGGGGGGGGGGCAGGCCCCTCTCCTGGATCTGCCACTGATATATATAAAGTGCACACACACCCAACTAAATGAAACATTCATCTTTGATCAATTTTCTAGTGGTCCTATTGCTTTCAAAAAGAACTAACAAGAACATACCTACATTTGTTGGATCTCTCAGGCCATAACTCAACACTGTCAGAGGGATTGGATATGTTTGACTTTTCTCTTGCAATGTTCCACCTTGAACTCCTTGTCTTGGACGCTTAAACATTCCAACTATACCAGGTGGTGTGACTGTATTTGAAATCTCTGCCATTGCACTTTTGCTAACTTGAGCAAGACAGTTCTTTGGTAATTTGAACCCTGTTATTTGATCCAAAAGTCTTGAATCACTGTAAAATATTGCTACTGGCTTAGCTTTTGCCATTAAAGCTTCAGTAATAAGACGCCATCCCTCCAGGATGATACGATTATGTCTTTCACGATGTTTCTTGTTGTTCAGTGATGCTGCCATTCTGTGTATAAGAATCAAAACAGTAAGTTTTGGACCCAAGGGGGTACTCTGGATTTCTAATGATGAGGATGATCAAATGGGCAAACAAATTAAACCCTAAAACATCCCCAGGGCTTCCAACAAAACCCAAAATAAAACCCTGGATCAGAAATTAACCCTCAAAAAATCCCGTGCCAAATTTCTAAGCCTTACTTTTTAACAAAAATTGAATTTCAAGCTGCCAAGGGTGCAGTGTTTCATGGCTTTTCACAGCGTCCAGAGTTTCGTTTTTGTGTCCAAACATTGAAAACCTGGCAAAAAGCCTTTAACAATGGCTGTCACACCTCATTATATTATATAGTTCTCTAGCCATGCCATGGATAAATCAATCTGGACAAACTGAATTAGAAACTCTAATCTGACATCTGAGGTCATTGGCGGTCCCTTCACTTCCTTCTCTCCCTCTCCCGCAGGGACCGCAAATGGCCTTGGATGTCTGAGAATCAGGTGATGATGTAATGTGAAATTCTCCCTTTGATTCACAAGCTTATACAGGGCTAACAGAAGGAATATCTAGTAGTTTATCAGAAGTCACTTAGTTGTTTGAATTTTACTCTAAGGAACATGCTGCATGAATAGCAAAAATTCACTAGCATATAAATTATATTAATGTATGTTTCTAGTGTATAAATACAAAATAAAAGAACAGTCAAGTGCATTACAGCTGCCTCCAGATGTTGAATGTTGCTCACATTTAAAATCTATCTGATGTACAATGTATGCATGCTCTGTCAAAACTGTAAGGTTTAGTGCAAATGTTTTCAAAGTGAGATTTAGCTGATCAATCACACCCGCACTCTGATTCAGACCCTTTTATTTATTTTATTTTAAGAGCAAAATGGAACAATAGGAAATCTGAGGTTACATGGATAGCTGCATTATAAAACTTACCGTAAACTAATCAGAATACTAACAGATTCTGCAGATGACCAAAAAATTTGATGTCAATGTTCAGCTATTCAACAAACTGATAACTGATATCATCTTGAATGAAACACTTTGAACTTTAACTTTATCAAGGCAAGTGTACCTTGACACTTGAACAACAACTCGTGACAAGAACATGCTAGCCCAAAGGTCACTCTGAAATTCATAATCACAAGAGTCCAGTACATGACCGTAACTTTGGGCGCTTTTTGTAAGAACTGGCTGGCCGGACCATTGCCTGAGCAGTCAGTATGAAACTGATAAAAACCATCTCCTTGGTGCATAGCTATTTAGGATTTGACTGATCTGGCTGGATACTTTTGATTAAAAGGGAAATCCTCATTGCGACAGGAATAGTCTGGCCGGTCAGTTCTGACAAATGTAAAGGAAATATCATTTAGTTTTACACTGTTTCCATGGAAAATCACTTGCAATTCTACCGTGAATAGCAGGGTATGCCAAACTCTATGTGCGATTGTCCAAGACTACTGTAGAACCTGGAATTGACTTCAGGCTGTTTAAAATCTTTCCCATGCAGGGTAGTCACCTAAGATTTTCAGTTCCTGGGTTTATGAAATTATGATAAGGCAGGCAGTTTAACAGTTTTGTGGTTATGCTTTCATAAAACTAGCCAAGGGTCACACTCATGGAGAAATCCCTGGCCATAAGGCCCTTAGTGACAGCCATGGAAATCATTTCCCTCCAGGACAAGCACATCTCTAATAACTACATAATCTACAACAACAATAAAATTGCCTTTGACCTGAAGGTAAAACTGAACTGCATGTACCATGAAAAATGTAAATTCTCCTATACATTTTGCCATTCTGCAAGCATGTTAATAGTGTATTAATCATAACATACCCAAAGTGACGTGTCATATATTACCTTATATATGATTCTTATATATAACTACATCAGTCTCTAAAATGCAGTTTCAACCATGTGGACAGCCAAATTCTTAACAAAAATGGTTGTTCTTTAAACAGGGCTTCTGATATTTCGCGTGGTCGTGGACCCGTGAAATTCAGGTTTTTCCGCAAAATCCCGCGAAATTCCAAAAAAAACGCGAAATACCACGAAATCGGCTAGAAATATTTCCAAATACATGTCAGCAAAACATATTATTTCATACTTATCTTGGCTATTAGACCTGTTTTATTCACCCCAAATGTCCAAATTTATCTTGAAACTTCGTCATTGCAACGAGTAAACAACGTCCCAAAACTACCAGGGGTTTTTAGATGAACGTTGCGAAAAACTGGGCACTAACCATAATCTCAATAGCTTCAGCATTCGCTCATTTTGCGAGTGAACTGTTGTTTAAAAAAGCAAATTATTATCACTGTTAAAAAACGTTAAACAACGCTGGTCATATTGACGTGAAAATTGAGTTGATTTTCGCAAAATTTGCCAAAAAAAAAATCCAGCGAAATCGGCTGTTTTTTACTGATTGTTTCTTGGTGAAGTTTCCCCCCTGAAATTTCCCGTGAAATCGGCTGATTTTTCTAAGAATTTGCCCCTGAAAATCTTTTGAAATTTGAGTTTTTTCAGCTAAAATCCCGCGAAAATCGGCCGATTTTTCCACGAATTTTGACTTTTTTCCCGCAAAAAATCCCGCAAAATCGGCTGATTTTTCCGCGAATTTGCCCCTGAAAATCCCGCGAAATTTTGAGTTTTTTTCCGTGAAATATCAGAAGCCCTGTATAAAGGACACACCAATTCACAGAACTCAAACTCATCACATAAATTTCAGTCAAAATAAGCCAAACGTATCTTCACTAACATAACAAAATAATTTGAAAGAATTCTATGTCTTCTAGTTGCATCTTCATTTTACTACATAGTACTAATGCATAAGTATATAGTTCTCCAGTATTTTGGGTACTACTCCCACATAAGGAAGACCAAGTTTCTTCACAGCCCTGACACTGATGCACTTCAATTCCAGTTTTCTTCTCTTCCAAAGGATACTGTAAGCCTCATCAGTTTCAGCCAAGTCCATGGCTGTCTTACAATCATGGTTGACAAAATCTTGATGAGCTCCTTCATCTAACAAGATCTCCAACAGGTTAGTGAACATGGGGATCACATCATTGCTGGGTTTCATGGTGGCCACTATGTGAAGTGGAGTATCTCCTCTGTTATTAGTAACATTCACATTGAATCTGCTACTCAAAAGAATCTTTACAACATCTATTAATACAAATGCATCTGTCTCATTGGTGTAAAAATTCTTTTTGAAGAAATAATGCAAGATTGTATTGCCACAAACATCTTTAGGATTTAAGCCACAAAGTCTTTGAAGCAACACTGAAACTTTTGATGTGCTTGCTATCCCACTCTTGCAAAGCAATGATATAACCTGAAATGTACAATCAAACAATTCGCACCACAACAATGATCCAGGTAGGGACTGAGCTGTTCCTCTTAATAATTCATTGTCAATCTCACGGACAATTAGCTCAAGTAATTCAACAACAAATGCCTGGTTTTTATGATCACTCCAGAAATCTGCATGACTTTTAAATGAGCAACACAGAGTACCATTGTAGGAAAAAGCTGATTGATTGAGCCACTGGTATGCTTTTATAGCATGAATACTCATGGTTATGCACATGGGGTTATTATTGTCAAAAAAGTATTTTGCAGCAGTTCTTAATGCATCAGGCAGGTTAGCATTTTCTTTTCCAAGAACTCTCTCCATAATAATAAGACTTTCCAATATAAGAGCACTTCTGTCTTCACCTATCTCTAGAAGTTCCTCAAGAGATTGACTCTCTTGTCTATTTTGATAAGCATTAATGGGTTCCATTGGTTGTTTGAGCAAAGGGTGCAAAGGATCAGCAAATCTTTCTTCCATGCTGCATTTGAGGTATGAAAATGCTTCACCTGTTCTTTCAGAACTACTGTACCGAAGAATCATAGAAGCACCAAGAACTTCTATAGCATCAATTCTTTGCTTTTTCGTTACATCGGGACTCTTGATTAATTCTTCCACCATTGCTGGTTTATGACATTTGCTGACTTCAAGAAGAGGAGGTAGTCCCTGATTGTTGCACATCTGAGATGCTCCAGCTGCAATCAAGGCGCCAATAATTTCAGATGAGTCAGATTGACTGCGTGTGGCATAATGCAGAGCTGTATCACCATTATGGTCCAGAACTTCCACATAAGCTCCATTTTTAATGAGTTATTTTACTTTCGCCACCTCACCAGTTTTACAAGCATACATAAGTGGGGTACAGTTGTCGTTTGTGCAACGGTTGATATTGACTCCCTTCTCAATGAAACAACTTAACAGACGACAAGAGGCGTGGAAGGATTGACAGGCAGTGTGGAGAGCTGTTTCACCATGGTTGTTTCTCAGAAGAACGTTTGCTCCATGTTCAAGAAATCTAAATGCCACATATTCCACGTACTTGGCCGCAAGAATCAGGGGAGTGTCTTTGTCATTTGTTAAAGCATTAATGTCAACTCCATGATCCAACAAATATCTCAAAAGTTCATGTGAGGTGACACTTCCTTGCAATGCAGCGTGATGAAGACATGTTTCGCCACTTCTGTCTTGAAGATCAACTCTCGCACCGTGTTCCACGAGGAACTTTACTGCATCCAGCTCATCAAATTTGCTAGCACTCATCAGTGGCGTGAGCTGGGAACCCTTTGAACGAACGTTAACATCCGCTCCGTTCTCCACCAAACACCTCATCACATTTAAATTGCCATAGCCTTCTTCAAACATGTGAAAGGCGATGTCATCGCTTGAATTAACTTCAGCTGGTTTCAAAATGGAATCTCGTTCGCTGCTGCTCAGCTCCTGAAGAAGATCGTTAATCAAGACAGCATCTCCTTCAATTGCAGCTCCCATTAATTCGGTCCTTACAATGTTGAAAGTGAGATAGCTTCTTCTGCGCACTCTTCTGCACGGTAAACGCTAGTTTCCATATCTCAAACCGCCCTTGGATACCTTGTGATGCCTACACAAAGTAATTGCATTTATGTATACATATATGAGCCCTGACTATAGTGATTAGGGTTAAGCACTAACAATACTGATTAGGGTTAAGCACTTAGAATAGTGATTAGGGTTAACGGTTAGCTTTATTTAGGGTTAGGGTTTTCGCTACAGTAGTTAAACTACTCCAGTACCCTGCAGCAAGTTGGCGGTGGTCTAGTGGTTAGCGCATGAGATAACAGATTTAGTACTCCAGGATCGACTCCTGCTTATAATTCGAAATTTTTTCTTTCTTTAAAATTGAAGAGACTTGCACTTTGACGACATTTGCTGAGTTGAGAAACTTAGAAATTTCATGTAAGTGTAAGTGAAAAGGGAGAGGGCGGTTTGAGATATGGAAACAAGTGCTTACCCTTCTGCACACCCTTTTAGCTGGAGACGCCATTTTGAAGTGTTATGAGCATGTGCTGCTTCGTCCACGGAACTGCCGAGAGGTACTGGGAATGACCTAATTCCCATGGTAAAATCCGGAAAGCGGAAACCGGAAACGGAATCTAGAATGACCACGAAGCTTTCTTCCAGATAGTTCAAAAACATAAGTAAATAAATTTCACAAAGTTTATCAGAATAAATTAAGATTAGTATTTCCTTTGACCAAACTGAGTTTAGATATCGAGTATAAACACATTTCCAGTTTCTCTCGCATTCCCCTCATATTAGAAGTTGACAGGCTAGCCTGCATAGCTGGTGGGATTAGCATGCTGGAAGTGCTGTATTCTTTTGGTAGCAGAGCCGCGAGAAGGGTGGGTACGAGTCAATACCCCCTTTTCAGTCTCATTTAACTATTGATATGGGTATTTAACTATTATATAACTGCCCAACTCAACACCTTAGGATTTTACAATGAAATTTATCCCCTACAAATGTTTCTTTTAAGGAATTGTTCAGGTAATATTAGGGATGCCCCCAAAATTAACTCTTTCCTCTAAACTCTTGTGGGTGGCAGGAAGAGAAATGCCAGTTTTGGAAAGACTCTTTTGGTCTGAGTTGTATAAACACATTTTATTCATGTCCAATAACCTTCACTGGATTCCAGTGTTCATTGGAGGGAGTCTGGTCATGAAATGAAGCTGGATGTAAAAACAATTTAACCTTGATGAAAATCATCCAATGAAGTTCATTGCAGTTGACTGAAAACCCATTTAGTCCAGTGGAGTTACCAGAAAAAAATATAGTTGTGAGGAGGAAGTTGATGTTGATCAGTCTTGCAACTTCAGGTAAATTCAGGGATTTCGGTAATTGTGAAGAACAACTCTACTAAACCAACAACCAAGCGGGACTTTCTCATGCATGAATTCACCCGTCAATCCAACTAACCATTTTTTTAATGGTTTCTTTTCTGATTCTGTTGAGATCACTTTGTGTGTATATCCTAAAACTATTTTTCACCTTGACTTCGTTTCAACAACATTAACTTTGCCTTCGGAAAATAATTGTTAGTTATGCAGATGTCACAATGATGCCCTATCAAATTGCTAACAAAGAATTCGGGGGTATAAGGGCCCAGACCCAGGGGGGGGGGTACTCCCATACATTACCTATACGGGTATGTGCCGCCCAACGGGGTCATGATTTTGAAGCTCCTGATTTAGAATGGGGTATCCATTTCAGAGGCGTTTTCTAAAATGGGGTATTATATTTCGAACGCACGAAAGCTCCAGTTTTGTAAGCAGCCATTTGAAATTATTCAAGGACAGATTGCTTTTAAAAATACGGTTCAGTGTGTTAACAAGCAAACTGTTGTACTCTTGTTGTTCCCTGTATTTTAGCATGCAGGGCGGGCGTATTTTCTATTTCTAAAATGGGGTATCAGTTTTAGGGGAAATTTTTTTTACAACAGGGTGCCAATTTAGAGTCCCGGGCAGCACATACCCACCCAAAAAATACCCAAGTGCCCCCCCCCTGGGGCCCATATTAGGGGGAAGGCTCACGGTACCACATTTGCACAAAATGTATTTATATATATGTATATATATGCACACTTGTTTGATTATAGGGATTTCATTTTTTCGCTTTTAATCTGTGTTAATATTTAAACATAAAAATCAAACAAACAGGAGTTCGGTAATCGCAAGTTTGATTAAGTACAATCATCGCCTGTTCAGTAATCAAACGTTTGATTTTGTTCGATTGACCAAATTTTATTGTCAGTTCGATTATGTTCGAATACCGAACCCAATCGAACGATTGGTCTTCGATTGGGTTTGATTACCGAACCGTTCGATTAGATCCGCCGGGTGTAGATTTATGTATTGTATTTTTAAATGAAGATACATGGTCCTCGGCCAACATGGGCTGAATCTCAAAAATTGACTACCCAGCCAGAACTATAAATGTTAATGCCAGAAAAGTAGAAAATTCAATATGGCGTTAAAATAAGTAAGTTATTTTTACCTCAGCCTTGGTGTTCCACTTTCAATTTCAGTTTCCGAGTTTATGTTTGTGTCGTTCAAGCTTGTACATGTACCTTGTTCCTTTCTGGGATTATTCTTTTGATCCGATGGGACTGACACTGAGGAAAGTTTCGCCAATATTTTAGTTCCTTTCGCTCGTCTACATCCGCGAAGTAATACATGCACCCCGGGTACATGCATAGCTAAAACTAACTTTTAAATCATCGAGTTTCAAACATGCAAGCACAACTGCAAACACAAATTTCGTCAGGCGTTCAAGCAACACGGAATTGAAGCTGCGATCCTAAGACGTGAAAGCAGCGGCTGTTCAAGGAAGAATAAAATGGTGGACAAGGAAGGTGGCAGGAGGAGGAAGCGAAAAGCGGGATGTCGTAGCTATTGCGTTTTTCAGAACACTCTGAAGTGAGCTTGAATTCCGCACATAAAAATGAAGCTTTTCAAGCTATGGGTCCATCAGCAAAATTTCAGCGAGGATGAACTGATTCTTAATCCAAAGGAGTTCCCAAACGAAAAAGTAGGCGACATTTTGGAAATTTACCACCGCGATGAAGACAACACACGTCTGCTACTGCAAATTAGCTCCATCAATCCTGATTTCCAGCAAAAAGATACAATAAGTATTGAACAGTCAGTGGCTAACATCTTCCAGCTGAGAACGTACTGGGATGTAGAGGTGACTAAGGTTGACCCAAAGGAGGTGTCTGTTGATATGGTAGAACTGTTGTTTAAGGACCAGTTTATTACCAGAAGTGAGATGTGGCGATTAAGTAAAGAGTTAGTGGGTTCGTGTGTTTATGTCAACAAGAAGTTGAAATGTTCAGGAATGCGTGCCCAGGTTAATGAGATCTGGAGCAAAGGAGAGAAGGTTTCATGTGGAGTAATATCAGAGGATACAAGGGTAGGAAACTAATATCTACATACTATACACAGTGTTTTCCTTATCAGGCGGTAACTGGTAAAATTTACTCCCTGAAACAACATTTCTTACCGCCTGCAAACACTTGAAGGTTTACTGAAATTGAATAAGTTGTTCTAAAAAATATGCAAGTTGTGATCTGATCCAATCAAGGAAATGAATTAATGTATGGAAAATTATTAAAGTATACACAACTTTTCTTTTTATGGGTCACGTATTTTGAAAGAGAGCAGTGAATACAGAGTAAAATTATTGGAATCAAATTTGTTTTAATTGTTGTCTAAAGATATCAATGGCCGATTTGCATAAAGGAGATCTCTGAAATAAGGGAATCACGTTTCAAAGAACTAAGCTCCTCCAAGGGTTGGGCCATGTCCCTCACTCCACTACCCCCTCCCCTCCCCCAGAAAAGTGCACCGCTGGGGCATATTTTTTGGCTTGCCAGCCGTGAATGGTCCCTTGCCTGCTGAACTAAAATTTAGGGAGAACACTGCATACAAACTCTCCAGACTGATGTTCATACATTTACTTAAAATATCAAAGTATTCTCTCTTTGTGGTCATTTAACTATTTTTTGTCTTTATTGTTTATAGATATTGTTAAGAGAAAATTGACATAGGTCACTATCGGATGAAAATTTGATACGTGAAGAAACCTGTGTGAAGCAGACACTCTCAAAAAATACTCTACTGTCCACCCAGTACAGGTTTCAATATAAGCTGGCTTAGACCATAGAGTACTTGACTGCAGGTTGAGTCGCCACAGGGTCAACCCCTGGGGATGCATTCAGTACTCATGGTCTAAAAATAACTGAGAAATGACACTGTGCCCTTTGCCTTGCAAATAGCCAGACTGTCATGTGGCTCAGATGATCACATAAAATCGTGGTCCTGTCTCCAGTCAAAGATTTAAAGATAGTGTCCTCAGTTAGTACTTTTGTGCTAAATGTAGGGCTTGAAATAATTGCCAGTTAACAGACAATGTCTAGACTGATTGGGGTCTGAGTTGACCGGTCAACTTTTCATCTTGCCGGTCATGTTGACCTGTCACATTTGATTGTATTGAAAATGAAATAAATTTAAATTTCCATGCTGTTCAGTTGTTTCAGTTGTTATCAGTATGTAGCTTGTTGCTGTTTAATGCAGAATTTTGATCTGAACCCATGGGTGAAATGAGCTGTTGTTTACAATTCATGCATTGAAACAGACATTGGGGTTCAAGCACTTCTTGTCACAAAACTTAAAATTTTTTCACTTTTATTAGTTGAGCAACGTTTTTTTAATTTTTGGAATTTTTTTGTGCCAGCTTTGGTCCGTGCATGGGCCCTTGTTTTAAGAGTTATTTATCTTAAAAATTTGACTGACCAGAAATCATACGTGACTAACCTAAAATGAATTTGGCTGGTCATCGTGCCCAGAGATTCTCCAGAAATTATTTCGCGCCTTGAAATGCCTTGATACTCAAACAAAGTACATTTTTTAAATTGACAAAAACACCTCAAGTTTCAAGATTATTCAGAAACAGCTTTTAACATTTTTTTTGTCCTCGTATTTCAGGTAGTCTTCAGATCATGCACTGCCAAAGTGTTTCTACTCATTCAAATGAGTAAAGAAATGTGGGACTTTGATTTTAATGGAGACCTTTTCTTTGAGAAAACCATTAATGGATTTCTTTATGAACTGTTTACCAAGTGGAAGGAGATCAAAGCTATCCATGATGTCACTATCATTTTGTTTTCTAGAACATTCTACAATGCACAGTCCATAGGTAAGTGTACCAGTCTGGTAAAAGGGCTTTGGTCCCAGTGGCGGATTCAGAGCTTCAGATGGGGGGGGGGGGGGGGGGGGCTGGTCTCAAAAAAATTTCTTTTCAGCCCTTCAGGCCTCAGTTTAGTCTAAAAGTAAGGGGGGCCTCCCCTGGATCCGTCACTTGGTCCTAACCATTGTAGACTGCAAGTAGTTTCTCTTTTTCTTCAGAGTGTGGGGAGTGCATGAGTGTTGAGAGACGCGAGAAACGAGGGTGGCAGCCCAAGAAAAAAAAGAGAGTCTCTTTTTCTGGGCCTTTCCTGTCTTGTGCCTTCAATCACATGTGTGGTCATTCGCATGTCTGGTGCGCCTTGCTCGATTGACTAAGAAAAAAGGGAGACTGCTCGTAGTCTACAACCATTGTGAATTGCACAATAGTTTTCTATAAGGCCTGACCACACAATATGATATTGTATTCAATGACTGCATTGCTTGTACAACACTGAGTTCCCTGATAGTCACAAGTAATCTGAATTACTAAATTGATTGATCATTGATTTTATGCTGATGTCTGAGCTTACTGATAACATGTTAATTTGTAAAGAGCTCGAGGGCACGTCTTGTTGTCGTCTAATCCACAACATTGCATGTACATTCTATATTTCATTACATTCCATTGATTGGATGACATTTATTAATGTACAAACAAAAACTGTGAACAAAACAAAACCTTTGCATTTACCAGTTGAGCATGGAATGTGCTGCATTTTAGAACATGACAAAAGCAGCCACAAAACATGTATCAGAAAAGGGTACCGGTGGAAAACAGGTGAGTTTTGGATCCATTAAAAAGACACCTTACAAGTTCCATCAATACTGTAGTTCTTTCTTATTTGTCTGTGATAATCGATTGACCATTTTCTATAATCAATAGACATTATTCATGATACCTGCCCTCTTTGTACACGCTTATAATTTAAAGGCCGATGGGAAAAAAGCAATGTCACATGGTATTTCATGAGGCAAACGAAAGATAAGAGTTTCCAATGCAAGGAATCGCAGTCAACTTTGTTTATTCTCTCAAACTGAAACCACCATTTAATGGTCGTGCAAAATGTAGGGATTGAATTTTGACAAAATTATTGTCATTATTGTTTGCTGTGAGGACATATACAGTGGCTACTGTATCCAAAAAAGTAAAAATGATCACTTCCACCCATAATTTGCCATTATCATCTTTTTATAAAAAGTTGTTCATTTTCTCTTGTCAAGAATAAACAAACTCAACTGAGATTTCTTGTATTGGAAAGAAGCCACGTGACATTGCTTTTATCCCATCAGTCCTTGAGCGTGTACAAGGATTGTGGGCATCGGGAATAAGGTCTTTTATCACATCGCTTAAGGTGTAATCATTCAGTGTTCAATAAAATAAATGATTGGCTCACCACTAGAAACATGTTAACAAATGAAAATGCCTTGTCTGTGCTCTTTTCTGTCGTAAAGCATGCAGAAAGCAGCTAGAGCTTGAAAGAAGTGTAGGTAGAAACACAATTTCCCCCCACTTACTGAGTGCTCTAACCACTTCCTAAACTTTCTAATTTTCAAAACAAACTATTGGCAGATGGCATGTCAGCTTTAGCACTGTTTTATACTCTAATAAAGCATGGTTTTTCAAGCCATCAAATTAAAGTGGTTGTTATATCTGAACTTTATTGTAATTTGCAATATTAAAAACTGAATCATTGGATAATGCAATTCTAGAGGTCTGATTGGCTTATAGCCATCATGGTATATGAGCCGTTATACCATGCTCTCCAAATATGATATGGTCGGCTTGAAAATAAAAACAAGCTGAGAATGAGTTGTTGGGAAGAATTCTCTGTATTTTTGGGCATTATTATTCCATTCGCGCTTGTTGGATATGAGATGATTACAGCCAACTCATATCCAACACGCACTCGTGTTAAATATTTAATTCAATGGGTAGATTGTATGTACAACTCTGAGTCCCCACCCTGGGATTTGAAATACCAGTAACTGTTTGTCATTATTCTTAACCAAATAAACAGGGCAGCTTCAAAGATAACCAAGCAACATCTGATGATCAACATTTATTACTCCACCTTAATTTTCAGCTGATTTTTCTGTGGATACTGCATCATGCATTCAGCAGGATCCATACGGGAGGTTTTATGAAGACTTTTATCAAGTGGTGGCTTTGAAAGAGAGGCGTGAAGATTGGATACCCGTATTAGTGACATTAAAGAAGTGTTTTAATCAGTACCCCATTATCACTAACTGCTGCGACAGGCTTGAAGGCACAAAAATAAAGGGCACCAATTCAAGCTCATTTGAAGGCAATTTTTTAGAGGCAATTAATTTGACAATGAATGGTAAGCACTATTTAATGAGACTTTTTTTTTTCAAAGGAAAACAGAATATTATTGAACACTGGAATTTACTGCCGTAAATCCTATATTAAGCCCCCAGGGGGCTCATTTATTTCAAGCCCATTTGAGGGGGGGCTTATTTGAGAGGAGGGGCTTTTTTATTTTAGAAAAGATGATGGTATCAGTTCTCCATAAAGAATTAGAATACAAAGTGGAAAAGCTCAAGTACAAGAAGTTTTAGGTCATGCAGCCAAGGGTCAGGATCAATTTCGAACGTGCAGTTGGTAAACAAACCATCCCAGATCAGTCCAAAGGAAGTTTTATAGTCATGATTGATTAATACAGTCCATCATTTATTATCAAAGAATAATTAGAGGAGGTGAGGGGGGGGGGGGGGGGGGCTTATTAACTTTCTTCCCCTGAAAAGGGCGGCTTATTAGAGGGAGGGGGCTTATTTGAGAGGGGGGGCTTAATAGAGGATTTATGGTATATGTAATTGAAGATAAAGAAAAACATAATATACAGAGTACGCAAATATTTTTACAATAAGCTAAGAAGGGAACATTGAGTACCATTGAGGCTAGCCCATATTAGTTGATTTCTGACAAACTATGGTACTAACTATAAGGGACCACCCGGGGTTACAGTGTAAGCAATCAGGAAACATAGCAGGCAGCAATTAATTATATGGCTGAATCCACGAGTGGGCAAGATGAAGCAAATCCTGTGTTCTGATTCGCTATCTTGATGGGAAAAATGGGCCATCTTGCCCACTTGGGATTTCCCATGTAGGTCTTGCAAGAAAAAGATATCTGTTTGGCCATATGTTATCAAATCCTTCATACACCAATCTTTTTCAGTCAAGATTGCTGGATATATATATTGACTTCAACTTTGTTTTGGTCCATAAAAGTGCATTACAGTCATGGTAAGTCAAGTGTACCCCCCCCCCCCCAACCGTCCCTAAGATTCTATCAATGAATTGATTATTTGAAAACTGAATCTGTTAGTTGTTCCCGTAACTAGCTAGTGTCAAAATCAAATCAGCATTCCTGCGTGTGTAATTAGCCGTGAATATTTTATGAGAACTTCTCTGTATTTGGTCTTTAAATGGATAAAATTGCTTCAAAGACATTTAAGAAACAGTGTTGGTAAAAATTTTTGTAACTGTCTTGTGAGTGAATTCAAGAATGCAGAGATGAATCTGAAATCTACAACTACCAATGGATTCAACTTTCGAATAATGACTTCATTTATGGAATCTCTAGGGGTAGCTTGACCTGGCTTGACTGTAATGATCTTGGCTGTTATCCAGCAATCTTGAACCCATGCTTGGTCAATATCACTTTATATCTATTTACTATTTTTACAGCATTTGCAAGACACCATATTGATCGTAATTTTGAACGCACTGGTCAGACAACCATTATTGTAGCACCTGGTTCAGGAATGTTTGAAGTTGATCGAGAAATGACCAGCATCACAAAACAAAGATTACTCGACAGTGGTAAGATGAACAGATAGAAAAGCCTGCAAAACCACAAACAAAAGTCTTTGCTTGGCTTCTGCTTTTTGTTTACATAATAATAATGTTGTAAACAAAGATTTCTTGAATGACAGTGGTAAATTAAATCAGGTGATTAAATAGATTGAAAGAAGTCTTGTTAAACCACAAACAATGGACATTGCTTGGTGTGTGCGTTTTGTTCACTTATAATTTTGATGGTTAAACTTTAGAGGGTGTTACAAGTAGCTTTAGTTCACAATTGGTCTTTCCTGAGGACCCAGGAGTACATGGAGAAAATATCCATTAAACAGGAGGGAGAGAAGTCACCAATGGTGCGTTTCCCTGACCCCAAACAATACTAAAACAATGAGAAGAATGACATGTCATTGTTTCCAGCGACCAATTAGGAGAGACCTTACGAGCAGCTCCTACACAACTGAACAGGAGTGGGGTTCTGTAGTGTCGGGTCTCAAGAGACTTAATGTGGGATAATTAGATGCGAAATGAGCGTTAACGCTCTAAGAAAACAGGAACTTGATTTGCATATAGGACAGTGTAGAACGGACTAGTAGGAGGACTGTTAGCGGAACTAAGGGCGTATAATGTAACCGTTTATTGAGCTCGATTCGCGACTTCACAGGTTCAAGCACTGGTACTCCTTAAAATGGCCCATGCATGGCGGGTATCTTTTTCTAGCTTCTGCTCAGACATATAAGAGGGGAGGGAATTCACAAGTTGAAGAATACCGGTATATGAAAGGGTAGGAAAATCTATCATTTAAGTATGTAAGAAGTCCTTTGATTCAAATTCAAATTCTTTGAAAAGATGCCTTTTTGGCTTTTTTAATGATGTTAATTTATTAAACCTAAATGAAAATGACAAGAAAACTTCCCGCTTTGGTTACTCGTTCGTATTTAAAAGTAGGTTCGAGAGGGGTACCATTTTCTAATGTAAAGTACACAAAAGGCCTGCCTTTTCTGTTAAAAATGGTATATAAAATGGTCAGGATCATTTTTATAGATCTCAATACCTTTTCTTGTCATTATGTATTGATATTGTTTGGAGAAAACTGATATTATAGACCTTTAGTATAATTACATTGATGACTATCGAAAATAGAGCGCTGTGATTGGCAAGGAGCTTCGCTTTATCCCGCTATAATCACCGCTCGGTGATTATAGCATTGAAGGCTAGCAGTTTTCAAAATGGCAGCCAGATTTTTTGAATAATCATCAATGTAATTATACTAAAACAATTAGTCGCCTCAGCTTGACTTTAATCCTTTTTTGTTGCCAAAAAGCCCGCGCTTTTCGCTACTAGTGGGCTATAACATATAGCCTACTAGTAGCTCAACCAATCAGAACGCAGCATTGATGATAGACCACTAGTGGGATTGGACTTCGTCTCGGTGACTATTCGCCGTTAGTATAATTACATCGATGACTATCGAAAATAGAGCGCTGTGATTGGCTAGGAGCTTCGCACTATCCCGCTATAATCACCGCGCGGTGATTATAGCATTGAAGGCTAGCAGTTTTCAAAATGGCAGCCAGATTTTTTGATGTTTCGGGGTCGGAAATTGATCAATAATTTTATTTTCTCGAATAATCATCAATGTAATTATACTAAAACAATTAGTCGCCTCAGGCGACGTGAATATTGGCGAATAGTCACCTCGACTTCATCTCGGTGACTATTCGCCGATATTCACGTCGCCTTCGGCGACTATGTTAAACATCTTGTTTTCGCCACCACGACATTCGCCCGAAAACTCGTGGTAGAATGACGACGGCTACCACGTTTTCCCGCCAAAATGACGCTGGCTCACTCGCGTGCACTACTTATATTTTTACTATTGAGAAAATCTCGTACTCGTCTTAGAATCTAAAGCTCTTTATTGGTCACTCTTGGGACCTCATTCCCTCTTTGCCTTGTTATATTAATAGGTGTATCCATTGATCTTGTATGCCTTGCTGAACAGCCTCTTCACACTGTCCCACTGCTGAAATATATCAACAAGGTGTTAAATCAGGGAGATGCTAACTTGGGAGATGATTACAACATACCTCATTGGATGAACCATGGTTTTTACACATCTCCAGAGAGAAGAAACAAGAAAGAGAACTTTGTGCCACGTATTAAAGTTCCAGATGTTGTGTTGAGCTCTCTGGGGAGTTGTGGCGACAATGAAAAAGGTAGAAATATGATCAAGGCTTGTATTGTTCTCCACGTAATAGGACAATTGCACGATGACGATATTTGACTACAACTACCAGAATTCATTTCGTTTTTGCTTTGCTATTTAAATTTGCCAATTCCGCTGAGGATAAAAGAACAATAGCCTTAATTTGCGCAAGAAAACAAGACACTCAAGGATTCTGGTAGCTGTAGTAAAATGACGTCATCGTGCAATTGTCCTATTAACCCTTGTTTATTTGCAGGTGGTTAATGCGTTGAATAGGCCATTTGCACTAAGAGGTCATGTGACATCGTTTTTATAAAAATGAAAGTTTTATGATTTTGCCTTCGAAAAACGATTAGTGGGTCATGTCTTAAACAAAATAATAGTGATTTGGTTTTTCAAACCCGCACCATTTTCTTAATATGAGTAAGTTCGTAGCTGGTCACGTGACCGAAACGTGATTTTTAAAATTATGAATTACCTCTTTCTGAACAAAAATTTTGCGCTTAAACTTCAAGGAACACGTTGAAAAGATGACGTGGTAACGTTTACAGCACATCTGAGCGTAACTATCAAACGTTTATCAAGATATAATCAAAAAGTAGTTTTGGCCGCCATGTTGGAGGGCAAGAGTATGCCCTCCATCATGGCGGCCAATACAAATCATACTGCTTTGTTGAAAAATCAAAGTGCCATAAAATTTCTCCCTTAAATGCATTTCCTCTCAAATTTCTGGTGTAAGATAATTTTTATGTGCTCTGTCGATTTTTGGCATCAGCAAGATTCCAACTCATTGTTTAAAGGAGTCATTTGTCACGTGACCTCTTAGTGCAAGTGGCCTATTTGTGACTTAAAAGTCGTTTCAAGGCGGCGACAGCGGCAAAGGCAACGAGAACGTCGTAAAGACGATAAGTTTTATAAGTACATTTCTTTCAAGATGGAGAGCTAACATATATGAGGGTAATCAAAATAGTTGATAAGCGTAAGTTTTTTTCTCCTTGTGGTTTCAAGTTTCGTTACTTTAAATAGCCGTCTGCGCTGGCACTAAGCTGCTTTGGCAAATTGCTTTGTTACGTTGTCTTTATTTCAAGTATACACAAACCATATATTTAGTGATTTTTCTTTCTTCTTTTCTGTGGGGGAAGGGAGGATGGGGGTGGGCGTTTCAATTGAGGGGACTCTTATTTGATTTTTTTTACCTTCAAGAGGGGGCGCTTATTCGAAGGAGGGTGCTAATTCGAGCATTTACTATGGGATTATAATTTTTTATGATTTTTTAACAGGAGTCTACACTAGTTTTACTGATCACTGCAAGATAGAAGCAGCCGACAGCCATCTGCCTGATTTGGTGGACTATGATGAATATGACGCCAAAGTCTTCAGGAATCCTTCCGCTGCGGGCCACTTTGCCTTGAAGGGTTTTCCTCCTCGAGGCTCGGGTTTCAGGCGAATAAGAAGCGCTATGGAGATGCAAAGAATGGCTAAGTCATTTTCCAAAGATGACATCACTTCTCACAAGTTTATATCTCCCAAGGGAATCTCCTCGTACGAAGATTTACTTGTGTCAGCTTCATCATCCTCATCCACTATGTTAACAGTAAGTAGTAAGTGGGCTTTTGAGCGGCTGGGCCGGCGGAAGCTCTAAGAACGTCTCACAGAATTGGTTTAGAAAACAATAGATAGCCCTAACCCAAACAAAACTAACAATGAACCCCAACTCTGAAACAATAGAGCTTCGGGCCAACAAGAACCTATCAAATTACAGGTTCTAAAGAGGTTCTGGCCAACAGTTTTGAGCCCTGGGATACTCCCCTACTTGTCCCAAAGAACTGTGGTCGTTTCGCCCGTAAGTCTATTCGCCCGAAGGCGCTTCGCCAGGACGTAAGTCGATTCGCCCGATGACAAACAACACCGAACAGACTACAATATGGCTTATCAGAGATGCCTTCCAGTTAAAATTGGACTTCTTTTCTGCGATATGCTGAAAAAGGTCCAGGTCTCTCGACAAATCATATTCGAGATACGTAATGAATATTTATAAAAATGAAGTCTACCGGTTCCTCAGCGTTTGCTATGTCGATCTTTGAGACAATCAATGTGAAGTTTTCACTGGAAAGGTTGTTGACCCATTGCCATTCACTCTTATGCCTTGTTTTCTACCTTAGAGAACGGCAAGTAAACATCGGGCGAGTCGACTTAAAGGAGCTGTGTCACAACACTCAGACAAATTAGGTAATTACGGAATGCGCGTTAAATTAAGAGAAACATAAAAATAACCGCTTAAAACATTAAAGGAAGGTTAAAATAACACAACAGAAACAACAGATGCCACGGATGGGCAAAACTGAAGAAGACTGAAATGGATTGAAATTAGGTTTTGGAAAACTGTTCAGCCTAACAGTTTTTCAAAGTACATCCCTGCTGCTTGCAATTTCAAAAATAATGCTCAGGAGACATATTTGTTTGTCTCAGATCTCTGATTTTTGTCATTTGCATGTAATTTCTTTGCTTACTTTAGGTTCCATAGCGATTGAGGACGAGTAATTGGAAAAATTAAACAAAATGAACTGGACTGCCGTGACACAGCCCCTTAAAACACAGCCCCTTTAAGTGCGGCTAAATTGTCGTTGGGCGAATCGTCTTTCGGTTGAAACGGCCTGCTACTGTCTTAAACGGGTAGGTGCCGCAGTGCAGAATGTAATTATAGTTCCTAATATTGACTTTTCCCCTCAATTTGTAGAGACGCGATGCTTCTTTCGTCAAAGACATAAACAGCAGAAGCAAAGTTTTTTCTTCATCTGTAGAGTGCACAACTCACGGCGTTCTTGGTACGTAAATATCAGACATCTTTCCGCTCTAACCGCAGATTCAGTTTTTCAGATTTTTTATTTATTGCACTATTTCAATAGTTTGCTACAAAAAAAAATTACAATACGTCACAAAAGTAAAATGAAACAACATTAAATTTCCCAAAAAGGAAAGATGTCCAACATCTTATGCTGTGCTATAACTTGTGTACTTTACATTTTTACAGTTCGCATTTTGCTCTAAAGGCCTGCTTCTTTTTAGAGTTTCGCTTGCCTAGTCCCTGTACGGCGTTTTCCCGGACCCTGTTGGTCAATTCTCTTCGGTGACGTACCCGAGGCGAACGGGCACATCTTCGCTTGGACCACGTGATCCGAAACGATTTGACCGCGCGGAATAACGGGGCCTAGGGTATGGCGAGAGTTCCGCTAGGAGACCGCTAGGCTTGATGTGTGTGGGCACCAGGCGCTGTTCGGGAAAACGAGCCGGCAATCAGAGAGCAGCGGAAATCGATATTGCTGAGTGTGTGCTGCTGTTCGCTTGGTACAGTGGGCTCAGTTATTACCATCGGTTTATCAGCTAGTAAATGGATGCTTGCACCTGGAAACAAGTTTGACGAGAGAAAACAAGATTGTATAGTCCAGAAATTCAGGCTTCTGCGACCTTGAAAGCTTGACGCGATTCTCCTCCTCATAGCCTGTGTACAGCCGCCCCTGTCCTCAAAAAAATCGGAAAGGAGCGTCTGTGATTTACCGTTGATAATCGTGTTCAGGAATAATTTTGCATAAATTATTAAAAGTGATTTACGCTGACCAAAACGTCCGAGGCTCACATTTCTGCAGAGGTAGATTCCAATATGGCGGTTGATGCGGGAGAGTTCCGTCGTGCATTAGAGACTGTTTGCGACATTTTTAAAATTCCTTCGCTTTACAGTGAGCAAGAAAAATGCTTAGAAGCACTTTTTAAAGGAAAAGACGTATATGCAAGTCTTCCAACCGGGTAAGGAAAGTCCTTGATCTTCTATGCAGCTCCGATCGTCGCCGATAAGCTGTTCTCGCGACCACGTGGAAGCAGCAAAATAATTGTTATTTCACCTCTAAGAACGCTAATGGAAGACCAGGTAGCATATTTGCGGTCTTTAGGATTATCAGCAATTGCTCTTCACGATGAGCAATCGGAAGAACGACTGAAGGAAGTGGAAAAAGGAGCGTTCACTTACTTGTTTGCATCACCCGAGAAAATGTTGAGCATGGAACGATGGCGCAAGCTTCTTTTAACTGAACACTATCGGAAGTTTCTGGTGGCGATAACTGTCGATGAAGCCCATTGTATAAGCCAGTGGGGTCTTCCTGGATCTTCCTCAAAGCGCACAGCTGTCCCTTTCGTGAGAGTAATTGGCCATTGATCTACCGATGTTCTATTTGGCAACGTGCTGTCATCTTCTTCGATATCCATAGACGTCACAGACGCTCCAAAATCCTCTAAGGCAACACGCTTTGTAGCTTGCTCTTGGGAGTCGCTGATCTGGTTTGAGGGAGGCGTTGGGACTGGTAATGGAACAGCGGAACACTTCTTCGACTGGACAATTTTCTGAATTGAGCTATTCACTTCGTGAAGATTGTTCAAGAGCGCCCTTCGTTTCTTCAGCGCGCAAAGACAATTCCTACAATGTATGTGGAATTGATTTCGACGTTACACTCCAAAGACAGCAGTTCCTCTCGAACTTTAAAAGAATTGCCCCTTCGACCATCAACAAGATTTTTATCCGTGTTTTTTACGATGTCTACGCCACAAAGAACACACGAACTCGTCGTCAAAATCTCACATCATGTTATTGTCGCGAACGAAAGTGAAAGATTCTGTACAGAAGGCTCCGGTTGCAAAGCCCGCGAAAATGAAAGCCAATCAAATCTCGCTATTTCAGTGATGTAATGATGTATGGGAAATAACCAATCAAATCATTTTCCACACATTCCTGAAAAAGTCACGTGGTCTTTGAACACGATTATCAACGGTAAATCACAGACGCTCCTTTCCGATTTTTTTGAGGACAGGGGCGGCTGTACACAGGCTACCTCCTCACTAAAGAAATACAGAAGGAGTCTCTGCTCACAGGGTGGATTTCGTTAGGCGTGATCAAATTTTAATGGGACATTAACTTCAGGGTCTGGAAGGGGAGGGGGTCTCCTTTTTCACGACATTCCCGCATCCCGAGCTTCTGTCATCGCTACCCCAAATACCGGTTTCGTTCCCAATACCGCATCCTGTGTACCCTGGGTGCCGACATTTCGGCGAATCTCCCTTCCCGAGTAGCGGTCCCGTATCCCATCAAGTTTTCTTTCGTTTTCCCGAATCCCGCACTGTGTTTCGGCCAAATCTCGGATCCCGAACAAACCCTTCCAGACCCTTTGACTTGATGAGCCACTATTGTTTGCAGCTCTGTTGTTTGTATTAACATTTTTATGTTAGCGATTCAAACATTCCTGGAGGACCTCAATTCAAAGCCGTGATTTTCTCATTGTTTTTCAGCTTCTTTATCTGAAAACGTTATCGCAAATGGAACCCAGCATGAAATCATTCGTCCAGTTCCTCGGCGGTTTGCGGTTGGCAGCGCAGGCGCGGATCTTTCTGTGATCGATACCGCTGCGCAGACTCATCCACAGAGGACTCTAATAAACCCTTTCAAACCAAATGAGATCCCCTGTAACTGGACGTGCAACAGGCATCGGTGGTCACATGTTTTTCCCACGGGACCCGACGGAGAGATCCTGCATCCACACTATCACAAGGTTTCAACTGATACGAACGATGCAGAAGAGAAGCTAGAAAAGGTACCTATTTTTAAACCTTTAAAGGGCCTTTGCAGGCTATTTTCTATCTTTATGAAGACCTAAAACGAGTCTTCGTATCAACGGTATTCTACTGAAAAATAGTGGTCCAGTTTTCTTCTTCAAAGCCCCATCCATGCTACGGTACAATGTAATGCGTTTTCGTTTGAAAACGCATACATTACGATGTGTTGCTGTCCTCATTAATATGCTGAGCGTTTTCATCGAGAACACATCGACCTGAAAACGCTCTTAACAGTGGATCCAAACGAAAACGCAGCGTATTAGTGTGGAGGGGCGAAAATGGTCGAAAACAACGATGACCGAAAATATCGTAGGCGCGAGTGTTTGTAGCTTGAAATTCCAAAAAACACGTCGATATTAAAACGCTCTTAAAAGTGGATCAGAACGAAACCTTATCGTATTAGTATGGAGGGTCGAAAACGTATCTAATGAAAACAATATCGTAGGTGCGTGTTTTTGTAGCTTGCGCACAGGAGTTCAACGCGCAGTTCTATCGTTTTTGAACGTTTTAGTGTGAACTGACGAAAACGCATCTAAACGGTAGTGTGAAGCATTAAGACTGTTTCCTGTCGTCTGACCGTCATTGATCACCTGCTGAAGACTCAGCATGTGAACTCTGAAGAGATTTTAAATGAAGGGGGATAATTGTGGTTAGCACTCACTGATGAAATGTGTAATAAATCTTGTTGTTTAATGATAACAATCGTTTAATACACAATTCATCCCGTAGAAATTGCCTTTTTAAACAATACTACCGCATTTTTTGTTTGTTTGTTTGTTTATTTTTTTCCAGTCGCGTAATGTAGAAGAAGCAGTCTTAGCGGTCGTGGAAGCACGAAAGCGCGAGTTGTCCGAAGCTTCCCAGAGCCTCTCAGAAGAACGAGAGCCGTTCGATGAATTGATGTCAAGTGAAGGTAGTGATATAGATGAGGACTCGCCCTTTCCCCCTGAAGCAACCCCTCGGCAACAAGGGCATTTCACCCCCATAGCAAACCAGGCACAAAGCTCACAGAACACCACACCCCGGAGGCGAACGGTACCCCGGATTAACTTGTACCGTAAAGTAGAAGTGCCTCTCGAGCATGACTGGACAGCAGCTGTCAAAACAAGTGTAGACTGGAAGTCTGTGTCTTGCCCCGCATTGTTGCCCCTGACAACCGATTTTAGCCCGAGTAAAAAGACACTCGACACCAATTACCTTGAGTATAACTACACAGTTTATATTGAAGAAGACGAAGATTTCACGGAGGACAAAAAAAATTCTGATTGGGGAAAACAGGACAGGTGAGTATCATGGTTTAAAATTGCGAGGCTTTTGATTGGCTAAGACATTTTGTGCCATTATTGTCACGCAAAAAGAGATCAGTAGCAATGTTTTTCCAGTCCTGGTTGTTCATTTGTTTGTCTGTTTATTCGCCATGTTCTTAGCGAGTGAAAAACTGGATATGATATGCGACCACAATGCTTCTTGGGATCGTTTGGGAGGCAGGAAAAAAATGGCGGACGGCAGCAAGCCACCTGTTAAGGTCAGCACTTTTTAACATCTGTCGAAAGGCCCTTGGACACCTTATGAAGTTTACACAACGTAGTATTCCTTATCGTTTTGGATCAGCCGGTTAAGCACTGCGTTTTGCAGATTAGGGTTAAGCACTACCTTTACTGATTAGGGTTAAGCACTTCCTTTACTGATTAGGGTTAAGCACTGTTTCGAAACTGGTTAGGTTCCTTTTTTGGGTTGGGGTTGATGCTGTGTGTACTTTAATCTACCTTGTGTAAACTTCATAAGGTGTCCAAGGGCCTTTCAACAGATGATAACGAGTGCTGACCACCTGTTAAAGCGGAATATCTTAGATAACAATCACTTCAACCAGGTTGTGGTGTCCAGCGGTCTTAGTGAAAAGAAGGGTTTGGGTGGGGTGCTCAGTCTCGCTGCCTCATAAAACCTGGTCTCGGTCATTGTTAGTAAAGAATTTTCTGTTTTTAAAGCCTCAAGAGAGAATAATGACAAAGACAGGGAAACGCCCAGTCTAGCCCTTGCATTTGGTGAATTTCACCAAAGTTATTTTTAGACCAATTGAACGCTTGGAATTACTTTCCAGAGAGGTCGGGAAACTTTTATTCAGGGTTGTCAATAGAGAATTCAACAGTCGCCTCTACAATATTTTGAATTTTTTGCTTTGAGGCAGTCGCGTGTGGACTTGATGACGTTTCAAACAATCGATTGAAATTTGAGGACGTCCCAGGAATTAGACTTCGTTTAATTACAACCTCTAACCGAAAATAACTTTAGTGAAATTCGCATATTCCAGCCAACGCCCTGAGATTCCCTTTCTACCTCATAATCCTCTCTTGCTCAAGCCAGAGGTTATTTGGACTGTAGAAGACATATCTGGTGCGTTAGGGTCTTTTTTTATGGTCTTTTTACAGGACAAAAGAGTTCAATGGGCCCCTCAACCAGGGGTCCTTCCTACCCGTCCCTGTGGAGCGAGGGAGAGGACCCTGGGAACGAGGTTGTAGGCCTTTTGCCGCTAGCCGTTCACGTGGTACAAAACTGCCGTGCAGGAGAGCAAACGTCGCACTGGGACAAGACAAAGAAAAGGCAAACATACAAAAGGCACAATTTTAAATAGTAATTCTCTTTGTTTGTCTTATCCCAGTGGGACTTTTGGTCTGCAGCATTGTGGTTTTGTACCACTAACATGGTAGTTTCCTTCGCAGCCTTCTTTAAGTCCCCACACAACGCACTTTCGCGTGACGACACAAAAAACGGCTGTGAATTTCACTAACCAACGTGGATGCTAGTTCATTATTTTGTACGTCAATATGGCCACCGTAACCTCATGTGAAAACGGTCTATTTGTATTGCGTTACACTCGATTTGTTTTCACTAAAACATACAACCACTATTGTTTGAATTTTATTACCTGCATCTCCAGTACACAAGAGGAAGATGATCATGGTTCACGAAGGCGTTTGAGTGCAGAAATGATTTTTATAGAACTTGTATCGCAACGAATTCAAAAGGTATTTGTCTTGACCTATATTTTTAACGGTAAATCCTAATCATTAGAATCTGTTGGACTATATGTGCCTTGTGTGTGTTAGGGCCTTTAGCAACTTTTTTGGTACAGAAAAAGAAGCTGAAAAAAAATCGCTGCAGTCGAACCTCCCGTAGGTGACCACCTAAAATGCGAAGTGGTCGAATCGATCACACAGGGGTCCCTTAAGAGGTCCGACAGATCTACTTGATGTTAGATAAGATAATTTATTGCATGCAATTTCGAAGTTATGATATGTGAAGTTCCATGTTGTTGTTAAAAAATATTCGTATACTCTAAGTAACAGACCATGCGTGAAGTGTTTTCTACGAGAGGTTAAAAACAGTATAAAATTGTTAAACCGTCAGCCCCGAAAATTGGTCGCAGTCGCTTAGAAAAGGTGGTCGTTTACGAGAGGTTCCAACTGTAATGTTTTGGCTGGAAAACATTTTGGTGTTTTGGATAGCCGGTCGCTTATTGGAGGTTGTCGCACATGGAAGTTCGATTGAACAGGCAAAGAGGTGCCAGCTCGCTATGATGAATTAGCCGGTTGGTGTCTAACTAATCAGAAACGGTGAAATATTGTGAAGAAATAGTAATATAAACTCTACTTGTACTGCTTGGTATTACCGTACGGTAAGTCCTCTATTAAGCCCCCCCGGGGGGCTTATTTATTTCGAACCCATTTGAAGGGGGACTTATATTTGAGAGGGGGAGCTTATTTTATTTAGCTAAGACGATGGTATCAGTTCTCCATAAAGAACTAGAATACAAAGTGTAAAAGCTCAAGTACATGAAGTTGGAGGTCATGCAGTCGAGGATAGGAAACAAATCCGAACTTCAAGTTGGTAAATAAACAATCCCGGATCAGTCCACACGAAGTTTTACAGTCGTGATTGATTAATACAGTCTGTCATTTATGTGTGAAGATTAATTAGGGGAGGGGAGGGGGGCTTATTAACTTTCTGTCCCTGAAAAGGCGCGCGCGGGGGGGGGGGGGGGGGGGGCTTATTAGAGAGGGGTACTTATTTGAGAGTGGGGGCTTAATAGAGGATTTACGGTATTTGACAGCTATTGGTTTATCATTAGGGATTTCAGTTAGTTCCACCGGAAAAGACCAAAGCACTGCCTTTAGATCGTCACCAGTCTATAGCTGCTATTCCAGCCAAGTCAAATGATAAGGAGTTTTTCTTAAATATTGGTCGCAACTCACACAAACTCTGTCTGACGTCACCGGAAGTGACCGTGACCAAGTACAGGCCACGTCATCAACAGGCCTCAGATCCCAAAAACTACTGGTAAGGCACAGAAAGACAAATATTCGGATACCTGCCAATCGTGTAGCTTGTCAAATCTTTTACGGAGGCGTTACGTTGTGTTGCAGCGATCTGAATTACCGTAATTGATCAAATTGACGCCACGTCTTAAGTAAAGAACATAACAGAGGAACTGTATGATCGACAGAGCGCATGACTGCAGAGGTGTTGAATAGATGATAACGATTACAAAAGTGGACTTTGTTCTTTCTTAGCTATCTTATGTTAAGTCACGGGCGTCAGTTTTATTAAGTGATATCCTTCTGCAAGATTTTCTTTTGTCTGCCAGACTGGGTAACTTTCTTAGCCTCGGTCAATTTTTGCCATGTAAATGTTTCAAGGTTGGGGTGACCCGCCTAGCCGGTCGGAGGCTTGCCTTGTAATTGTTGTTGTTGTTTACGTGCTTAGCGACCATTCAATAACCTTGAGAAAGTGAACCCTGGTTTGGCGGAGTTGTAAGATCGCATGTAAACGCGGGTTAGTTTTTCACGTCTATGTAAACAGCCGCCAAAAACCTTTTGCTTTTTTGACGTTCTCGTTGCTGTCGCCGTCGTTGGATCTCAAGGTTTCTAGTGAGGTGTCTGGAGAGCAGCAGCCAGAATGCCGCAACTTACACAACTGTGTGTCCCTTTTTCTCTCGTATCCTAGAGTCTTTCAATGTTCTATTCTTGCGCGCTTGATTATTAACACAAGTATTTCTTTGTTCGTCTTTAGTTACCGTCTTTGCATGCCGGAAAGGAAAGTACTTGAACCAAACGAGGCAGTTTTCATTCACGAGGAAATGGACAGTTATAATTGGAATTACTTGGACCAACACATTTGCGGAGACCAGGAATTTAACGAACTTATGGAGGTAAATTCCCTCCTTGTGTTACTGACAGAAGGAGATAAAACTTTTACACTAATATATACTCTGGCTGCAGAATTGAAAGGGGCTGCGAACAAAACAGAAACAACAAACGAACGGAAATAGAGCGATTTGATTGGTTCATTGAACAGATACAAACACGCGTGTGTTTTGATTGGTTAAGCGAAAGCTCAGGTGAGAAAACTTCATGCCCGAGAACTTTTTAGAAATCAGCTGATACTTCACTTTGACGTCATACTGCAACACGATTGGCCAATCGAACAATACCTTCTCCATATCAAATTCATATTTGGCGGGAAAACGAAGAGGCCGTATTTTGATCTTTTCATCCATTGGCTGATAATGGCAATGTATGGAAAGTCGGCCGTAAATGTTAACGTTGAACCTCGCTCAACTTCTCGTTTAAGCTCAGCACTTTTTATCTTGCCTCTATTTTATTCACGCGCGTAAACACGTGCAAATTACGCGACAGTGGAAATCTACCCTAAAGGTGATGTTATACGAGACGATTCGCAACGACGATTTTTAGCGCAACACAGCGTTGCAACATTGTTGCGACATTGTTTCTGATAGTTACAACATTGTTCTAACATTGCAAGGCGGTGTTGTGCTAAAAATCGTCGTTGCGAATCGTCCCGTGTAACATCTCCTTAATACCGCTAATTACGCATTCTTATTCGCTAAAGTACTTGCGCAGTTGCTTGTGAATGACAAAATCCCAGCTTCGTGTCAAGTTTTACAAACTAGAGGCAATCACTGATTACGGTCCGCTTTCGTCACTTACGGAAAAATTACGGAAACGAAATCGAGTCAAAAGGACTCGTCCAGTTTCCCGGCCGAGGTGCCTCGGATAATATTAATAGAGGACGCTAAAAAATAATTCTACCTAACCATGGACATAGGTCTTAGGACAAGTTTTGCATCCGTTGTAAATTAAACGTTTTTTTTTTTCTCTTTTTAGTCTCTGAATTACTGGAAGGCTCGTTTCCTGCTGCTGCCGTTTACTCAGCGGAAATCGAGTGTAGGGACTGGAGAAAAGAAAAAGACCAAAGCGCAGCAAGAGGAAAACCTTATGGAAGGATTTTTGAAGTTTCTTGAGATTCTCAATCGAGTAAAAAGATTTCCAGCTCAGAAGGTTCCTCAGACACCTAAGGTAGTTATAGCAGGGTTCGCACACACCTTGAAAGTCCTTAAAAATCCTTGAATTTTAAAATGAAAATTCAAGGCCTTGAAAGTCCTTGAAAATTGCGGTCGGTGCTGGAAAGTCCTTGAATTTTGGTGCTAACTTTATAATTTAAGTATAATTCCAAAGGAAAAGGAGCAAACACAGAAAGACCTTCTAGATAAAATTACCTATGTTGTGGAAGAACTACAAAAAGACATAGAACATGTAAGGCGCCAACATGGCTGCCAGTGCTTGATTTGCTCTAAGTTTTCTTTCAATTTATGTGCTCCAGTATGTTTGGTTTGCTTTAGAAACCACTCAGGGTCATTCGTTAAACGATATGCTTTCTCCTGTGGTTCTACGAATTAGGATTCCTGATCGTGATGTCAATTCCTTGGCCGTTCGATTTCAGCGTGGTTTAACACGATTGTTGCTTACGCCGAACGGTCATCACAAATTACGAGTTGCTGCTATAACTTGGGGGAAGCGTGGAAATACGACTCTTGCTGTTCCTGGTCATGATCCTCCAGTTGAGATCACTATTTTTATTGATGTTGAAATTAATCCGGGACCAGATTCAAGTCAGTATGATTATGGCGAGCGATCTAATGTTGAGTATCACTTGATGGCTGACTTGCCAAGTTGGTCAACGTTAACTTTACCGTATTCTTGTCATCAACTTCTGGGGTATCGACAGCATTACTGTTTCCCTGCGTTTACAACCCTGTTTATTCTCAAGCAATGCGGCATTTTTAAATTTAGAGGTCGAAGAGGAGGTCAGAATCGGGGAATCCAACGCTATGCAAATTCATCCTTCCCTTTTCGTTCACGCCCGTTGTCTTACAGAGGTGTGAATCTGCATAATTTAACCTATGTTGAAAGGAGAAAGGACTCAGCTGTTGTTCAAGAATCTTCATTTTCACCTCTGGTGTTATGTTCAGTAAATGTTCGCTCAGTTAAATCGAAGTCGGCTGACCTTTTGGATTATATCTATACATCAGGGGCTGATCTTTTTGCTTTTACTGAGACGTGGCTTACTGCTAATGACACTGCGGCAAAACTGTAGTTTATTCCACCTCAAACACACAAGTTTCTACACCATAATCGGTCTGGCCGCAAGGGTGGTGGTACGGGTTTGCTGTTCAGAGAAATCATTGATGTGTCGAAAATTGATGCTGGTGAGAAAACTTCTTTCGAGTTCTCGGAATGGAGCTTAAATACCAACTCGTTTCGCGCTAGGTTGTCAATTATCTATCGTCCACCCTACTCTAATCTGCATCCGGTGTCTCTGAAAACGTTTTTTGATGACTTTGCTTCATACATGGAGAGTATCATTCTAACACCAGAACCGCTTATCATTGCGGGTGACTTTAATATCCATGTTAATAATACGAACGATTCTGATGCTTGTGAATTTTTGGATTTGCTGGCGTCGCTTGGCCTAAAACAACATGTCATTGGTCCTACCCACGAGGGTGGCCACACCCTGGACTTGGTGATCACCAGGCAATATGATCAGGTTATTAAGTCTGCCCCGAAGATTGATCGGTTTATCTCCGACCATGCCGCAGTACTGTGTCAACTTGATTCAGTGAAACCCTGTACAGCTGTTAAGGAAATCAGTTACAGGCAGCTAAAGTCTATTGACATGGATGCACTCAGAGCTGATTTAACGATGTCTGAATTGTGTACCAATGTTTTTACGGATTTGGATATGATGGTCTCCTGCTACAACTCCACACTGTCGTCGTTACTTGATTAATATTCCCCCCTGCGAACTAAGTCTTTTGCTAATAGGAAGCGTGTGCCTTGGTTTAACCACAAAATTAAGGATGCTATTAAGGCTAGGCGGAGAGCTGAGAGGAAATGGCGCTATTCTAAATCTGCACAGGATCTAATTGTTTTCAAAAAAAAGAAAAACCATGCAATATACTTGATGAACCAAGCTCGCTGTGATTATTACACCAATCATATCCAGCAAAACAGTTCTGATCAGAGAAAACTATTTAATGTTACAAAGTCCCTGTTGTGTGACACCAACACTGCATCGTTTCCTCGTGTTGACACTGTTCAGCTTGCCAATGATTTTGGAAATTTCTTTGCACAGAAGATTGATAATATAAACGCGTCTTTGGCTAATTTATCTACACCATCCGTACCATCTCTACCTGCTACTGACATTACTTGCCTGAAAGAACAGTTTACCGGTTTCAGGACTCTCTCCCAAGAACAAGTGCGCATGTTGATTAGTAGAGCAGCGGGTAAATCTTGTCGACTCGACCCCATTCCCACTCCGATTGTTCTCAAGTTGCTGGATGTTCTATTGCCAGTTATCACTAAGCTGATCAACCTCTCTTTTGACACCGGTCGATTTGCTGAGGCCTGGAAAGAGGCGCTTGTGTTACCATCTCTCAAGAAGCCTGGTTTGGACTTCGCGTTCAAAAATTTCCGTCCAGTCAGTAACCTCTCTTATATTTCTAAATTGTCGGAGAGGGCTGGGGCTGAGCAGTTTATGGAGCATCTGACTGCCAACAATTTACACTCTCTGCTTCAATCGGCGTATAAACAGCAACACAGCACGGAGTCGGCCTTATTAAAAGTTAAGAATGATATTTTGATGTTTATGGATGAGCAACATGTCACCTTGCTTGTATTATTAGATTTAAGTGTAGCTTTTGACACGATACATCATGATCAGCTGATTGGTCGTCTTGAGTCTGATTTGGGAATAACTGACAATGCGCTTGCCTGGTTTAAATCGTATATATCTGACCGGTTCCAGCGTGTCTCTGTAAATGGTAGTCTCTCAGATCAGTTTCCTTTAAAACAAGGTGTTCCTCAAGGATCATGTTTGGGCCCCTTGCTTTTCACTATCTACACGCGCAAACTGTTTCAGATCGTTGAACGCCACCTCCCACAAGTTCACTGCTACGCGGACGATACACAGTTGTATGTATCATTCAGCCCCAATCGATCTGCGGATGCTGATTTTGCCATGAAGTCCATGACTGACTGTATCAGTGACATTAGGAGTTGGATGATTTCAGATAATCTTATGTTAAGCGATGATAAAACAGAATTTTTAATTATAGGTACTAGGCAGCAGCTGGCCAAGGTTAACATCAATTGCATTAGGGTTGGGTCGACTGATGTTTGTCCTGTAACAGTAGCTAGCAACCTAGGCTCATGGTTTGATGAGCAGCTCACTATGTCAACTCATGTTAGCAAGTTATGTAGTGTTGCCTTTTACCATTTGCATAATATCAAACGCATTCGCAAGTATTTGTCTAGAGCATCAACGGAAATGCTTGTCCATGCATTTATTACATCCCCAGTTGATTATTGTAACAGTCTTTTGTATGGGCTGCCCAACTACCAGCTTAACAAATTGCAGAGAGTTTTGAATGCCTCAGCCAGGTTAGTTTGTAATGCCCCTAGGTTCTGCCACATCTCATCCCTTCTTCGTGGTCTGCATTGGCTTCCTGTTAAAGCCCGGATAGAATTTAAGATACTGCTTATTAGGTTCAAAGCAATTCATGGCCTTGCTCCTAAATATCTACGCGATTTACTAACATTTAAATCGTCCTTATATAACCTTAGATCTTCAGATAGTATTTTACTTTCTATGCCAGTTGCTCGATCGAAGACGTTAGGTGATAGAGCTTTTATGGTGGCAGCGCCAAGGCTCTGGAACTCTCTTCCAAAAGAACTTCGTGCGATTACTAATGTGAACAGTTTTAAGGCGCATATTAAGACTTATCTTTTTAAAACTTTATATTGATGAGCAATTTTATATTCAGTTCTTACTTGCATGCATATATATTCTTTTTATTTTTTATTTTTTAATGCATTATCTTTTATTTGTTTCTTTTAAAGTAATGTAGTTGTAATGCCCAGCTGATCATTTTCAGGTTAAGCTGCGCACAATAAGTTTAAAAATTATTATTATTATTATTAATTATTATTATTTTGAATTGAATGAGTCCTTGAAATATGGGAAATGTGTCCTTGAAAGTCCTTGAAAAGTCCTTGAATTTTTTGTTATAGTAAACATGCACTCTGTACATAGCTTTTAAGGTGATGTTAGACGAGACTGTTCGCAACAGCGATTTTTAGCGCAACACAGGTATCAAATGTTGGAACAATGTTGCAGCCTTTCGAAAGGATGTCGCAACAATGTTGTAACGCTGTGTTGCGCTAAAAGTCGACGTTGTAAATTGTCCCGTATGACATCACCTTTAGATGGCTGTACACAGTTTCTCTAGAAGTTCTTTATCCCTAGAAGTGATGTTACACGGGACAATTCGCGACGACCATTTTTAGCATAAAACAGCGATGCAATGTTGGAGCAATGTTGTAACCATTCGAAACAATGTCTTAATGATGTTGCAACGCTGTGTTGCGTTAAAAATCGTTGTTGGGAATCGTCTCGTGTAACGTCACTAGTCATGATAAAACTCAGTGGCCGTTGATAACTGGTTTCCGCCATTTCGATGTTTTTGCTAAATCTCGTAGTAGAAAGACGACAGCTGTCACGTTTTCCTGCCAAAATGACGCTAGTTCACGCGCGCATACTACTTAGTATTGACAAAATCTTGTCCTCACGTAATTGTATGAAAGGTCACGCCTAAACGTAAAATTGAGGGAGGTTCAACTTAAACATTTAGGCGCGACATTTCATACATCGCCTTTTTTTTATTTCTGCGCAAATTTTACGTGCATACACACCTAAAAAATTATGCAACAGTCACGTGGAAAACTTAAGGTCTCTAATGTAGAGTTTAAAGGTCGGTACACACTAGGCAACAAGCAAGTTGCAGCATCATGTCGCGGCGACACGTAGCAGCGACAAACCTCCACATGTATACTGAAGAATTTTTGTGAAAATCTTTGCCTCAGCAACAGAGTTTTGTCGCTGCAACAAGTCACGCAAAATCAAATCAGACAGAATTTGTGCGACTTGTTGCGACGACAAAATTTTATTGCAGAAACAAAGCTTTCCTTAAAAATTCCCCCGTTCACACGAAGCGATTTGTTGCTGCGACGTGCCGTGCAACGTATCGCCTGAACTGTACACCCGGAGTGTTCCAGCAACTTTTAAAATTATCACTATGAATAACGCCTAAGGGCCTGTTTACATGGAGATGGAAGACCCCAGATAGGTGAGGTAACATGTAGCGGGTCACCCCACCTATCATGTTAACGTGATCAAATTAGAATTAGAGATTACATGGACAGGGTGGTTAGCTCACCTAAGCGGGTTACCTCACCTACCTGGGGTCCCCCACCTCCATGTAAACAGGCCCTGAATGTGGTAATATATTTTCTAGGAGCGAAGACAATCAGAGCCTGCTTTCCCGTCCCGTCGCCATTATAAGCAGCATGAGACAAGAGCGACTGTACCCTTATCATCAGAGTTAACCACAGTACAGAAGGAAATCAGCTCTTTACCAAGTAGTCCGCTTGTTAGTAAATCGCGGTCATCCTCAGCTGCTGGCCAAGAATCACCTAACCCAGATTCTCGTAGCATTTCATCCGTGGAATTCTCTGGGTACGTCAGAGTTGTAATCACAGAATAGCAACTAATAATTAGAAACTAGCAGTTATCAGGGATCAGCAGTGCGTTCGAAAGAATGATACCTTTAGAGTGGCGGTTGCTGATGAATGTTACTAAAGTCGGAAAGTTTGTACGATAGCTCGAAGCATATACATGAATAACGTGCTCGTATTGCAACGCTCTGGTTACGTTGCACCACCTGACTATTTTAAAGTCGGGTCGTCACCATCCGATACGATCCGTCAACATGATACCCAGGGATAGATAAGCAATGTTGACGTCCGGTCCGATCACGACCAGACTTCCTCTAGTGAACTGTTATATGCTGACAGTCAGCTCTTAAATATTCTTAAAGGGGCTGTGTCACGGCAATCCAGTTCATTTTGCTTAATTTTGCCAATTACTCGCCCTCAATCGCCATGGAACTTAAATTAAGCAAAGAACTTACATGTAAATCAGAGATTCGAGACAAACAAATATGTCTTCTGAGCATCATTTTTGAAGTTGAAACAGCAGGGATAAACTTTCAAAAACTTTCAGGCTGAACAGTTTTCAAAAACCCTAATTTCAATCCGTTTCAATCTTCTTCAGTTTTGCCCATCCGTGGCATCTGTTGTTTCCGTTGTGTTATTTTAACCTTCCTTTAATGTTTTTAGCGGTTATTTCTATGTTTCTCTTTAATAATTTAACGGGCATTTTGTAATAATAAACCTAATTTGACTGAATTTCTTGACACAGCTCTTTTAATTTTTGCCTGTTTTTATCATAGAGAGCAGCCAATCGCAGTCGACGAGTCAATGACGATATCCGATAGTGACAGGCTCAGTGAACAATCACCACTGAAGAGCATAGTGGAGGCCATGATGGAACCTGGGTAAGTTGTAAGTTGATACAGTTCGTGATTTCTGAAAAAAAAATGAGCTATTAATGCTACAATTAACAGTTTGCTTTTTTCGTTTCAGCTCGAAACGAGAACTTGATAAACGTCAATGAAAAATGCTACGAAGTACCCGTTCCACTCTTGTAGAAATTAATTAAGTCTTGAGAAGTAGTTTTTTTTTCAGTGAACAAAGTGCTCGTGCCCGGGGGGGTTCTCCCTTATATAAGTCATATATGTATGTGCCTCCCCTTCGGGTAGGGTTTTTGCGCCGTTTTGGTCTGAAAAGGGGTATACACTTTGTCCAATTTTTTAAAAATTTTTTTTTTAAGCAAAATTAATTGTCAAATTATTACAGGGCTAAAAGAAATTATAAAAAAGTACAACAGGGCAATGAAATAATACGGAGTTAATACAGTTAACTTAAATAAGGCGTCAGTATCCACTTTCTTTTAAAGAATTCTTTGTTGCTGATTTTTTCTTCTGTTTCATATTTAGCGTTGATCTTGGCCCTAAATCCATAAATTTTTGGAAGGATTTGTTTGCTCCTACAGTCCCACAAATAGAGTTTCCCAATAATAATCAAATAGTTCAGCAATTGAAGTGAAGGGCAAGCATTTTCTGTCAAAATTCCAAAGAGCACATTTTCTAAGCAGAGACGAATTCGTTGATTTGAAATAAGGCACCAATATAGTTCGAATTCAATCCATTTATGCACAGTTTTCTTATATGCTTTTTAACGTGGTTCCTTTTTTCTAAGTTTAAAAAATATTTTGTGCTTTTCTCTCCATGTTCATGCCATCAAGCACGTGCTGGTATTATTACGCCTTTGGTTTTTTCTTCGTAAAACGACTCCAACTTCTCCTGAACTACGTTATAATAGGTTTTGTTATGGTCGTTTGGATTACTTTCAAGTTTACTCTTTGCTTTAGTTAATTCTTCCTGAAGGTCATGTTCCTTTTTCCCCCTTTCTTTTGCCTTTCTTTTAGAGTATTGAATAGCATGAGCTCTTATGTTATATTTAATCCAATCCCATATCATTCAATTATCTGTGAATTCTTTCTGTCCTTCGGCTATCCAAAGTGGAATCATCCTGGCTATATCTTCTTCGTAGTCTTCATCATCTAACAGTGAGCAGTTCATTTTCCAGTTTCCTGGCCCTTTCAATTCGCTCTCTAACTTTCCGAGTTCTAAAGAAATTGCATCATGATCTGTTCGTACAGCCGGGATTATTTCGGTCAATTCAACAAAATCGCTCAGATTGTTAGATATCAACCAGTAATCGAGACGACAAAACACTGGGGGAGATTTTTGACTCCACGTAAAACTTTTTGCGTCTAGATTTTTGGATCTCCGGATATCCACTAAATCTAATTTACTTTTTAAATCTTCGACACAAGACATAACTGACTTCCTTTTTGTACTTGCTCCACCTTTTTTTTCGAGTAATGGATCGAGTGGACAATTTAAATCTGTTCCTAGTATGATGTTATCCTCAGAATCCAGATTTTCATTTTGCAACATTGAAAGTAGGTTGTTGAAAAAATTCACTTGGTTTTTATCTTTGTTCGGCGCATACAAATTAATCAGTACATAGTCTTTGTCTTGGATGCAAACTTTTAAAATAATGTATCGCCCTTCGGAGTCTACAATTTTACGATTAATGCTGCAATCAATACCATTTTCAAACAAAATCGCAACACCTCGCGAATTAGAACTACCGTGGCAAGATATCATCTCAGCACCCCATTCATTTCTCCATTGATTCTGTGTTGCAGCGATCGAGTGCGTCTCTTGTAAAAAAAAAAAAGATCTGCTTTACGTTTTCGACACCAGAGAAAAATGGTTCTTCTTTTGCGGAAATTGCTTAAGCCCTTCACATTAAGCGATATTAGTTTAAAAGCACTGAACAACTAATGTTTCTGTATGCAAATTGTGGGACTGCATAGCTGAAAACAAAGGGCCGAATGTGTAATTGAACAGACAAAGGCGTGAATGTAGACATACTTTGAAAGCAAGTGAAGGATACTGATTGTGCATAGATAAAATTAATAAATAAACACAGTAAGCGAAAATTAGAATAGATAAACACTCGAGAAAATCTCAAATACAACACTAAAAGATAAGAAAAAGAAAATAATACAGGGACACACGTTAACCACCAAAACACTAGCCGAAACATACTCCCTAGAGATACTCAAATGAAGTATTTTAAGAAGGTACTAACCTTTCGACAATTTTAAATATTGTGTTTTTCAGAATCTAATTAGCTTCAATCTGACTTAAAGAAGTTGTTGTTGTATTGCACCAGTAGTACCGTAAATAGTTGAACAGATCTATGTTCGTTCTTTGATCTACTTTAAATCCTCAGGGATATTTGTTACATCATACTTTAGTTCTCCTATGTACAGATATCTACCAACGACTTTGGCCTCTGAACCTTGCTTCTTTCCCTTGAACATCGCCTTTATTAGCTTCCTTCGTTCATCTTGTATAGCTTTTGCATAATCCGCGGTTATGTAAGCGTCCTTGAACCTTGTGCTCTCTTTAATTCCCTTCCTGGCAGAAACCTGGTCTCTACCCTGCTAGCAGAGGCTTTTCCCTTGTGTTTCTCAGTGTTGTACTGCCATTCTCTTCGCGGTTTTGGCTGCTCGCGTTTTGTTTTGGTTGTTTCTGTGCCGAGGAAAAGACCTCTGCAGACAGCCGTTTGGGATTCCTGTTGAGCATGCGCGAGATGAAAATGCGGTTACCATGGAATTTCTGGGTCACGTGTCGGTAATACAATGCCGCCGCCGGAGTTTGCCCGTCAGTTTCACTTTCTCGCACCTCCGGTTTCTAGCACTTCTGGGCTGGTGAAGAGGATTTCATGACCAGCCAAACTTACAGTATCTTCAAGAGATGAGGCATCGAGCTTACAGGGTGTAATTCCTAGCTTGGTAACTGAGGCTATCTGATCATCTATCAGAGCGTTCAGCGGGGAAATAACGAGTACAATCGGCACTTCACTGAGGAGGCCAAGATGCTTGGAGACCAATGGAGCTAGTTGATATATCGACGATTTCCCATGACCCGTTGGTAAACTGACGAATGTATCTTCGCCATTCAATACATGAAACAAAGCTTTGGATTGATATTTAGTCAAAGACTCGATTGAACTATCTTTAAGGGGTTCTAAAGCCTTTTCAACAGCGTCGTTGAAACTTTCACGGGAAAGACTCGCACTTGCCATGTTGATATAGCGGGCTCACTTTTGCACAGCAAACTAGTACAAAAAAGATGCGCGAGTCGATAAAACCGGTTCCACAACCGGTTTAGTCATGTGATTACCTCCTAGATCTTGGAGGCATCTACTACGCATGCTCAACAGGAATCCCAAACGGCTGTCTGCAGAGGTCTTTTCCTTGGCACAGAAACAACCAAAACAAAACGCGAGCAGCCAAAACCGCGAAGAGAATGGCAGTACAACGCTGAGAAACACAAGGGAAAAGCCTCTGCTAGCAGGGTACCTGGTCTCTGTCTTCTTGGCAAACGAAGCGAGCAATGATCGGTCTGTGTTTTCTTTTCGCTTGCCAATTCAATGCACTGCGTGAAATCGAATTTGTGCAGTATCCATTTGCAACTTCTTTTGCAAAATGCTGAGAATAACTTGTTTCGGCGAGTGGTTAACACCTTCTTCTTCTGATTCTGGAATATTGTGAAATTTTAGATTCTCGCGCCGAGTGTAATCTTCCAACTCTATAACTTTGTTTCTTTCCTCCTTTAGCTCAGCTTTGGTTTTTGTAAGAAGCGCTCGCAGTTCTTGCATCTCGTTCTCCTGCACCGGTTTAGAGTCTTTCAGAGCTTTGGTTGCCTCTTTCTTTTCTTCAATGGTCGCCCATATTTCATCTACACTTTTTTCCACACCCTTAATATTGCTCTTCAACATATCAATTTCTTCCTTCATTTCCCGCCTCAGACCACATACTTCTTCGTGCAGCTTCGCGAAGTTGCTTTCCATATTCGCCGTTAAGTTTTGAATTAAGTCCCTGAGTGAATTTGTTTCCTCTTCTTCTTCGTTCATCCTCGCTTTTTTTAATTCGGTGTTGGATGAAACAGAACTAGAGCTGGAGCCTCTTTCCCCCCTTTTGGATTGGTGATAATTCTGATTCAAAATAACCGAGGTTTTCCTTTCTTGAGGTTGCTCTTCACACCGCGTGGCTTTCCGCCATGACGCTCAGCCCAGTATCCACTTTGTCCATTTTGGTCTGGAATCGAGTTGGATTTTCGAGGAAACTAGGGGAGTGTATGAACATTTTTATCATTTCAATTCCAAATGAGTAAGAAAGAAAGAGAAAAAGGTTAATTCGAAATGAATTCGAATGATCTTTGTGTCTGCGTCTTAATCTGATAATGATAACATAATTTCTGCCTAAAAGCCAGGTCTGAAAACGGGTGTGGATAATTACATTTTTTGGTCTGAAATCGATCAGGATTTGACTGAAGAACCGGGCGGACACCCCACGAAGAATTCCCAGGAGTATCCCCCCGGGTGCTAGAGTCCTATGACTGTTCAAATCAAAGCTGTTAAGCAGTAATTTTTCGTGTTGCCATTTTTGTTGCGATACTTTAGACATTCTGGATGATTTTTTACATTTTGAAAAAAGGGGGGAGGGGTGTGGTTGTTTTGTTTTTCGATGTTACCCTATTTGTCTGAGCAATTTGTCGCCGATTGTAGTTGTTGTATTTCCAACCAAACACCAATCTTTTTAAAGGACAAGTCTTGATGGGATTCAAGCTTTTTGCTCACAAAGCCAGCATTTATTTCTGAGTGTTTTTCGTTGAGTTAATGGTTGGTTCACTTTACAGCAAAGGCGTTTCATTTCTACCTGAGATGAAAGGATTGAAGCTTTCCAGCTTTCTAAGTGTAGAAGCGATCTCGTGGATTAAACAGCACGTGGATGGGATCACTTCTAACGAGCAAGCTATTCATCTGTGTCAGGTCAGCGGTTTCAACTTATGATTATGCGCATTTGGCATTGATCCATCGGTCTTCTCCAGAACCCCTTCTATCGGGCGTAATAGGATGCATGGAGCGATTGCAGTCCTGAAAGCTCCAATATCCATTAGGAACCTTAATTTACGCCAGTCTCCCAGGCAGCCGTTTTTCTCCCGCCACGCGACGCCCCTCCCAAAGTTTCTTGGGGATTAGCGTTGCGTGACGAGACCGCTTGCGTTCGATAAATTTTCTCAGCGGCTTCTCTCCACACGTAAAGCCTATTCGTGTCTGTTCCAAGGATAGAATAGTGACATCGAGTATCGATAATATGACATCGTTTCTTAATACTTGAACTACTTAGTATAGTACATTTCACTTGGAGTGACTACTACCCTCCCCTCCCCTATTTCCATTTCACCCTGTCATCAAAAACAGCCATGCCAAAAGCCAGCAACAGAAGCAGAAAGAAAAGTTACTATTTACTTACGTTTAATTGAAATTCTCAGTCAAGAGACACTGTTAAACTGCAGAATAAATATAAAGGGAGAAAATTTCAGAATCATATTTTTGCATACAAGAGAGGTATATTTAACAATTATTGCACGAGTGCGCGTTGGATATGAGATGGTAGATAGCCAACGAGGCGTGTAGCGCCGAGTTGGCTATAATCATCTCACATCCAACAAGTGCGAGTGGAATAATTGTTTTATTAAAAACGCCCACAAAATAACTAGAATTCTTCCCGACTTTATTTGTAAAAAACAACCGATTTTCAGCTTGTTTTTAGTTTTGAGAAGACGCGTACAGTTACCATATTTGGAGAGCATGGTATTATGGCTCATATACTATGATGGCTAAGCTAATCAGAGCTTTAGAATTGATTCAGTTTTAATAAAGAGAAATATCTTTACTCTTCATAAAAATATCGAAAATTGTTCCTTTTTTTTCACTTCCCTTTCTAGAAAATGTTAGAAGCAGGCATCATTCAGCACGCCTCAGAAAGTGTAAAGCAAAAATTTCTTGAAGGATTTATTATCTTTTGTTTTGCACCAAAGTCTTCTTGGGCGGAGAAAAAAGATGGTAAGTCAAGTTAGATGTTGACCACAGGAATACCACAGTATTCTTAAACACATGCTTACCATTCCCCTCGCTAGAGTATCAAACAATGCTCTGAAGTCACGAAGAGCTTCCGAAAGTTCCGTAGAATAATTTTGAGTTCCGTCTCAAGACGAGTTCGAACCATGACCTTTCACCCTAAAGGTTGATCTGCGGTTGGACAGGACATGTGTGAAAGGAAACATCAATGGAATCTACATTCATAGACGAAAATCTTAGGGCAAATTTGCATTTGTGGCACTTATTTACGTACGTATAAAAATGATCACATGAAATCAAATGAAACTACGCATGCCTAGCCCTTCCCCCACATACACCACAGACAAAGTTAACTCCTGTACACACAATTTTTGTGAGGGGAGGGGAAACTGCAACTGATTTTTAACAAGGAAGCATTGGTTTCTTAAGGGATCCTGACAACACAGGCCTTGATTTGAGTAGTGAGTTTAAGGTGGTATTAAAAACAATCTAAAAATTCGTTTGAACCGCGCGTGTATGCTGGTCGCGTAGTTCTGCCTGGTTAAGTACAACCAAACTTGTTTGGCGGTTGTTATAATCAGAAGCCATAATTGCTCCTGATTATTTTATTTAATGAATTAGGATTTTTTGCGGGGGTGGGGGGTGGGGGCTGAGTCAGTTTGCTCCCTTTCGATCATCCCCCTCTTTTGTTCCCGCCCCCTGGGGTAAAGTATCGAGCTTCCTTTTTTGACTTTTTTCTTACCCGAATCTTTGTGTTTTTTTATTGTTAGACATACCGGACACTTCCAAGTTACCCGTGTCTCACCGGTCTTCAATCGACGTGGAGCGCTTCGAGTTAGATCTCTTACGAGAATTTCAAAGTGAGTGGTTCGAGGTGGCAATCTGGCCTTCCAGAACTGGAGACGATTTTCCAGAATTCTTTGCACCCGATGAGGTGATTGAGTCATTTCCAGTGGGTTCTCCAAACCGGAAGCGCAGCCGAACAAGATCAGCCAGGCGGAGTAGAGGACGCTTGTATTCAGAGAGCGGTTTGTATTCTTTCAGCATTCAAAGAGAGTAGTGTCCGATAGCCCGGGGCTAGTGGATTTTGCTATCAGGCTATTGAATTCTGTTTTTAACTTGCCCGACGGGGAGGTGATGTTGTTTTTTTTTTTTTCAAAAGCGTTTTTTTATTTTTTCATTATTTTAAAGCGTTCTTTGGTATCGTCTCACATTGTAGACTTAAAAACAGTCAGTTATTTTTCTGAAAATCGGTGTTTCAAGGCGCGTTCGTAAGACTTTCCCGCGAAACCACCACACGCCCTTAAGGGCTGTAACAGACAGTTGTGCAAGGAAACGAGTTGAATACAGGGTTTAGCACCGAAGTACAGTGATTAGGGTTAAGCACTCTTTTAAAAACGGTTAGCTTTCAATTATGTTATGATCGATGCCATGTAAGGTACGCAGTTAATTGTATATGAGAGAGATGTCGGTTATATCAAAAGTTATCCGCGGTAAAGTGGTCTGTCTGTTTTAGAGAGTACAGTCGAACCTCTTAATTGTAAACGACCACCCAAAATGCGAAGACTTAGTGGTCGCTACGGGATGTCGTAGTTTACGAGAAAAGAACCTCTTGAGGTCTCCTCTGAGAAGATGTCCGGACACATCTACTTCATGGAAGATAATTTATTGCATTTAATTTCTATATAATGATATGTGCAGTTCCATGTTGTTATTAGAGACCTTAAGATCGAGGTTTGTTCATTTTACTGCAAACGACAAACGGCGGTTTGCGGTTAACGGTTTCACGTTACCCGTCTGCCAATATTTGGGACTTTTAAAAGATTCGCGGGTGGTGGCTCGCGGCTGCCATATTTGTTTTCGTTCATCCACTTAGTTTTATTTTAGCAGAAAAATTGTCGTCAAAATTACCTTTTTTGCAATAAAATTCCATAATCAATAAGCAAAAGAGTTCTAAAAAGTCGTATTTCTTCTCAAACGTGGGATTGTCAACGTCAATTATCGATCCCTGGTCCTAATATGCTGGTCAAGGAAGTTTCTTATCGGAAGTTCAAACAGATTGATATGGATAATTTTAGATCGGACATTGCATCATCTGTTCTGTGCAATTCACAGTGGACAAGCCTCGAAGAACTGGCTCAGTGTTATGATACCACTTTGTCACAAATCTTGGCTAAACACGCCCCCGTGAATACCAAGATTCTGACTGTAAGACCAAGAGTGCCGTGGCTCAGTTTGGAACTTAAAAAAGGTTAAGTAGAAAACGCGGAGTGCGGAGTGTGGAAAATAAAAGTTTACAAAACGGAAAGTTGAATAACGATATTTCTCCTTTATTTTTCGATATAAGTTCATTGATCAGACATATACATTGATCAGACACATACAGCGAATTGGTTTGAACGATGATGCTTTTTTACTTGGACGTTTAGCAAAAAGTTAGAACACGTAAATTTCGCGCAAACACAACAGTGTATACCTACGAAATGGTTATCACAAAGCCATGGGGAATAATTCGAGCAATCCTGATAAAATTGGATACGATATTGAAACCAAGTTTTCACGAATTTTCACAAATCACATCCACAGTACTTCCTACTTTTAAAAGGCAAGCTTTTATCAAAGTGTGAAAATAGCTAGCGGGAAGGAAACGTTATTAAATTTGTGAAGGTGTTGCCGACATGCTATACCAATTTGTTTGAGTTACCCCATAGAGTGGTTGCGCCCAGCCATGTTTTGCATCGGGTGTGACGTAAAAAAACGATATTGGTAGGGGAAGATTTCAATTTCAGTCGGTTTTGAAAAGCAGTTTCCATTAACTACACACAATTGCTTTTTAAAAAGCAAACATCACGTACGCAGTACTTCACCCCTTCATTAATACCCAAGTGTGAAAATACCTAGCATAAACAGCCAGGAAGGAGTCTATCTTTTTGTCGAGGGTCGAGGGTCGAGGGTAACATTTTTTTTCCAATTTTTTCTTTTGGGGAAAGGTAATAATCGATGCAATCAATGTCATTAAGAAGAATTTAAAAAACAAATGGCGCGTGAACATACGGGAGTCTTCTGAGTATGCCAAATACAGCTATTACTCACAAGAATATAGGTGGAAGGTGTTGACAGGCCAAACATTGTTGAATATTTCTCTATGTAGTGGTTGATCTTGAATTAAGTGACATTTGCTCATTAAAATATTAAGGTTTGGCAAAGCAGGGTGGTACGTGGTAACGAACGGCAGAATTTTCTTTCGCACTTCATTGTTCTTTTGTAAAGCCGACTTCCGTTCGGTAAACATGCTTCAAACTATGACATGTGCCACGAAGGCAGAACTAAATTAAGACGATAGAATACATAACTGCTGAAAAACGGAACGAAGAAAGTCTGTAAAAAGACTCCCGTATGAATAGCAAATACAAGTCGGTGTACGGGTCCGGTACGAATAGCCACTGGGTAAAAATAAATCTAATTTTATTGCTGTGTTTCATTTTCCACACTCCGCGTTTTCCACACTCCTCATTTTCCACACTCCGCGTTTTCCACACTCCGCACTCCTCATTTTCCACTTAACCCTTAACAAACTCAAAATATCGCGGAGAAAACTAGAAGAGAAGATGTTGAAATCGAGATCACAGCAGGATAAGGATACGTATAGGGAAGTTTGCAATAACTACTCTATGTCTCTGAAGAATGCGAAGCAGAGGTATTACTTTGATCTCATTGAAGAATGTGGTGGTGATACAAGAAAACTGTTTCAAGTTGTACGATCCTTGTCTAATAAGCCTGAGGAAAATCAACTCCCTCCCCATGATGATCCCTGCAAGTTAGCTGATGATTTTGGAGAGTTCTTTTGCCAGAAAGTTGACCTAATTAGAAATGAAATTGATGCTATTACTGTTGTTCCACCAGTTCTAAATGTTCCTACACCTGAGAACAAGTTTGAGAAGTTTGATGTCCTCTCCGAAGAAGAAGTGTCTGATATCATTATGGGCTCTTCTAATGCTAGTTGTCAGTTAGACCCGATACCGACATGGTTGCTGAAACTGTGTGGCAGTGAACTAATTCCAGTCATAACTAAAATGATTAATCTATCCCTTCAACAGGGACAAGTTCCAGACAGTTGGAAAGCTGCTTTAATTAGACCGTTGTTAAAGAAACTGGGACTTGAACTAGTATATAAGAACTTTAGGCCGGTTAGTAATCTGCCTATCGTCTCCAAATCAGCTGAGAAGGCAGTTGTGGGTCAGCTTTTCCGGCATTGCTCTGATAATGCTCCACTTCCAGTTCATCAGTCATCCTGTCGTCAATTTCATTTAACTGAGACGGCTCTTCTTAAAGTCCAGAGTGATATACTCTCCAACATGGACAAACAGGAAGTAACTCTTCTTGTTCTTTTAGATCTTAGTGCCGCTTTCGACACTGTCGATCATAACATCCTGATTAACATCCTGGAATCAGATTTTGGAATTTGCGGTGATGTTCTGAAGTGGTTTAGATCATATTTGACTGGAAGGGTACAACGTGTAATTGTTAATCAGCAGTCCTCCAGGACCTTCAATTTAAATTATGGTGCTCCTCAGGGGAGCTGTTTGGGACCTGTCCTTTTTCTATTATATGCATCAAGGCTGTCTGAGGTTGTTAGGAAGCACCTTCCATCAGTTCATGGGTACGCTGATGATACTCAGTTGTACCTGTCGTTTCGTCCAGATTAGTTTGCTGCTCAAGATCAAGCGATTAAGGCTATTGAGAACTGCATAGCTGATGTTAGGGCTTGGTTAGTCTCACACAGGTTGATGTTTAATGATTCAAAGACAGAATTTCTAATCATCGGTTCGTCGCAGCAGTTATCTAAGGTTGTTATGAACAGAAAAACGGATGATTTGTCTTGTAACATGTGACTATACGCGCGCGTTATCCTCGCGTGTACCGGTATAAATGATCACAACACTCCCCGGGATTGATTGCCCAAAGGTAAATCAACCATAACAGTTCTGAAGCAAATGATAAATGTCCAACGTTCAACGCAACTGACAAAATTGACGCACTAAACTCCTCAAAATTCAAGTTCAGTGTTCGCAAGTGTCCTCAAACAGGCTAGAAATTCGGATGAATACACTGCAAGTCAACTCTTAAGACAAAACAAGACTTAAAAGTGATACTGTAAATGTACTTGAATAACAACGATCTCAAATAGTCAACGTTTTAAGCATCTCTAAGAATGGTTCACTTCCAGTGGTACGAGATGTTGAACTGTGCGTCTCAACACGGTCGGTCTCCTTTGCTTATCTGTATTGAGAACTTGAATCTTTGCTGACCTCACAAGATTGTCCCTGCTCTTCAATAACTCCGTGACTTTGGCTAGCTTCCACCAACAACGCGCAGATCCTTCTTCCTTCAAAACAACAATGTCTCCTACTCTAATGGATTGTTCGATAGCTCCAGTTCTGTTTCGGTGATATTCACGCAACCCTAAAAGATACTCTTTACGCCATTGCTTGGTAAAACCTTCAAGCAATCTGAAATTCTCTCTTTGTCAATGACTGGAACGTACTGATGACATTGCAGTGTCTCTGGTGTGGCATAGTGGCGATTTGGCGACCATATATCAAGTCTGCAGGAGTGAGTGGGTATGAGAGTCCTTCATCATCATAGATGTAGGTCAATGGCCTGTTGTTCAGAGTAGCTTCTATCTCTACGACTAAGGTGCGGAGTTCCTCAAACGTTAATAAGGATCGTCCAACAGATTTCTTTAAGCACCGTTTTACACTACGCACGAGTCTCTCCCAGAAACCGCCCCACCAAGGGGCTCGTTGTCTGTTCGCAAGATACTGCTTCACTTCGCTAGACCTTGAAATCTTCTTAACATCCACTGATGCGGACTTAAAGGTTTTCGCATTGTCCGTCAACAACTTTGCTGGAAATCCTCTTCAGCTAACAAATCTTCGGAATGCTTGTAAGAAAGACGAAACTGTCAAACTCTCAGTTAACTCAAGGTGGACAGCACGTGTTGATGTACATGTAAACAGGCAACAATATGCTTTGCTGCGTTTCTCAGGTGACGCAGAATTGACATATAGTGGTCCCGCAAAATCTATCCCTGTGTGCGTGAAAGGCGGTCCCTCATAAACACGATCTGTAGGCAAGTCAGGGGATGGGGGAGCAGTGAATGGTTTCCCCTCATATCTTCTGCATATGGTACATTTTCTGATAACTCTCTTTACGGCTTCTCTTCCCTTCAGAACCCAATGTGTTTCTCGTATAGCATTCAATGTCTCTCTGACACCATTATGGTGAACATGATTATGTCTCTCTCTGATCAACGGTTCTGTGTATCTGTGGCGCGAAGGTAGCAATACTGGATTCTTGCTTTCTTCGGTTGTGTCTGCATTGTTGATCCGACCCTTACAGCGAATAATCTTGTCCTCATCGAGATATAGGTTGAATTGCTTCACGTGCTTGTCTCTCTCATAACCATGAAGAAGGTTCTGTCGCTCCGTAGTAAATGAATGAGGTTGCACACCTCGGATCCATGTGACCTCTGCAAAGTTTAGATCTTCAGCTTTTAGTTCCTTACTCTTGACTGCACCCCTGTCTCCCCTCAGTAACCGGATGAATTTCAACACGTAAGGAGTAACTCGCAGCAACTTCAACTTGGACCCATATCTTTCAATGTCCATTATTTCTTCCAGATTCTCGTACAGTGTTCTATTGAGTGTCGCAGTTGCTAGTGAATGTGTTATGGCAGGTGTGTGCTTGATTAATTCTTCAGAACTCGTGTTAGGTGCTGATGTAGATGGTATCTCGGGCCACAAATTTGAAGGCTGCCTTAAGAAGGTCGGTCCAGACCACCACAATTCACTCTCAACAAGATCCTTCCCAGAGCAACCTCTTGAGGGTATGTCGGCTGGGTTCATGTTCCCAGGACAAAATCTCCACTTCTCTATGTCTGTCAGTTTACGGATCACGTCCACCCTATGCTGAACGTACTGCTTCCACGGCCTGTGATTCTTGATCCAACAGAGTGTGGTGAATGAGTCTACCCAATAGTACTTTTCTACTTCAAATGGCAGTAACTTGAACGCATTGCAAGCTGTGTCTACCAGTTTAGATAAAATGTAGGCACCCATGAGTTCTAATCTTGGGATTGATTGTTTCTTCAGTGGTGCAACCTTTGTTTTGGAGGCAATGAGCCGTACGTCAACATCTCCAGCTTCATACACTGTACGCAGATAGGCAACCGCTGCAATGGCTTGTTCAGATGCATCACTGAACCCATGGAGTTGGCGACAAACTGGCTTCTTGTCTCTCAAGAAATAACACCTGGGATATTTAATTTGGCTAAGGATGAAAACTCATTGAAGAGATGGTTCCATTTTGCTAACATTGTTCCTTCTAAACGTTCATCCCAGTTCACTTTATCAACGCAGAGTTTCTGAAACCATATCTTCATGTTCACGACGAAGGGGCTTAACAAACCAAGTGGATCAAACAGTTTGGCTGAAAGCTTAAGCACTGATCTTTTCGTTGGGGGCAGAGTCTTTAGATACTCCATGACACTGACAAATTCAAATCGTAACTCATCACTCATAGTGTCCCGGTTCAATCCAAGGATCTTCACCTCTGACTTGTCATCTTCTTCTTTCATTTCCTCGCTGATCCTTTGCCTTACAATGCTTGAATTGGTTTTCCATTTGCGAAGGTTGAAACCTCCCTCTTTCATGATGGCCTTTACCCTTTGATAAACATGAATAGCAGATTCATCATCACTGGCTCCACCCGGGAAATCATCAACATACAATGAATTAGCTAGCAATTCTGATACTTGTGGTTCTGGTTCCTTGTAATGTGATAAATGATGCTGAATTGTTCCATTCAGATTGCCGGGCTCGAAGTCAGTCCAAATACAAGCCTACGAAACCTGTACTGCACAATCTCTGATCTCTCCTCCTTAACATTCTTAAACCACAGAAATCTCAATTGGTCACGGTCAGCCGGATTGACTGAAATTTGATGAAATGCTTTCTCAATGTCAGCTGTCAGTCTACAGGATAACTTCTGAACTTGGCCAGTACTTCAAATACATGTGGAGTTAAATTTGGTCCCTTTTCTAAACAGTCATTCAACGAGTAGTGATCCTTGTCCGCTCTTGCTGAGCCATCAAATACGATACGTAGCTTTGTAGTATCCCTGTCTTCTCTCAAAACTCGATGATGTGGTAGAAAATGAGCACCCTCGAAATCTTCCTCACTTTTAGGAACCAACTCTATAATCCCAGCTTCTAATTGTGCCTTGAAAATGCTGGCATACTCCTGGAGTAACTTCTCATCTTTCTTCAAACGTGCTTTCAAACAGTTAAGTCTGATGACACACAGATCAAAGTTGTCTGACTGTTTACATGTTTGTTCTCTCCAAGGAAGGTCAACCTCATATCTTCCTTCATCCTTGTCAAACTTAATGAATCTTAAAAACTGCTCATCTTCGTTTACCTTGCTTGATGTCTCAGTAATCCCAGCTGATTCAATGTCCCAGAACCAGTTTAAACTATTCGCTAGTTCTGTAGCCTGGTTTTGGCTCTCCATGAAGTCAAGGTCATGGTTTCTGAACAATTAAATTTGATGTGGTGAAGTGGGCAGTTTCACTGTCCCCCTTTGTAGGCCCAGACACGAGAACAGATAGCCTCAAAACTCAATGCAGATATGTTTACATCCTCGCCATGTTTTCCTTGTAAACGTAACTTGATCAGATCACAATCCCTTTTTGAAAACTTCTCATTGCCAAATGTGTTCAAATTCAGTGTTTCGGTCTTTATGGGTATCAGACCCAGTTTCCTCTTCAAATGATTTGTAATGTAAGATCTTTGGCTTCCGCTATCAAGTAATACACGAACAGGTAATAACTTGGTACTATTCTCAACATAAGCTTATGTTCTAGCTGTTTGCAATAGTACCTGCACCTTGCTTCTTGCTGTGGATGTTGTTGTGATGTTCTGAGGAGGTTTCTTACTTGCACTAGGCTCTCTATCTTCCTTAGTTTTAGCACTGGTTGGGGCAGCTGGTGTTTCAGATCTTGACTGATTAGAACTCATTTCACAAACTGACTGATGATGATCTGTCCTGTCACAAACTCTACACTTTTTCTTCCGGGTACACTGGTTTGCACGATGACCCGCTGACAAACACAAAAAACAACGTTTATCCCTCCTCAAAATGTTTTTTCGTTTCTGAATTTCCTTGACTTCTTCACATGCAGATGAATAATGTTCACCATTACAAAATGCTCAACGAATTCCTGGTCCATCACCTGTCCTTGCCAGCAGTGAGTTAGCAGTTCCTGGGGAAAATCCTCTCTTGGGTGTAGGAGTTGTTTCAGTTCCTTTCTTTTCTTGTATCTTCATGCTGTCACTCATTTCTCTAGCTTCAACTTCTGCCTGGATCACTTTTAACAGCTCATTTATCTCCCACACATCCTTGGTAGAAACTCTAGCAACATGTAACCTTACTTCAGCTGGCAATCTTGACATGATCACTGGTATGAGAAAACTACCATACTGCTCTGCTTTCACTCCCAGAGACTCTAAACCACGCACATTAATCTTGATTTTGTCATAAATAATTCGCAGCTGACCAGGTTTATCCCATGTACAAGTTGGCAACTTGAGACGCTCATCCATATGAGCTGAAATGATTTGTTGCGTTTTACCAAAACGCTCATGTAAAATTTCAACTGCAGCCTGATAATTAGATTCTGACAATGCAAGACCTTGAATAGCTCGGGCAGCCTGACCTTCTAACAACGCATGAAGGTAGTTAAACTTGTCAACGGAGGAAAGGTCAGCATTCTTATTTACAGTACTGTCAAAACTATCCAAAATGACTTAAACTTCGTTATCTCACCGTTAAACTTTGGCAACACTAGCTTTGGTAGACGTGGCTTGGTTGTAGACTGACTATGACTTGATTGAGGAGGCGGAATTGGAGGAAGTTCATTTATGGAACTCGATGATGAAGGTCCGCCATCCTGACTTGTTGTGAAATTAGTTTGAAATGCAGTACTCGGTGATGATCCGGATTCACCCTGATGAATTTGACCTGAATTTTCTGATGAGGCATGTTGGTTATCTTGTAATGGCGTAGGAGCTTGATTTGGGTTATTGGCGGCTGTATGTTCCTCCGTATGATGATTTTGTGCCGAACCATGTGAAGACGAAGAAGTCCCGCCATTTTTTACCCGAGCACGTGCGATGGCGATTTCCTCCTTTGTCTGTAGAATCCTCGAACGGATTTCATCCACTAACTCAATTTCCTCTTCGATATGATCAACTGAACATATTTTTGTAATCTCCTCTTCGAATCCCGCAAGTAAAATTAGCTTTTCATCCAGTATTTGCTCAACAATTTTCAAACGGCTCCACATGATATCTTCTAAATCGGTGTGTTCGAGAATAGTTCTCGCTTCGTTTATGTTTTTTGTTACGACGGTTCGATGTCCTCCACGTTTTGCCCGCAGGCGATCCAACTTTTCCTTTTCTTCTCCCATGATAACTAATGAAACGACTCAATGCAGTGATGACAAATGAAAACGACTCAAACGAATGCAAACCTCTGCCCCACGTTGGGCGCCATGTTATGAACAGAAAAACGGATGATTTTTTTTTCTTGTAACATGTGACTATACGCGCGCGTTATCCTCGCGTGTACCGGTATAAATGATCACAACAAAGGTTACCATGGCTTCAATTAAAGTTGGTGACTGTGACATTCCACCCCTTAAGCATGTTAGAAATCTTGGCACATGGTTTGATAACCATGTCTGTGAATATTCATATAGGAAAGGTGTGTAGTAAGGCATTTAGGGGGCTTTATAATATTAAGCAAATTAGGAAATATCTGTCTGCAGAATCAACAAAGTGTTTAATTCATGCGTTTATTACATCTCATTTAGATTATTGCAACGCTCTTTTGTATTCGCTTCCGCAATATCAATATGACCGACTTCAAAAAGTTCTTAATGCGGCGGCTCGGGTTACATGCTTAATTCCTAAGTTTGCCCATATTACTCCGGTACTTAGGGAACTTCATTGGTTGCCAGTGAAATTTAGAGTAGAATTTAAGATTGCGCTTTTAGTTTTTAAAACGTTGAACGGCCTCGCGCCACAATATTTATCTCAACTACTTGTTGTAAAGCCTAGAACTGGATACAGCCTGCGGTATGATTCTGAAACATTGCTTGTAATCCCTAAGGTGACACGGAAGACTTTTGGCGATCGAGCCTTTTTCCATGCTGGACCAACAGTATGGAATGCTTTGCCGTCTAGCCTTAGAAACTGTAGGAACATTGACTCTTTTAAAGTACAGTTGAAGACTTATCTTTTTAAGAAAGCTTTTAATTTGTAATTTTATATTCTTATTACTATTATTATTTCTTTCCATTTATTGTATATATATATTTATTTTCTTATACATATTGTAAAGCGCTTTAGAATATTTTAATAGTTAAAGCGCTCTATTAAATGTAATAAATTATTATTATTATTATTATTATTGTGATGTTTTTAGGGTGCAAAAACCTTGCGATAAATCACTTACCTCTGGAGCGTGATCTAGCCGTACAAACGTGAACCTCAAACCATAAACCTGACGGCAAGGCACTGGTCACGTGACTTCTTGACGTTCCCCGTTCACGGGAAATACCGAAAAACCTCAATCTTAAGCTGTCTATTGAGTTCTTCGTATATTTTAATTAGAATAGTACACGCAGAGAACATAGAAATCAGGGAGTCGCTTACAAGAGCTTAAAACCAATGAAAAATCATTAAACCGCCAGCCCCAAAAAGTTAGACTACGAGCAGTCTCTTCTTGGTCCGAGCAAAACGCGTGAGACACGCAAATGACCACGCGCGTGACTGAAGGCGCTAGTACGGGAGAGGTACGAAAAAAGAGAGGCAATGGTCGCTTACAGGAGGTGGTCGCTAACGAGAGATTCCAACTACATTTATAATAGGGCTTAGACTGGGAGACATTGGGTCTGTTGGAAAGGTGGTGGTCGCTAACAAGAGGTGGTCGCATATGGAGGTTTGACTGTATCTGCAGCAGAGGGACCCTTGTATGCATAATAAAGGTGTCTTCATTGGAGAAATGTCTATTTAAGCGAGGTATTCGCGTTAGTTAGGTATCCTTATTAAATACATTTATGAGTCATAGAGGTGCTCTGATTGGAGAAAAGTAAGTGGAGTATGATTGACCGGGATTGTGTAGTCCTTTCCTTTGTCTCAGAAGATGACTACCGCACAGGTTGTTGAAATGTCAGTCACCATCAACAACATTATTATTATTATTATTCAGTATTATTATTATTATTATTATTATTGATTAACTATTAATTATTGATTATCGATTATTATCCTGTTGCATACTCCATAGACTGCGGTTGTGGCCCAGCTTACAAGTTTGTTACCCTGGATGCCGATCCTCATCACAAGAGCCAACGCCCTGAGACCTGCATCGTACGTTACCATGGTAACTTCTGCTCCCATCATGCGTTTGAGATTGAATTACACTGGATAGCAGCGACTGGGAGTATAGTAAATAATATGGTAGGATGAAAAACATCAAAGTTTTACAGTAATCGCTCTAACAAGCGTCCTCCGCGCTTATTTTTCCAGCCTTTTTAATTGGGGGGAGTCAATTGGAGTGGGAAAATTATCAGGGAGAGAGGCTCATATAAAATCAAAGCGGCATCCCATGGTAGTTCACTTATACATGGGCTAATTTGCAGGCTATAGAGCGTATTCACATGACGTCACGGCGGCCATGTTGGTGTACCAAGACAACCTTGTGGGAATTGAACTCTTTTCTTATGTACTGACACTATCTTTTGTTCGTATAAATTAGCATAGATGCTGACCACGTGAGTGAATACGCTCTATAAAAGTTATTTTGATGATGATGTTGATGGTGGTAATGATGATGATGGTGATGATGATGATAATGAGTGATCGTATCCACATTGCTCTCCTCAGGTTCAAACATGGACTCGTAAGGCACCTTCGTGTGGCTTTCACATAGTCCCCGTTCCAGTAAGTCCATTCCCTGATCCAGCTGGTAGGAATGTCGACCCTTTTCGTTTGCCTTTGTTCATTTCGTTAAACTTACCCGAGGGAGCAGTGGACGCATATAGTCTGTTCAAAGGTGAGAAAGAAGAACAATCCCGTCATCCCAACCTAAATTTTCCCTCAATCCCATAATCCCGAGGGTTATTTTGGCCATCCCACATCCCGTGCATATTTTCAATTCCGAATCCCGCCCTCATATTGCTTTAAAAATCCTGAATTCCGCCCAATTCCGCCCCCGTATTGCTTTAAAATCCTGAATCCAGCCCCCATATTGCTTTAAAATTCCCGAATTCCGCCCCCATATTGCTTTAAAATCCCGAATTCCGTCCCTATATTGCTTTAAAATCCCGAATCCAGCCCCCATATTGCTTTAGAATTCCCGAATTCCGTCCCCATATTGCTTTAAAATCCCGAATCCATCTCCCATATTGCTTTAGAATTCCCGAATTCCGCCCCCATATTGTTTTAAAATCCCGAATCCCGCCTCCATATTGCTTTAAAATTCCCGAATTCTGCCTCCATATTGCTTTAAAATCCCGAATCCAGCCCCCATATTGCTTTAAAAATCCCGAATCCAGCCCCCATATTGCTTTAAAAATCCGGAATCCCGCCCCCATATTGCTTTGAAAATCCCGATTCCCGGCCCCATATTGCTTTAAAAATCCCGAATCCCGGGATACGGCATTTACCTCATTTGGAGGCCGAGAAGCCTATTGAGGACACTCGAAGACAAAATAATATGAAGGAAGACAGCGACTTGCAAAATTATATTGCATATATTTTACTATTACTAGGGCAAATAATATCTTTCGTTGTAACGAACACTTCGTTATATAGAGGTTCGTAATGTCGAGGTTTTTTAATCTAGGAGTCATTTCATACCTAATTGCAATATTGTGAGTGTATTCCTAAGTAGGACTGTTGCTGACATTGACTTCTGTTTTAAACCCGTGTGGTAGTCATCTTCAGAGACAAAGTCAGGAAAAACTATCAAGAAGACTACCGCATAGGTTGTCGAAACATCCCACTGATCACGACCTGATGGCTAGTTTACTTCAAAACTGACATTAATTTGTTGGTGTATACTTAGGATTCGAGTAAGTTATCCCAAGCAATCGTAATCAAACATGAAACCTCCAGATTCGATAGCCCAAAACTGCTTTGTGCATGAATAAGAAAACAACAACAAAAACACAAAAACAAAACAAAGGGCTAATGTCCAAATTCCAATTGTCCAAACCGATTTTCTTGCATTTCTTTAAAGTATTAGTTGAGAGAATAGGATAAAAGATAAAGCATTTTCCCTTTGTAAAAGCTTTGAACCCAGGATTCGTTTCTTAAGTAGGTTGAGTATGATCGTCCTAGTGAACGTAGCCCTTAATAGAACTGTTGTTGACAGTGACTGACGTTTCGACAACCTGTGCGGTAGTTATCTTCACAGTCAAAATTAGTTGTATCACGTCAGTTGATGGTATTAAACTCTGGTTAATGACCTGATTGGTCAATTTAGTCGCGATGTTACTGGTCGTCTGTCAGTTAAGCCGTGATGTTATTGGCTATGAAGACTCGTAGTGTCATTGGTGCGTTTCAATCCGTCTATTGTCACAGTTAAACAGTCGTTTGTTGTAAGTCAAATGTTCAGTTGTCCAGTCGTTCTTTCGTAGTTAGTTTTACTAGATTCCGTCTAATAAGTTGTTTGTACGGTGCCGGTCCCGTTGTTGATTATTTTATTAATTCTCATAACCTTTTCTATTGATTGTGTTTGACAATTGTCGGGAGAGAATTGATGTCTGTCACACTTGGGACTTAGTAAGGGATAAACATGTACCGCACTTACCGAGATCAGCAGCAGTACTACCTGCTCTGGCAAGTGCGAATCGCTGGGCGTAAATTTATAATAATTTACGATAATGATGAAGGATTTTGGTTTTCTGATTTAAAGTGATTCCAATTCGTAACGGGTAACTATCAGATTTTAAAAAAAAATCCATTGTCATCATAGTCTCCTTACATGGACCCAGTCCTCTAGCCTGGCTACACTGTCAGAAATACCATTATTTACTACCGTAAATCCTCTATTAAACCCCCGCCCGGGGGAGGGGGGCTTATTTATTTCCAAGTCCATTTGAGGGGGGTTCAGTGGAAACGAGAGGCTTGTTTGAGAGGGGGGCTATTTAATTTAGAAAAGATGATGGCATCAGTTCTCCGTAAAGAACTAGACTACAAAGTGGAAAAGCTCAAGTACAAGTTGTTTTAGGTCATGCAGCTGAGGATCAGAATCAAATCCTAACTTCTAGATGGTAATAAACCATCCCGGATCAGTCCACACGAAATTTTACAGTCGTAATTGATTATTACAGTCTATCATTTATTAGTGAAGAATAACTAGGGAGGGGGGGGGGGGGGGGGCTTAATAGAGGATTTACGGTATGTTAGATTTGTTGGTCATATAATCACCAATAGTCAAGCTCCACTGAATTTGAATGATCTTCACTTGGTCTGTTTTCTTCATGTTTTTTGCAATCAAAAATATTTACGGTTTTTGTATTTCAGAATTTGAACCATCAACCCGAAATCTAAGAATGTTTCTATTTTTGGAAGCCATACTTCAAAGGTACGTATGTAGTGCTTGCTTACGTCCTTGCGGAACAATTGACGTTACGTTAAGTAGTCTTGAATGTTTTTACGGCTTCGCTATTGATGTTTTAAACTTTGCCTTCTTTTAACTTAAGAAAAAATACGTAAGTTTCCATTTTTCAACTGAAAACCAAACAAAAAAGAGTTCATCACTTTAAAAATAGGACGGGAACTGGAGCCGAAATGTGTGCCGCAATTGTTTCTGGGATCGTTACTGGGGACGTGCATCTCAGCTATTGGCCAATTCTTTTCCCTGTCCCTGGTAACAGTCCCAGGAGCCTTTGCGAACGTTAACTCGGCCCAGTTTCCCTCTCTTTTTTTAGAGTGGGGGATGGCAACCTCGTTCCCAGGGCTTTTCCCTAACGAGGTTGGGCGGATGGGTCACATTGTTTGTTGGGACCAGCTTACTTGCAGAGTAGCCTTTCTTGAAAAGGAAAATTAAACTATGGTGCTTAAAGCAAAGTGATTTATGTATCCTAATCCACATTGAATTGCAGAGTTGAAACTGGAAACATTACGGTGTTTATCATTTATCGCGCGTAAAATTGCCTCAACATGTAAGCAGCAATCTTCTTCCATTTCAGCAACAATGCGCGCGACAATTTTTATCGTGTATTAACCTTGAGCAACATTTCGTGCCATAACGTGACACAAGTTTATACTTTCAGCCGATCAGATTTGCTTTCAAACTTTACAGCCACCTTCATTCCAATAACGTGCCCTCTTGCCCAAAATTACACTTTATTTGTCACCATGACAACAGTGCTTTGTTGACTTGTTTCAAGGTTTGGTTTCATCCGGGACTCGCCGTATGGCTCGATGCACGTGAGCTCGCCGATGGTGCAAATGACGCCCGTGCAGTGCCGCGCGCACGACTACGCGCACACGAGCGGCGTAGCTTTTGTACGTATCTCTACCTGGGAAGATGATTATGATCCTTTTGTGAATGACCAACTTGGGTCAATAATGGACCAACACAGTGGCAGGTGTTGGGGTTTCTATTGGATGCCAAATCATATGTTGACAAGACGCTGGCGGTCAGCGGCTACTGGTGATAAAGGAAGCGGAAGTAAATTGAGAAGTGAACTGGAAAATTTCTGCGCGGACAAAAATGGTGTTTTGACGAAATTCTGGGATTCGTGCACGGCAACTGCAAGAAGACTGCTTCAAAAAGGCGTAGAAGAAGGAGATAAGATTTCCTTAAAAGAAAATGATGAAGGAGGTTGTGAAACGAACAGGGTGGAAGAAAGCGATTCGACAAATTTGGGGAGCTCCACAGATTCATCCGATAAACTTCTTGTTTTACAGTCAGAAAAAGAGAAGTGACGTAAAAATCATTTCAGAGTATGCTTCAAATCTATTTGACCCATGAGCTAAAAAAGAGAAAGGAACACCCTTATTGTTAAAAGTTAGATTTCTATACTGATTTCTGTATTAATGAAACTTTCCTGATAAGATACAAACAAGCATTACGAGGTACTTTATAAAAATGAAAGGTAGAGGTTAATCTTGTACTCAGATCTCCCTCGGCCAAGGGTTTTCAGCGTAAGACAGAGTGAGATCTCGGTTCGAGATTGGCGTAGAGGTAATATATAGATTTAGCCAAGGCCCAATGTAAAGTAGCCTGAAATTTATCCGATTGCTTCGAGTCGTTTTCTCCTCTCAACAACGTCTGAATCGACCGGCCGTTAATGCCGTCCAGTGACGTCACTCACTACCCGAAAACCGGGTAGTGATTTTGATTGGTTGATTGTCTAAACATTCGCATAATTATGTATAATTATGAAAAATTTTAGCGGGATTGTTGCTTGATATTCAACGGATCGCATCCCTGGCATTCTTTCGCGTAGTTCAAACATTTCGATAAGCTTAATCTTTATCTTAAACAGCAAAATTGCCCTTGTCTTCGAAACTGAAATGCTAAATTGAACTGCGAATGAAGAATCGTTCCGGAGAGTCGGTAGGTTTTTCATTTAGAGCCGCTTCGTGGTTTTGGCGGCCGGTGATTTTGTTTACGCGAAGTTTTCTGAGATCTGCATGTTATAATTCGACCTTCTTGCTATTTTTACCGTGAAGTGTAATGATTCTGTTAGCTTTTCTTTCTTGTTTCCTTCGTTAAGGATCATATAGCTTCTTTTTAATTAAAGCAAATCAAATTGAATGTGTTTTTGAACTAAGTGTTCCTTGTGTGTGTTGATTTCATTGCGTGATTGCGACAGAGTTTGATTATAGAATTCAGTACAACCGGTTCAGAGTTGTGCAGTTGATAGTTTGAACGTTAAACATGAATTACGATCGAAAAAGATAAAGCAATTCTGTATCATGCAGACATTTCCAAACGATATTTCTCTGTTTGCCACTTGAAAACCGTGTTTTACTTTTTGCATGAATTAAAGCAAAGGTCAAAGAGTAGTGACGTCACTGGACGGCATTAACGGCCGGTCGATTCAGACGTTACTGAGGGAGTATTAACGACTCGAAGTAATCGGATGAAATTCAGGCTAAATGTAAAGCTCTTGTGGGATCTTGTAAGAAATGTCTTTTTGAAGTAGTTCAACTTTGGCAGGCGCCTGACTTTTGCAGTTAGCAAGAAGCAAAGTGAATTACTCCTGAAAAAAGCTCCGCTTCGGAATTTTTACGTAACTCATGGTTGCGCGTTTGATATTCTCAACCTCAGGACTGTTGATGTTGGCGCCAATGAATTTAATGAAAAAATTTGAACCCAATATAATTTTGGTATGTGTAGAGCCGCCCCTTCCCCTCAAAGAAAATCGGGAGGGGGCGTACTCCGCCTCGCGTAATTCGATAAGGAGAGGCTTAGAGCAATTCGTATCTTAGCCTGCGTAGCAATCGAGTTATTGCGCGAAATTGGAGCGAGAGCGAAAGAAATGGAAGATCGAAGAGGGGAGACGAGGGGAAAAGAGTTTCCTTCTCGACCCTCCCCTCCCCCTTCATTCTTCTTTTTTTGCTCTCGTCCCAACCTTCTTAACGAACTCACGGGCAAACGCTTGCTACTCCGGCTAGAAATAGCTGGACGGCTTACACTTCCAAGGATTTGTTTCCAAGGGTGAAAATAGACGCTTATTAAAACAAATGAATGTTGGTTTACCTAGAAAAAAAAGGAGAGAGAATAACTCAAAACCAGTACGTGAACTCGTATAAGGCGCACGCATGTCTTCAAATGTATAAAGGTTTTTGTTTCTTAAGAAACAGTTGTTTTTCGTCTGTGAGGGAGGGGAACACAAAGATTTGGTTTTATCAAATGAGTCGATAAAGTAGATTCGCACATTTTTACAGCTGATTCGATTAAGAGTGTGCTATGAGCCGGTAGCAGAAAACCAATTGGTTTGCTACCCAAACCGGAAAACAGTGGTAAACAATAAATTACCATTGTCTAAAAGAACGAATCAGGAAAGACCTTGCGTAGCTCCTACACTACCCTTCAATCTTGGCTGATACCATGCAGGGGTGTAGTTACCTGAGCGCCACACTCATGGAACTGGAGCCAAATGCATCCCGCAATTTTTTATGGGATCGTTATATTGACCACTACAGAAAATAACATACCATAATGCTCTTTGTTTGTCATCCCAACATTTTGCATAATCATTGTCTTCAGTTTTTCTTAGTAGTGAAAATGACCTCAAGAGAAACTGAAAACAATGCTTATGCAAAATTTTGGGTTGACAACTAAACAGCATTACGGTATGTTATGGTATTTTCTGTAGTGGTCAATAGGCCATTTCCGAGTACCCCCAGGCCTATGTATCAAAACGAGGTAAAGTGCTCAGCCTTTGATATGGAAATGATTTTTCACTCTCATGCAAATAAAACTCATTTTCACAAGAAAGGTTGTGCATTTGGCCTCATTTTGATAGTAAGGGTTTTTGGAACTCGGAAGTGGCCAATTGAGGACGTGCCAAGTAACAGTCCCAGAAGTCTTTGCGAAAGTTAATTCGGCCAATCAGTCATCGTTTTTAAAGTGGCGAATTTCGCACATGTGTACCTGAAAGAATATCAAAGTTTTAAAATTTAGAAGGAGTGAAAAAAACTAAGCAAAGGAGTTAATCGTTCGTAAAATCAGCCATGATATTAGTGCATCTGCCTTTGTAACTCTTCCAGTGGTGTGTTAATGGTACCCTCAGGGTACTGCACAATAAGGCGGCTAAGATTGTTCTCAACCGTCCTGTACACTCCTCATCATCTACCCAGGCGCTTATCTATCTTAGGTGGTTCGACGTCGCATTCATCAGCTTCTCGTTATTTTTAAATGCCTTAGTGGCCTTTTGGATAGCGTGACGAGTTGGTAATGACAGGTGTGAGCGATTTGAGAATTGACAGATCTCATTGTAGTAAAGGCCAACTACGTTCTTCATATTTTTTGTTCAAAGAATGGAGCGAGATTCCTCTTAAGGTCAGCAACAGTGAAAGCATTGGCAGTTTTACATCCTTAAGTATAATTTTAGATAGAAACAACAAGACTTACTTTTTATTGTCTATTTTACGTACTTTGCGTTCTTTTATTGTATAGTACGGTCTTAATTTAGCGGCAGGTGTCGTCTGAAAACCACCCATCGGTGATAGCGACTTCCTGTATAAATTATTATTATTACGCTGTTTATTATTATTAGTAATAATGGAATAGTTTTTTTTAATCGAAATGAGGTGTCTTTTTTTAATGGAAAGGAATAATGTGCAAGATGCTTTGACTGAATAGTTTTTTTAAGTGAAATTAATTGTAAAAGGGATTTTTATAGTTAGATTAGTATTAGTATTCGAATAATTTTTTTTTTTTTTTTTTTTTTTAAAATTGAAATGACTTTTTTAATTAATCCGAATTAGGTGGTTTAATTTTAATCGAAATGAGTTGTAAATAGTACTTGTACAGTTGTACTGGATAGCCCTCTTTTTAGCGAAATTGTAAATAAAGTTTTGTTTTTTTATTAATAATAATAGTAAGACCTACTTCTCATTTTTGGATGGTGTTGCTCACACCAATTACTGGTAAATCCAAGCAAAACCAAACTCATTTTTTTCGGGACAAGGCAGCTCCTAAGCAAGGTATCAGACATCAGAGTACCTTTCCTCGACCAAGAACTCACTCCAGTATCCTCAGTTAAAGACTTATGCATTACACTGGACTCATACCTCAACTTTGATGATCATGTAAACACGTTAACATCGTCTCTCCTGTCCATGTTATGTCAGATTAGTAGGGCGAGACACCTGTTTACTAAACCTGTCTTGTCAATTATTTTGAATTCTCTTATTTTTAGTAAACGTTTCTACTGTTCGACTGTCTGAACAGGCACCTCTAAGCAAAATCTACAGAAGTTACAATTAGTGCAAAACTTCGCCGCCCGCGTATTAACAGATACTAAAAGTTTGATCACATCTAGCCTGTTCTTCGGGAATTAGGGTGGCACTCCATCAAATATCAGGTATTAGTCCGTGATACTACCCAAGTATACAAAATTGTTAATGGCCTCGCTCCGTTGTACTTGAGTAGTAGTGTGTCTGAACGTTTACTGAGGCTCAGTAAGCGTTCAGACACACACCGCTACAACACGAGGAAAAGGACAAGAATCTAAATCTCCCTCTATGCAGAACAGTTACCGCGCAGCGGTCATTTTACTATCGCCTGGAACTCTCTGATCGCAGACACTAGAAATAGCCCGTCACTTTGTGCCTTTAAGAGGAGCGTCAAACGCGAATTGTGGGAGCAGACCCCATACGTTAAATAGTTAATATTTGATTTAGTTTAGATCTCCAAAGAGATAACGTAATTGTATATGCGCATAGTTTAGGCTTTTAGTTTTGTACCAGGATTGTAATAAATTTAAGCTTTTTTTTCTTATCCCCTTCTTTTTCAGCATTTGTAAATTAAAAAGCCCTTTGGCCATGGGAGAGTTAATTAAAATTATTGTATTGTATTATTGTATAACCAAAGGTTAGGGAGTGCGGGCGCCAACATTAAGGTCAAACGCTTTTGCTCTATTGCTATGCTTTGCCTAGGTTTCACGTGAAAGATGATCAAAACACGCTGATCAGATTACGAGGGGTAGAAGGTCGAAACGCGCGTGATTAAATTGCGTTATGTGCATTTCATTCATTCTTAGGGCCTGTTTACAAGGAGGGAGGGTAACCTTGGTGCTATGGTTACCCTAGTAAGAGGGTTACCCTAGCCTTCGCATATTCCTCTTTTTTCACACGACGTGCTTACAAGGCAGTCAAGGCAGGCAGGTTTACCATAGCGCTAAGGTAACCCTACCTGAGTGCTGGGTTACTCTAGCAAGAGGGTTACCCTACCTGCCTTGAAAACGCTCTGCTGGGAAAACTCGCCAAATTGAACGGTATTATTCAATTTCTGAGCTTAATCATAACTATAACAAAATTCTAAAATCTGATTGGCTATCAACTGTCCTGATTTCAGCCTTAATAGGAAAGTTTAATTGGACAATACGCGTCATGTCTAAGTAATTGGACAGTACGCGCCATCACTCGTTAAATGGCTTTTTTCACTGCTGGCAAAATGAAAAAGATCTTGGAATGTCTTGTGTTTTGATTTAAGAAAAGAGCCTTATATATCACAAATTTTGTTAAAGCTATGATTAATTGGTAACAGAACTTCGTGTCGCCCAATTCGGTCTGTAATCATACTCGTGATAAAACAAATCAAATTTGTTAATCATTGCTATTATTATTGTCATTTTTAGATCGGAGAACTTGGCTTCTCTGATCGGTCAGCACTCGTTAACATCCGTCGAAAGGCCCTCTTATCTTCGGTCGGATTTCGTAAACGTATGACGTCACGCTCGCCCCGTGGTTCCTCCTGTGACTCATGTAAGCTTCGCTTCGATCGTCCACTCTGATTTTTCTGATGATTTGATGTTTGTTTCTAGGTCTTGTTTTGCTTTTTCGATCATCCCTCGATTGATTCAAGCAAGAAGATGCCATTGCATCTGTTTGGAAAGGATGTTTTAATGTTTCGCCTCGATCAAGCCTCTTAGCGCATCAACAAGGTCCTTTCAGCGGATGTTACTGAATAACATCCCTTGAATGGCCGCGGATTGAATGGCATTCATGAAGAATTACACGAACAAGCAAATAAAACTCAAATGAACCGCTGCCCCATTTAACAACTTTTTCAAATATTGGCGGGAATATAAGATATAGAGAATCATCCATGTGTGAAATGTCTATAATGAATGCTTGCAGCAACAACAACAACAACTTTATCTGTACCAAGCTGTACCCTACATTGATTTGCAAGATATAAAAAAAATTGATAAATATATAGAGAGAGTACAGGCTGCCCATAATAACCATTGAGGGCTAAAAAGATAGAGCAGCCTCACTTAGGTTATTAATAAATGATTATTTTAAAGGGTCAGGTACCACACACCACACACAGCTACACAAAACATTCACCCAAAAAAAAACGAGCAGAAAAAGAAAGACAGCTAAAGAAAGCTAACAGTATAAAACAACGGAAAGCCATTCTTGCACTAAGTTGTACGTCTGATAATTTATATTCTGTTTCATCAGCTGAAGAAGCACAAAGCTAATCGAAGATTTTGAGGCTCGAAATACCGTAAAATTTTCCCTCTACAAGAACCACAAGGCAAGCAAAGGCTTTGGAGGCACAGGTGAGTAGTAGCTATATTATACAGTGGCGGATCCAGACCTTCAGATAAGGGGAGGGGGGAGGGGCACCTGGTCATCCAGACCCTGAGATAAGCGGGGGAGGGCGATCTCCCAAAAAAATTTTTCAGCCCTTTGGGCGTGGCCTCAGTTTGGTCTAAAAATAAGAGGGGGGCCTGGGCTTCCCAGCTCCTCCCGTAGATCCACCACTGTTATATACAAAGTGGGCCGTTGACCATAGCCCTACTCCAACTTCCCAAAATGTCATTTGCTTAGTTCGTTGGAACTAGCAAATCTCTTTGAGATCTTAACAGTGTCCATAGAATCCGCAATCGACAGTTGGCCGGGTATGCATAAGTAGGCAGTTGTTCACATAAAGGCTAAAACAATCCTTCTTCAACGTACTTCTTGAGTCGTTGGAGGGTAGAAAACGTGCACCCTGGATGCTACAATGACCAATTTTGGGTTGAGAAATGGTGGTAGGGAAGGGGGGTGGAGACAATCCCCCCCTGCTATTTACATTAAAGGCAATTCCCTTTCAAGCAAACAGCTATGACTGTGCATGGCTGAGTTTGTTTGCATCGTCAGCATATTTTGCATAGTATTGCCACAATTTGTAATAGCAATGACTAGAATATTTTACAGTGAAACCTCTATTAAGCAGACCCCCAATTAAGTGGACACCCTCTCTTAAGCGGACACTAAGCCGGGTCCCAAGACGGACATCTGATATTTCCCTTTATAATAAACCCCTCTTCAGTGGACACCTCTATTAAGCGCATGCAGACACTAAAATAAGTTGTATTTGGCTACTTTCTATTGTTAAAAACCTCTATTAAGCACACACCGGACTGAATTGACAATAGTAGTATTGGATTACGTCCTTGAAATACGTACTGAAGTCAGTTAATGTTCATTTACAAGCAAATTAAAGTTGGTAATGAACTTGAACTCTGGATAGCTTCTTTAACAACTTGCAACTTTTTCATAGTACAGAGTAAACGTTTAATGTTGATCATTTACGAACATTGCACAATTTTTAAAACCTCTAATAAGTGGACACCCTCTATTAAGTGGCCACTTGAGAAGGTCCTGAAGGTGCCCGCTTATTAGAGGTTTCACTGTAATTGATAAAATAATAATGTAATAGTAATGATTATAATTATTATAATTTACAGTTTTGCTGTTAGACAAAGAAATATTTTTAAACTTTCGGTATTCTGAAAATCACTCATGTTCTTAAACTACCGGTTTTAAATGGTAGCATTAACATGTATGACATTTAGTTTGCACAGAACTTGAGCAGGGAAAAAAAATCCCAATTTCCATCAGGTACTGTACAGAACCTCTAGATCTGTGACAGTCAAACCAGGTCAAGCACGGGGGAGGGGGGGGGGGGGGTGGGGGGGTAGGGGCAGGGTTAGAGTTAGGTTGAAGCTCCTGATTTAGAATGGGGTATCCATTTCAGAGGCGTTTTCTAGAACGGGATATAAAAATTTGGCCCATTTCTACAATGGGGTATCAATTTTAGGGGAATTTTTTTTTTAAAACGGGGTGCCGGGTGGCACATACCCACCCAAAAAATACCCAAGTGCCCCCCCTCGGTCAAGCCTACCCCCCAAGAATCCGTTAATGAATTTGTTATTCAAAAGTTGAATCCGTTGCTATTTAGATTGATCCTTGCATTCTTGCATGTGTAATGAGCTGTGAATTCACATGAGAGGCAGTTATCAAATTTCTACCAGCTCTGTTTTCCTGAATCTGATGTAAATGTCTTCTAAGAAACGCAACCCATTCAAAGATTTTCAATCTGACCAAATACAGAGAAGTTCTCATAAAAGATTCACTGCTCATTACGCATGCAGAAATGCCGCATTGAATTGGACACCAGTTACGGGAACGACTAACGGATTCATTTTTCAAATAATCAATTAATAGAATCTTGGGGGGTACGCTTGACCTGCTATGACTGTAACCAACACCTCCTATAAGCGTACATGTACCTCTTACTAACAGACACTAATCTGAGTTCACAGCAATTAATTTCTATGTTAAAAATAGACACATTAATCCAAACTACTGGTATTGTAAGTAAAGAGTCTTTTCTTGGTAACAAACATCCACATAGAGAATAGTTGCCCACATGATAGATCATAGCTATAGCAAATACTCCTCTCTCTATGGCAGTGGCGGATCTAGGGGAGGTGCCCGGGGGGCCTGGGCCCCCCTTATTTTAAGACCAAACTTGTCTAAAAATCTCAGGGGTCTGGAAGAGCCCCCCTCCCCCCCTTACCTGAAGGTCTGGATCCGCCACTGTATGGCCGGGCAGTTTGGTTGAACAGATGCCTTTGACAAGCAGTATAATTCCGGAGTAATTTGGTCAACACTTTGATACTGACTAAGAAAACAAATTTACATATTGAGGGAGAAAGGAGGATCCAGAGCGCACCAAAAATCGATCCACCAGTCAAATTACACGGTCAATAATGCACAAGAAAACTGAAGGGAAGTTTAATGATGATCAAACAAGGAAAAACAATCTTACTGTTGAATAATTACTTTTCCATGTTTGTTTTTGCTTCATGAAATTAAATAGCATCTGCTCTACTTGATCGAATGACAGAGCATTTTCTTTTTTTCTAGAATGACATGCCTTTACTGTGAAAGAAGTTGAAGGAACAATTACAGCAGAAGAGGCTTTAAGGTACACTTATAAACTAATATTCAAGCAAGACGCCAAAGAAAAGAGGGAGTGAGATTATTTACAGAGAGGGAAGGGCTAATGCAGATGGGAAGATACCATTCCCAAATTCTTTGGACCCTCCCCTTTCAGTTTTTACAGGACATATGTTTGACGAAACAACAAGAAGCCGAGTCAAAACTCTGAGGGATTACTTAAGTTGAATTAAAAATATTGATTCCACCATTCATTCATTGATGTACTGTTAAAGAAACATACTTAAAACAATCTTGAACAAACCCATTGACCTGATAGGCAACCTTTCCCAAGAAATAGCTTGCAAATATCATGTAGATGAAGACTTCATGGTATCAATGGCTTCAAACCAAAATGCACAGTTTAAGCACATTTTCATTTGCAACCTTAATTACAAAGCATAAAATAAGTAAGCCTAAATAAATAAATAAATCTGACAAAATTTATGCAAACATGGCTTCAGTGAGTGTCTACAGGTCCTATGTTAAGTGTGTCCTTGATACCAAGACTTTGATCCTCCCCACCCAGGACAATGGGTGACTGTCTGTGCCTCCCACTGAGCTCTGCACTTATCAACAACAACAACAACAAAACTTTATTAATAAACAAATAAACTTAAAGAAGTATTGGCCGCAGCTAGCAAGGCTATTCGAAGCAGCACAATGCGTGCAAAATATAAAAATAGAGACAAAGGCTATTAATCTCAGCAGAGGCCCGATTCAGCTCAGTATGGCTAGGGCAAATTAAGAACAAGGTACTTGCCAGTCAAAGCCTCTAGTGAACACTGTTGCTTACTGAAGGAGTTGTGTCAAAACGGTCCCCCCCCCTACCCAACTAATTTTGGCCCCAGGTCTGATCCACCCACCCACTGTTAGGGCAGTCTCTTGGCTATCCAGCTAAACTGACCAAGACAGCAAGCCCCCTACCATTTTGGACGCTGGACTGGCCTGGTGCTGGGCTGTGCCCGGCACCAGGCGAAAACCTAGTGACCAGTCATTTTAACGAAATCAGACAGAAATATTATTAAATAATATTATTATTACAACCTCATATTTTGCGCATTCTCTTGACCTTATAATTATTGTGAAATGACATGACAGTGGAATAATAAATAACAATATTGATCCTTCTGCTCAAGTGTGAAATACAAGTATGGCGATTTTTACACTGTACATGTATTCAATAAGGAAAGTGATAATGTATAATTGTCACCTACATAGCCTGGTTATCTGGGGCCATTCAAAGGATGTTATTCAGTAACATCTACTGAAAGGTCCTTTTCCCCGCGGAGTAAGAAGAGGCTTGAAACATCAAAATATCCTTTAAACGGAGGCAGTGGCATCTTCTTGTTTGAATTGATAGGAATCAATCAAGGAATGATCGAAAAAGTGGGACAAAATCTCACCAAAATTCAAACAAGTCGGATATGGACGATCGAAGTACAGATGAATCACCTTATTTACTTCGAGGCGAGCGTGACGTCATACGTTTACGAAATCCGACCGAAGATATAAGAGGCCGACGGATGTTAGACCTAACGAGTGCTGACCTCTCTGATCTTTTCACTGATCCCGCGCAGGAACTGGGTGGGAAGGAGGAAACCGGTTTATCAGGTTAGTCTTCAATACGCAGTTGCAGAAGCGGACTTAAGTTTGTTGGAGCACGAGGTAGTTTTTGTTCTGTAAACTGATTCCTCGAGAGGTTAAATTTTCAGAGAAATGGCAGACGACGACGATAAGAAGAGGCTATATGTTGGTTCTTTGAGCTTCAACACAACCGACGATGGTTTAAGAGCACACTTTGAATCAATCGGTGAAGTTTCAGATGGTGAGAGAAATAACTCTGAATTTCTAAACTTACTAATTGTTGTGGTCATTTTCAAATCGAAAGCGTTCAGTGACGAAAGGTGCTTGATTTTTCATTCAGTAGTGCATTCGGTAATGTTATAACGGCGGCACTGTAGCCTGTAACAAAAAAAGCTTCTTGAAATCAAATGGTCGAAGGTCTTCGAATCGAAACGTCGATCATGACGATCAGTGAGGAAATGTCCTCTGGTTGACAGTGGTATTGGTCAAGTTAGGAGGTTGTAGCATGTGGAAGTTTTCATCACATGACGAAAAGACCCTTCCGCGGTTTAAAAGTTTCAGCTTGTAATAAGGACCAGTTAGCGATGGTTGAGTTTTAAGGTACTATTTTCAGCAGGTTCGATGGATCTCCACAAACCTTTGAAATCTTGATACGCTGAAATGGCATTTCTAGTGCTCTGAGACGACAATTTCTATCTAAATGTTAACTAAAGCGACTGTCGCGGTCAAGTTTACTCTGTTAGGTGTTTCTTGTATAAGTATCATTTGAATTCATTTGAAAATTTCAGAATAGATGTCAAAATTGGGATTTTTCCTATCCCGATCGCATTTTGCAACCACGTGACAAGGCGGCCATGTTGGGGGTCAATTCAGCAAAGTTTTTTCTCGATTTACATTAAAACAGAGTTTAGTTCCCGGAGAAGAGGAATGCTTTTGTTCTTGACCACCAACAACCAACCTAACTCAAAATTGGGAGAATCCCGACGAGATCAGGATGGTTGATCCATAAATGCAGAGAAGATCATCAAAGTTAAATATGCAACTTAACCCATTCACTACTGGGACTTTTGTGTGCGACAACCCCCCAATTCCCTGGCAATTTTCGGCAGAAAATAAGCGTACGTGAGCGCCTAAAATAAACCATATGCGCTGTAAAACCACAGATAAACTCTGGCTTACAAACAAACTTTTTCTTTTCGACAAGTTAATGGGCAGCCAAGGTATGTAAAAAAAATGCCAATTTGAGAAAGAAAAAGCTGTGAAAAGAGCCGTAAACAATGGATTTAAACAAAATTTCTTCGCCGCGCGATAATTGCACTGATAAATAAACGGTGAAATGTGGAACAAAAATGCAGTTAAAGTAATAAAGACAGTCGAAAAAACAACAACTTTGTAAAGTCATTTTTAATCACTGATAGTTGTTTCATCAAGTTCTCTTTCAGATTAGTCCGGTCGAGAAGCACCGTAGAAAAATGTAGTGAAACTTCGGTGAGGATCACTTTACGAAGAGCGTTCTGAAGAGTTCCACATCAAGCATGAGAAAGTTTAATAAAACAAGGGAATGCTGGACTTCAGCTTCCCACACTTTCATATATTTTTCGATTCTTAAATTTCAACAATAAATTAAATGATCGTACTTGCCAGAGAAGGTGGCAAATCCGCAATCTTTCAGGCAAGCGTATTTGATATCCTGAACTGAAGTGCCTCCCCGATCATGTCCAATCAACAAAGTAAAGCACAAATAAGTTAAATCCCAAACTTACTTTATTAATTCTTTATCTACCAATGCACAGATCGATAGGTGTAAATAGTTATACACAAAGAAAAAAAGCACACAAAAAGTATCATTTGGCAACTGTATATAATTGAATAAAAAGACGGTTACCGTTTATTCTCCGTGAGCTTCCGCGCGATGTGAAGTAAATTTTATTAATGGAGATTGTCAATCCAAATCGATCGTGGCACATAATCCGTTTCTTTGCACAAACTTTTAACACCACAAAAGCATCACCACCAGCAGTTCAAGAAACAGTTCATTTCAAACATTTGCTGTGAAGCACACGGTATTTGGATGTAAGTAAATGAAATGAAAGAGGTAAGTCTTCATCGATAGTCCATGCTGTTTGTTTGCCTACGAAGTGCTCGGCAATTTGAGGGCTAGGATTGTCTTTTTTAGTCTTAAAATCGTTTAACTCTCAATCAGAAGGTTTTTCACAAGGTCTGTTCAACAATCTGAAGCGATCAAAAGTCGAATTATCTCTATATTCTCTCAAACGTGATGCGAACTTTGACTCGAAATTGACACGGGCGGCCATTACTCTCGTGAATTTCTTTTACTTGCGCTCTTTCAAAAACCCAACCCTGTGGTGCTTCTCATCATCTGTCAAAAAATGTGCAAAAGATGGCAAATGATTGGTTAATTATCCATCAATCACTCTGTGAAAGCAAGACGAAAAAACACCAGGGTGGAGAGAGGAATGGACTGAATCCAGCGGCCATTTTTACGGGTGGTTCAGGGAATTTGGGGGTTGTCGTACACGGGCGGTTCAGGGGCGAATGGGTTAAGCAGTTGTGAAAAAACCCTGAAAAATTTCGGGTTTGCCAGTATTCAAACCGTGACCCCTGTGATACCAGTGCAGCGTTCTAACCACTTGAGCTAGCGAGCTGACTGGGAGCTGATCATTAAATTAGTTCGTAATATACCTGGGAAAGATGACAATGAAATAATGTATCTGCCTAAGTTGTGTATTTAAGTGTGGTGATCTTTTCTGCAATTATTTCTTCATCCTGCAGTTCAAGTATATAATATGCATATAATCATTTTTTGTATGTCAATCCATGAAGGATTTAGAACGTGGGACCTCCATCATCCTGTCTTGTGAAGCCCGCTAGATAATGGAATTTTATGTTGATATTGTGTAATTTCTAATATTGTTCCTTGCAGCCAGAGTTGTAACCGATAGAGACACTGGTCGATCAAGAGGGTTTGGCTTTGTGACATTCTATAGCGAAGAGGATGTCCAAAGAGCAATCAATGACTTGGATGGAGGGGTAAAACTTCCTTCTACAATGATGACAGCTTATTCCTTAATAAACTTGCTAAATCCCAATATCCATGTGCAAATTTTCCAGACTGATCTCCAACAGAGTAGAAATCAAAACATATATGCGCAGTAGATTTTGGGACCCTTATTCAGTTTACAACTTACTCAGAATTCAAGCTAACACATTGTTTTATTAAAGTGCAGTGGAACCTCTTCTTTGGCACACCTCTATTCAAGGGACACCTCCATTCAGGGGACAAAATTTGGTCCTGGAAAAATACCCATGTACTTTTGTATCTATTACCTCTTTTGAAGGGACACCTCTATTCAGGGGAAAGGGGCACTTTTTCTGGGTGCCAACCTGAATACCTTAGAACTCGAAAAGTGACAGACCGCAGAGAGGGTTGATATCTATAAGTGTACCCTAATCACAATTATGGAAGCTTTTCACAGACTTAACTGGGGGGGTGAAAGGCCATAGCAACAAAGGTAGAATTTTACAAAAGATCAAAGCATTTCCTCTTTAGTAGTGTTCTCCTCATCAGGCAGTAAGCGGTAAAATTTACTGCCTGAAGCAACACTTCTTACTGCCTGCAATGGCCTAAAGGTTTGCTAAAATTAAAGAAGTACTTTTAGCTCCTAAATTTTCCATCAAGGACAGGGTCATGTCCCGCACTCCACCACCCCCTGCCCCGTGAAAAGTGCAACTCTGTGGTGCATACTTTTTTGCATTACCGGCTATAAATGATCCCCTACCTGCTGAGCTAAAATTTAGGGAGAACACTGCTTATTATTTTATCAATTCTCGTAACCTTTTCTCTTGAATCGGTTTTGATATTGTGATAATGGGCACCTTTTAGCTATTGAACAGGGTTGTCATTAAGATTTTAAGTTGCCAGGTATATACAACAAGTAGCGGGGAATCAAACAGCTAGGGATTTCTTTTGGTTATATTTTTCTTCTATTTTCGTTTGAAAGTAGCCGGTGAAAAACCCCAACCCCCACCTGTTAACGACAGCCCTGATTAAGCATTCTTTTGGGTCTCAAGTAAAGTAAAAGGTATGGGTTAAGACACAGATACCTTTTAACTTATTAGCGTGAGAAAATAGCCAACATTTTACGACTTCACCTCTTGTGTTCCTGCAAAATGATGTCTGAGGAACAAATCAAAAATTCCATACCGATAACTTGTTACTACCCAGATGTGGGTAGTGCTTCTGATTGGTTAAAGCAAATTTCCCTGGTAGCATGACCAGTCAGTGGGTAGTGACATGTCATCAGTAGGCATCACTTCATGGGAAAACCAGTGGTGGCATCATGAAATGTCATCTGTTTTCTCTGGATAGCAACCTATGTATTGTTGTACTGAATGCACAGTGCAGTTATAAATGGGCTTGTTATTCAATTTTCCTTCTAGGACCTGGATGGGCGAAGCATTAAGGTATCAAGAGCTAAGCCCCGTGGAAGTGGTGGTGGAGGAGGAGGAGGAAGAAGGGGTGGCTATGGAGGTGGACGTGGTGGAGGTGGCTATGGAGGTGGAAGATATGGTGGAGGTATGCATTGCACTTCTAGGAGTGTTTCAGGGTTCTCAAAAAGGGCCGGCAACCAGCAATGTGACCAGCTGCTTACAAAGTTTTGTCGGTTACAATTCACTGGTTAAAAGAAAAGAATGTGGAAATAAAGGTGTTACCATTCCCCAGTGTGAGAAAGACCAGTGCACTACTAAGGGACTTAAAATAACTGGTAAATTAAGGTGCTGTCCTCACCCTGCAAATGGCTCTGACTTTTGCATGCTCTGATGACCCTGTAAAATGGCAATCCCATCTCTATCAGGAGATGTAGAGATAGCATCCTCAATAATAGTATTCCTGTGCTAAATACATTTACACTCTATTTCAAATTAAGTGCTTTTTTATGTTTTACCATGGAAGGTCATAACTGAGTAACTTTCTTAGTGTTCAAACAGCTGGACTTTTGCTTTGCAGGTTCTTATAGTGGTGGTGGTGGTGGTGGCTACAATAGAGGCTATGGTGGTTATGGAGGAGGTGGAGGCAGCTATGGTGGAGGCAGCTATGGTGGCTATGGTGGCCAAGGTAATGAACATTATTAAGGTAGGAAATGTGACTGAATTTCAATGATGTGGTAAAAATCTGTCTACTGTTGCAACATTTTAATCCCCCCAACAATTTACAGTCACTGAAAATTACATTTCTAGGCTTATAAAGAGTGTAAAACAGACCTGTGACAGCAGAAGTACCACTTGTATCAAATTTTGTGTTTCTCTGGGTCTCAATGTCATTGATTTGAGCTCAAGGTTCACTGGGTCATTGGATGTAACGATCTCTGAGTCATTTGCCCTTGTCCTGCTTTGCTAGTCTCAATAAATAGGAAGTGTTGATTAATAAGTTTCCTGTTATATTTCGTTTATTGTGTTTAAGACCAGGGGCACTGTCACTAAAATATAAGGCCATACATAAAGCTATTTTTTTTATTATTTCATTAAAACTACATATTTTGCAGTTCAAGATCTTAGTTAAGATTTCCAAAGGAAGTCTGTGTGAATAGAAATTGGCCTACCCGTACGATAAAAATATGAATCAAAGCAGGAAAATGGTGGACTTGAACGTGAAAGTTGGGCTAAGGTTTTCAAGTTTGATCGTGTTTATTAGGGACCTTTAGCATCAGGTTTGTCATGGGAAACCGCAAACCACAAAATGTCACGTGACCACGGCCTTGCGGTCACGTTTGCAGTTTGCAGTTCATGTTTGAACCGCAGGAAGGGCTTCCAGTGGTAAGTGATTTACGGCAAGGTTTTTCGCCACAAAAAATTGTACCGCCTCGCGTTTAAAGGTATGAACTAGCTTTTTATATCCATTTGCGATGGGTTTGTTGGATTTTTGATCTCGAATCAATGAATTATTGCTGATTTTTGGGCGATTAAAGTGATGCACTTCGACTTGATGAAAACAACATGGCGGCCCTAAACAATGAACGCGTAGTTCAAATCAATTTTATATATTCCTTTCTGCCGTACTAACAAAGGAAAGTATTCTGTTCCAATCCAGAGTTACTTTTTTTTTCTATCTTGTTACTGAATTCATAACTTAACTCGGTCTCTGTTTGGTTCCTATTTTTAACGTATCACTTCGCAAATATCATTTTATTTTGCTTATTTCTTTTAGACTGGGGAGCCCAGGCTTCATAAAGCCTTCTGGTTTCTTCTGAGCTCCCTTGCAACCTTACAATTCCTATGTGTATTCTTGTATTGTATTGTAGTTTGGCTAAATAAAAATGAAATGAACTGAACTGAACGCCTTGCTAAAGTTTGAAATCTCGGCAACGCGAAACTGCAAACGTGTAACATGCGGTTTGCGGTTTACCTGATGCTAAATGTCTCTTAAGAAACTTGCTCAAAACAGGTTTATTCCATAGACCAGGCCTGTGGCTTTCTGCTTCCAAGCTTATGCTGCCGTTGGGAGAGGACTTTTTTGTTTGAGTGGGGAAGTAAGATACTTTGGGCTACAGATTATTTTTTTAAAAGGAAGTTGCAACTTGGCACCAAAAAGAGATCAAATCTTGTTTTGTTTTATGCATCTTGCCAAGCATCTTTTCCTCTTTTTTATGGCCTTTATTAAAGACATGTAAAAGCAGGTTTTAATGTGGTGCTCCTTTTTCATTTTAGTTACATGTAGATAGAAAAATTAATGTTCAAATGACAGTACTTTTTTCAACAAAATGCAATCAAAACACCGACTTTTGCACCTTCTTAGAAAATCTCCCATGCTTGATTGCATGCATCTTCCACAATTTTGGAATAGTCATTTAACACTATGTACAAGGGGACTGTTTGATTTAAGTCCATGACAGTAGCATGTGATTAAGCCTTAAGCCCTCAGAGTGATCTGCATCTAATTTCTCCTTCTGATAATCATATAAGTGCTTTATAAAACGGAGTGGTCACGAGAATTAAGGACTTAATCACACAAGATGAATTGCTCGATACTTTACCAACCATTCCACTCTACTTCTGTAGTAACCAAATAGGGCCAGCAAATGAGAATTTTAATTTTGATCTTAAAGTTTAATAAAGGGTTAATACGCGAGCTACAAGAGTAGGGTGAGTTACCTGGGTGTTGGGGGTAGGGGTGGGGGGTTGAGGTTAAGATAAGTTAATGAGGTGGGGAGAGAGGCCAAAAAAGGTACCGCTAAATCCTAAGTTTTAAAGTCTGCAGAGTTTGTCACAGCAGCTCTGTACAATTTGTTGTTTAGTTAAGGGTTGATGTACTGTGAATATTCTTGCACCGTCTCTTAACGATAGTATTCTGTTTGTCATTCTTACAAAAGGCCGTGACTGGTAATGCTCTGTACAACACCATGATACCTCCATGTTCCTGTTACAATGTACTTATATATTGACGAGCTGAGATGTTTGTTACAAGAAAAAATATTCAGTGCCAGGCTGACCCGAAACACGATGAATGAATTTCCTCTGTCTATGACGTTCAGTGCTCTGAAGTAGACTTCCTGTTACCTTGATCTGTGTGCTCTGAAATCCTCAATTTGTGACGTGTTCGACTGATCCATGTTTTATGCAGAAATGGCTTGCCATGCAAAGTCCAGCCTTTTTTAATATTATTATTACCGTTGTTGTTGTTGTCCACCAGTATACATGTAGTTCTAAACTTGGAGTGTTTATTCCTTGTTTGCTTTATCAGTGCAGTCATAGTAGACTGCTGTACTCATTAAAAGAAAACGTTTTGCTGTGTCCATTGGAAGTGATAAAACTACTAAGGTTTAGCAACAGCTGGTCATTTTAGGTGGAAGGATGGTGATGATTATTTTTTCTTTTCTTTTCAATATATATTTTACAAAGTTGTTTGATATCCCATTCCCACGTAAGTAGAGGTACGAAATTAACTTTTCTAGGCAGGAGGGTGATTTTCACATAAAAAGATAAGCAGTGGTACTCTTGCTAAAAGTGGAATTCAAATCTTAACAGACAGTAATCTGTGCGTGGCTCAAGCATTATTTGACCCCTTCAAGATATTTTGAAACGGACAGCCAAATAAGTTTTAGAAGTTTTTATTTCTACAGAGAAGTTGCCAGTGGTTGCTTTCTTCCTCACCATTAATTCATTTTTTGTTTACCTTGTATCTTCGTAATTTTGTTTTTATGGCAAAGCCTAAAGGGTACCAATTTGGGTAAAGATATTATTCCGTCCTGAATGCCCTATGTGCGATCAAAATCTTCAATTTACATCGTTAAGTGAGACAAAGAGCATGTTTGCCCGCTTTATGGAGGGCCTTTCAGGTGTAATGACATTCGTTCTATCAAATGAGTTCATGAAAATTGGCCTCTGCAAAGGGAACTCAAATGCTGGTGATTTATGGGCACGATTTGCATCACGTGACCTAGATGTTTGACACGCCAGAAAATACCAAGGGGTTTTCTTTGGATTACAAGATAAGTATTGGTGCTTGTTCCTCCAAGTGAGTTAGTTGAACAGTTAGGATTTGGTTTGACCTCAGGGTGGGGTCTGTGCTTCAAAAAGTCACATGATGAGTATTTTAATCCACACTGCAACACTCTAGGGTGACAAGCTATATGCTGGTCTTAAATTTCAAAATTCGCCACCCCCTTTGTGTTTTGCTCTTTGGCTTAACATGGAGCTCTGTGGGCTTCTAACTAGCCTCCCTCTTTTGCTTCGGTTGACACAAAACTTTCCAATATTTCTCTTATTGTAAATTATAGTTAGTTTGCCATATCGAAATGTCAACTTACAGGCTAAAGGCAATTTTATTTCAATTTAGTCATACTACTTGGGTCAGAGGTCAAATAAGAAGGTTGAAAGAGTAAAAAGAAATCAGATGTGTCAAATTCACAGACTTGCTTTTGCAACAGACCCCTTTTTAAAGCTCTTTGTCTATATACGATCAAAAAAGTCTCGTTTAATTTCCCAATCAAACTGAAGCATTCAGTTGATGTTAAAAGATGAAGCTCCTGATCTTGGAATTCATCTGTACGCTACCCTAGGTTTTTGAAGCCTTCCCTAAAGCCTGCGCCATTGTGTGAAGATCATTTGCCGTGTGGCACGGAGGCCATGGCGTATTCTTTGTAAATTGTGGTAAGTTCTGGTGTCTGACCTAATCAGCATGGATGATTGTAAGATTGGTTTAACGTTTGGTATATTTTGGGTGTGGTCTTTCTCTTAGTGCCAGGAGGTCAAACACCCGGGAGGGGGTTCTCCCATTGGTGACCTATACGGGGAGGCTCTGCCTGAAAAGGGTGCCTTTTTCACATGACGTCACGGTGGCCATATTGGTGTCCCAAAACAATGAAACGGCGCCCATGTTGGTGTCCCCCCCAAAAAACGCCCTATATGAAAGGGTAGGGAAATCTGTCATTTTGGTCTGTAAAAGGCCCAACAGGGCCAAGAGGTAATTTTCATGGGCGTGAAGAAGTCGAGAAAACGTTCTGGTTTTGTGATTTATTCAGATTTTAAAGACAGGGCATTTACAGCAGTTTAAAAGGGATGGAAAGTCGTAAAATAAGTAGGTGAAAGGATACCATTTGTCAATAAAAGGTATATTATTTTATCCCCTCCCTGTCAAGCTCCAGCACAACTGTTCAGTGACGATTCAAGCTCGGAAAATTAATCAAGGAACTAAATTTGGAACACTTAAAAAGACCATGTTCAGTTTATTTGACTTCCAGTGAGCAATGTTTGAAATAAGCGCCTCCCTTGAATAATCGTCCCCTTTTGTGCGAAAAAAGAAATAATCACCACCGGCTACTATTCGAGGAAATACGGTAACTGTGACAAGTGGCCAAAATTTTAACTGGCAACAGACAAATCGTGTAAAATTTAACCTGGCAACTGACTTACCAGGAGGGTGATGGGATCCTGGAGTTCAACCCCCGGGGGGAACTCCCACGCATTACCTATACCCTCCCCTGTGTTCAGATAATCGTGAAGTGTAATCTCGTACGACATCGGTCGTACCATGGATAGTCTATTGTCTTTCTATTATCCATGGTCGTACACTGTAGCACAGATACTTGATTTAGACGATTTATTTTTATTAAAACTATCAAACACTCTTTGTAGGAAAAAATATATCTGGGAACTTGGTTCATTTGACTGATCCCGTGCAGGATCTGGGTACGAAGCAAGAAACCGGTTTACCCGGTTTATCAGGTAAGTGTTCAATACACGCGGAGGACGCTAGTTTGTTGGAGCACGAGGTAGTTTTTGTTCTGGAAAGCGTTTCCTCGAGAGGTAAAATTTTAAGCGAAATGGGAGACGACGAAGATAAGAAGAGGCTCTATGTTGGTTCTTTGAGCTTTCACACAACCGACGAGGGTTTAAGAGCACACTTTGAAACAATCGGTGAAGTTTCAGATGGTAAGAGAAATCAACTCTGAATATCTAAGCTTACTATACAGAGGTTGCGTTGATTTTTCATTCAGTAGTGCATTCGGTAATGTTATAACGGCAGCACTGTAGCTTCTTGAAATCGAACGTCCGAAGGTCTTCGTATCGAAACGTCGATCATTTAGGAAATGTCCACTGGTTGACTGGGTGGCGAATGGTACCTCGAAAAACGTGGGTCTCGGAAAATTTTGACAGGATCTCGAAATCTCGGAAGCGTTTTTGATACGTCTCGAAGTCTCGTTTTTGCATGGTTTGTATTTACTTTTTTTGAGTCTCGAAACTTTTTACCAAAGAGTCTCGGGCTCGGATTTCTAACTAGGATCTCGGCGTCTCGGCGAGTCTCGGATTTTACCATTCGCCACCCCTTCGACTGGCCTACAGTTGGCCAAGTAAGAAGGTTGCAGTATGTGGAAGTTTTCATCACATGACGAAAAGACCCTTCCGCGATTTGAAAATTTCAACTTGTAATAAGGACCAGTTAGCGATGGTTGACTTGTAAGGTACTCTTTAGATAGAAATTGTCGTCTCAGACAGAACACTAGCGATGCAATTTCAGTGCCTCAAGATTTCGAACATCGAACCCGCTCAAAAGAGTACCTTGTAAGTCAACCATCGCGGAAGGATCTTTTCGTCATGTGATGAAAACTTCCACATACTGCAACCTTCTTACTTGACAAACTGTTGGTCAGTCGAAGTCAGCGGACTGCGGACTGAGTATAAAACACGGACTAGGTATAGAACGCGGACTACGAACTGAGTATAAAACGCGGAAGACGAACTATGTATATAGGTAAAAATGAGAGAAACGGAAAGCGGGCTTGCATAAAACAGTAGTTCCAGCTCGTTGCCTCACACAAAAACATTCCGTAAGCCGGTCACGCAGTCTACATTCTCCTCATATGGAGAAGGAAAGCATGCTGCACGGACAAGGAAGGTTATGCCGCTATTCAAGGAAACTGAAATTAAACTCTGAATTTTTGTAGAAGAAGGAGTTAGAAGAGAACCAATCAGAGAAGCACCGAATAAAAAGAATAGTATTGGTGTTAGCCGAGTCACGCAAAAAATTCCTAAAGATGCCTCTATTCCGTTTCAAATAAAGCCTTGGGAATATGAGAAAATGAAGAACTCAGACAAGAAGGTCAATATAGGGGCATTCCACGAGGTAAAAAGGCAGTATTTAGGGGGGAGGGATTACTCACCTATATGTGAATAATAACCGAAATGAATCATCCAACCCAACGTTATATTCTACGCGATGATTGGGATGACATGATTTACACCCTCCTCCTGAACCCAAGAAGGGTGTACTCCTAGGAATTTTTTGGTGGGGTTATGCCCCCTTGTTCTCTAAATCCTTACCCTGTTTCAGAATAAACAATGTCATTTTCCACACCACTTTTCAGGCCTGATCTCTAAAATCCATACCCATTTTCAGACCTGGCCTAATTTAGCCTGTTCCAGGCTCTCAGATAAAGAGGAGACTACACAGTTTCCTTTCGTTTTATTTTCGCGCTTTCTCAATTTAGCAGACCCAACTATCTTGGAGTCTGGAACAGGCTAGGCCTGATTGGGCAGAAATCATGTCATTATTATAAATTTTTAGATTAGAGCGCAAGAGTAGATCATTCTCTCTACAGTGCAAACAAAAAATTCTTCAAATGCATTTCAAACTCGCATATTTCTATTTAATTTCGTTCTTATTCATTTAAAACTGAAAACGATAAATACATTCATATATGTACGCTCCCATAGTTTCCTCGAAAACCATATCCGATTCCAAATCAAAATAGGCAAAGTGTTTTCAGACCACCAAAACGGCCCATAAACCCTACCCTTTAGGGTGGCAAATAAGTATATGGATTATATAAGAGAGTACCCCCTGTGTCCTGACCCCTTTCATGATTGTTAGAGACCAAGACCATGTCTAAAATGGGTGAAGAAAATAGCATTTTTGTCAGGCTCTTGATTCAGAGAACCTCCACCAAGAATTTCTATTTTATACTCAGTCCGAAGTCTGCAGTCCGCGTTTTATACCTAGTCCATGTTTTATACCCAGTCCGTGTTTTATACCTAGTCCATATTTTATATGCAGTCCGCAGTCCATGTTTTATACTGACCGGTCACTGAAATTGCATTGCTAGTGTTCTGAGACGACAATTTCTATCTTAAATGTTCACTAAATTGACTGTCACGGCCAAGTATACTCTGTTACGTGTTTCTTGTATAACTATCGTAAGAATTCGTTTGAAAGTTTAAGAGTAGATGTCAAAATCAGGATTTTTTCTATCCCGATTGCGCTTTATTGGTTTGCAACCACGTGGCAAGGCGGCCATTTTGGGGTCAGTACGATAGGATTTTTTCTCGAATAATTTACAAAAAAGTAGAGTTTAGTACCGAGAGGAGAGAAATGCTTTTGTTCTTGACCACCAACAACCAAGCTGACCCCAAATTAGGAGAATCCTGATAAGATCGGCATGTTTGGACACTTTATAATGTTGATCTATAGATGTAGAGAAGATCATCAAAGTTAAATATGTAATTTATGCAGTTGTGAAAAAACCAGGGAAAATAATAGGGAAATGATATAACCTCACAAGTTGTGTTTTTAACTTTGATGATCTCTTCTGCAATTATTTCCTCATCCTGCAGTTCAAGTACATATTTCCTCAAATAATAGCCATGGGTGATTATTTCATTTTTTCGCACACTGAAGGGGCAGTTATTTCAAATATTGCTCACTTAGACTGCTAGCAGTCCCTCAGGATGGTCACGCGAGCGAGGAAATCGAGCCAAGCGAGCGAAACAGCAAAAAACAAGAAGCCGAGGGGAAGCTGGGGAGGAGGCGGGAAAGGAGGAAGGGACTGGATTCTCTTTTGAACCAGACGTGTTCGGGTAACTCCGCCCACCAAAGGCGACAACCGGTTAAAAATAAACTGATCTGTCACTTGATAACTAATAACTGCGACTCAATTTGTCGCGCACTATATCCCCACGGTTTCACGGCACTTTAATAAATTGAACGTGTCTTTCTTAAAATACACCCCCCAAAAAAGGTAGTCCACAAAGGGAGAGGAAGAAAGCCCAATCTGGAAGTTGAGGCCTCTGACGTTTGCCGAATATGTAAGGTAAATTTTAAAAAGAACGGAACTTTTATACATCTCTTCAGAGAAATTATTTACAACGTCCAAGCCTGGCGGACCGCTCAGCGAGATCCTCTCTTCAAAGCTAAAACTGTTCCTTACCTGTGCCCCGAATTTATCTTCCCAATAAAAGGGGGTGGTAGGCCTACACGACTTTCACCTCATGCCAAAATGCTGCTTATTCCAATAACGTTTTTTTTTTCTCTGCTGGGTAGATTATGCTCTGGAAGGTTCTACATTTTCACTCAGCAAATGTGATTTTAGCCGCATGTTTCACACTGAGAGGTCATGACGCACATATTGATTTACTGTAGGTATTGTTTCTGGTCGGCAGGATTTTCCCTCTGATGCAAGCACATTTTCTTTGACCTCTTTTGAAGCGTAAAGCTTTTTTATTACGGCTGAATAAGGGTTCCAATTTTCTCCAAAGCGCTTCTGGATCTGAATAACTAAGCAATTTTCTTTAGTCCGTGACTGTAATGTTTTTCTGCAGTGCTGTATCACGCTGGGCCCAGCTTGTTAGTTTTCTTTGCAGAATGTTAAATTATCACGGATAGTGATTTACAGATCCAAAATTGTAAGAATAAAGTGCAGCTTAACTGAAGCTACATCAACTTACTATGGAGAATTGAATTGTGACTAAGTAACCTCCAGCTTAGTGTTTTTCTAAAGATACTGTGAGTCTTTTGACTGGAGCACAATAACGCGATAACGAAGCTGTGGTAAATGACAGATTTACCAAAGCCAGTCGGTAATACCGCTAAAACGTCTTTTCCTCACATTAGTGCTTCAACAGCAAGCTTCTGTTCGTCCTTTAAAATCAGACTGCCAAGACGCTCAGACAAACGTTCAGATAAAATACTTTCTTTGGCCGGCGAATCCATCTTGTCAACTCGTTCTGATCAAAACATCCTGGCTATTTAGGTGCATCGTGTTACATTTTGATGTGTCAATATGTAAGAATGTCATAAATTGCAATGACAACGCGCTGATAGCATCCTATTGTTTATCAACCAATCCAATTCTCCGATGCTGGGGCTGTGGAGAAATTGAACGCGTCGGTTACAAAAGAGAATGCAGTCCCTCTTGTTCCTGCCTCTCTCCAGTTTCCCTATCGGCCATTTCGCCCTCTCCAGTCCTGCCGAGCTTAGACTCGACTGACTGAAGAGGGACTGCTCGCAGTCTATTGCTCACTGGAAGTCGTGCCCTAAATATTTTGTTTTCTTTTTACACTAAATCAAAATATACAGTGCAGTGCAGAGATAAGCGACCGACGCACACGCAACACGCACGCACCATTTCTGCATACACGCATCAGGCACGCAAGCGTCACATGCGTGCATGTTTACCTTTGTTATTCATAGCCATTAATTTTCTTTATGTGTCATTGTTTGGCTGAGCAAACCACTACTCTTTTCTAACTGAAACAAATATCTGTTTTTCTGCCAGAATGTACACATGCCTAGCCTGCATGGCAGGCGCAAAAGGGGAGGGGAGGGAGGGAGAAAAGGAAGGGAGCGCCTGCTCTAAGAGCCTATGTTTTTGCATAATGCCCACCAATTTTCTAGTAATCCGATTACGCTTACTGTCGATCAAGTGTCACTACACTCGCCAATCAGAACGCAAGGCGGAACCCTGTGGTTACGCGGAAATTTATTTGATTTGCAGGGAACTCAAGTTGCATAAATATTTATCGCAGCGAGAAATTCTCACTTCTGGACAACCAGATATTTAACGTAGCAATAAAAGGGGGTGGTAGGCCTGCACGACTTTTACCTCATGCCAAAATGCTGCTTATTCCAATATAGTTTCTTTCTTTTGCTGGGTAGATTATGTTCTGGAAGGTTCTACATTTGCACTGAGCAAATGTGATTTTCGCCGCAGGTTTCACACTGAGAGGTCATGACACACGTATTGATTTACTGTAGTTACTGTTTCTGGTCGGCAGGATATGCCCTCTGATGCAAGCGCATGCATTTTCTTTGACCTCTTTTGAAGCGTAAAGCTTTTTTATTATGGCTGAAGAAGGGTTGCAATGTTTTTCAAAGTGCCTTCTGGATCTGAATAACTAAGCAATTTTCTTTAGTCCATGAGTGTAATGTTTTTCTGCTATGTTGTATCACTCTGCACCCATCTTGTTAGTTTTCTTTGTAGAATGTTAAATTATCACGGATAGTGATTTACAGATCCAAAATTGTAAGAATGAGGTGCAGCTTAACTGAAGCCACATAAACGTACTATGGAGAATTGAATTGACTCAGTGAACTCCAGCTTAGTGTTTTTCTAAAGATAGTGAGTCTTGACTGGAGTGCGTAGTTCCTCCTTTGGTGATAGCTTTTGAATAAGCTTAACAGTCTTTAAACTGTTTTGTTATTGTCACTTTGTGATCAGGCAAGACCATGGGTTTGGTTCTCCACACGAACCTCATTAGTTGCCGGGTTGGCTTTGTGCTAAGTTGCTGTTACAAGAGCAACTTTAGTTGTACTTTGTCGTGGCGAGAACGGTACAGCCGTTCTGTCTATTGAGCTTTGAACTTTGATCTCGGAAGGGCTTCTCTTTGACTTTTTCGGCGGTTGCAAACACAATTTTGAAGTTACATCGGCGAATGTCATCGTTCGATAAATTGGCTAAATCTTTCGCTGGGTAGCCCAACAATTCTATCTCCTGCAACTGGTCTTCGATAATACTTTTCAGTCACGACGAGAATCGCCGCATTACCATTTAGCTCGTAGTTCTTCGCGCGTACAAACATTTGGTAAATTAAACTCTAGCTGTATCCGGTCGGCAAAACCGCCAGGACATCTCTGTCGGCCAAAAGAGCCTTAACTCCTGATTCTTGCTCTGGTTTTAAAACAGTTTCTCTACCACTAGATAAATTCACATCTCTCAAAGCACTCTCTACGATAGCCTGCAAAGCAGGCGTATTTTGGAGCGCGATCCATGAATTGTTTTAACGTTGACCCGCCATCTTGGACGTTAATACTACCAGAGAGTTGGGACGAGTCAAAAACTGATTTTAAGGGAGAGGTTGATGGGTTTAAAATAGGGGAGGGGGAGGGAAGGAAAAAATACGCCTGCCCGCAGCCATTGTTCGTTTGGTGAATCCGTACACCAGATCGACAGGGACTCTGATTGGTGCGGTTTTGGATGTTTGATTGCTAGCTGCCAATCAAGGGGATTTGTTTTTAACAGGCCCTACAAGAGGATATTACGAGAGGGGTATTTTTAATCTGATTCATCCGAAATTTTAAAACATGGCGGATTTGGAAGACTTCGATTCTGCCCTGGAGAAAGCTCTTTCTGCACTCGCTGGATTGGGAATATCGCTTAAATTACGATCGGAACAAAAGGAAGCGGTTACGATGCTGTTGTCGAGGCAAGATTTATTTGCAGTTCTTCCAACAGGTTTTGGAAAAAGCCTCATTTTTCAGACTTCGGATATTCACAGAATTCCTTGGATAAAACTTTGCGGACACTGTTTCTTAATTCGGGTGCAAGTTCAGCGTGCTGTAATATCGCATTAGACACTTCACGCCAGTTTTCACATGCCAGGTTTTTCACCAGTGTTTTGGTTTGATCGTCTCGCGGAATTCTTACAATAACATTCCCTGAAGGATTAGGTAAACAAGTTTTACCTGAAGTCCTGTCTGCGGCAAGTCATCTACGTTAAGTCCTCTCAACATTTCCTCTTCTTTTTCAGCCAGCGTTGACATTGAACCACTTTCTCCACTAAATGCCAGCGACTTGCGCGATTTCTTGGTTTGTCTCATACAAGATGACGTTTCGACTTCAGGTAAATTAACCCGCACTTGCTTCGCTTTTCTCCATGATGGACTCGCTTTCTCAGGAGTTGCAAGCGAACGTTTAGTACCAGATATTGTTGGAAGAGTTACGGTTTTTACGATCTCAAACAAATTACCCAGAGTTAGAATTTTTCGCGTACAGGAGTTGCATACATGATCAGAATATTCTTGTGGATCTTCCAGCAAAACCAATCTCACTTGTTTGCAAACGTCCGCAAGTACAATTCCAAAGGAATCTTTGCGCTGTTACGGTTTGAACAGATTTTGTGATGATGAGTAAAATTGTTTACCGCTGACGTTCCTAAACTTCACTTTAAAAGAGAATTTACAGATCCTACAACTGTCGCTAGGACGCGTTTCCGACATAACTTCTACACGTACATCACTCGCTAGATTTCCTTAGTTGTCAATGCGCGGTAAAGTACCGTTCCAAACACTTGCCAATGTTATTTTCGGAAGTAATTTGAGGCTACTGGAAAAGAAGTGAAATCGATTTTCATTGTCTGTGTTTGCATTTCTGGAAAAGTAGTCAGGCGCGACTAATTAGGGGGCGTTCGATAATTTCATAGGCTTTGCTGGCAGGCGTTTTCTCCTCTCGCCTCCCCGCCCCTCCCCCTTAGTCTTTTCCGTTGCTTTTCAAGATGGCGGCCATGATCAATGTACCTCCGAGTTTTCGTTAAAAACGCCTGCTCTGCAGGCTATCTCTACGACATCCAAGTCTACCGCTGCCATCTCGACTGTTTGTTGAAAAGTGAAACGTGCATTTCAATATGTTACTCATTACCGCTCAGCCAATCAGGAATTTGCGGACGCCAGCGTCCGCAGATATGAACAAAAGGGGGGTTCTTAGAACAGGCGTCCCCTCCTCCTCTCCCCTTTTCCCGTCCTCCCTATCCCCTATCCCCTACCTCTTTCGACGCCTGCTGCGCAGGCTAACACATGCCTTGAGGTTTGGACGGGTCAATGAAACTCACGGCGAATGAAATTCACTGCAATCTCAACTCGATTCTTGAATCTTGGATGAGAATCACTCATCTATGCAGTATTTGAGTTAAAATATTTCTGAAATAAGTCACAGCAGTTTTTTACTATCAGTTTTCGATAAGAAAATTGAAAGCCGCACAGTGCGTGGTGGCTTGAATTATCAAAGTTTAGTATTTGCTTCAGTTGCTCCCTAATGACTTCGAAGCCCTAAAGTCCCGTGAAATTTGCATATTCCGATGACAATAACCATAACCAGTCAACTCTATCAAAGCGACCACTTCTCGTAAGCGACCACTTTGTAAATAACCGACTTGTTTCTCCTTCAAATACTGTTTCAAAAAGTCTCTCGTAAGCGAAATTTCCAAAAGAAGTCACAGCATACTCTTAATATCGGTTTAGAGATGAGAATTTAATGCCGTGCAGTGGCGTCATTGTCGAAGTACCATGGCACCCAAACAAGAGAGAACTTGCATATTCTGCAGGTAATGCAACGCTTTGATTGCAAATTTAGCGGTTGTGTAAACACAGCCTCGTAACACTTTTAAGAAGTCAGCCGATTGTATGCCTTTGCAACTTTCTACGCTTGTCCGTGTTGTAAATCACGAGCTAGGCTGGCAACGTGAAATTTGAGAATCGCGTTACATTAGCGGCACAGCAAAGCAAAGTTTGTTGTGTTTGGGGGCTTTGTGAGATTTGTTTTTCACTTCGCAGAAATTTAGCGCTGTCAGTGTTGGCTACACGTTTCACAAGCAAGTTTCTATGGAATAACCGAATTTGAAAAGGAATGAATTCCATCTGTGTTTGATTTCAGTGTAACATGACCCCGACACTTTCGAGTCTCGCGATGGTAGCTCAAATTTTATAAGATCTTATGAGGGAGGCAACTCAAATAATCGTATACGCAAATATACGCAATACGTTTACACAAATTGCTCACACGCATGTCGCACTCAAATTTTTGGACGCTTATCTCTGCACTGCACTGTAGTCACATCAATTAGACTAAACATAGGCTTTTCAAGTGTTCCAAATTTAGTTCCTTGATTAATTTTCATAGCTTGAATTGTCACTGATCAGTTTTGCTACATCACATTGCACTTCAACCTGACAGGGAGGGGATAAAAGGAAGAGAAGATGGTCAGAGGGGCAGTGGGGGGGAGGTGATTATTTTAAAATTAATTTTCAGTCAAAGGGAGGCAATTAATCGAGGGACAGCTATTATTTGAGGAAGTACGGTACATAATATACATATAATCATTAGCTCAATGTTGATCATTAAGGATTTAGATCATTGGACCTCTTTATCTTCCTCTCTTGTGAAGCCCGCCAGATAAGGGAATTTTATATTGATTTTGTGCATTTTCTAATATTGTTCCTTGCAGCCAGAGTTGTATATGAAAAAGAGACTAATCAATCAAGTTTCAGTCAAAGGGGGGCAATTAATCAAGGAACAGCTATGATTTGAGGAAATATGGTATATAATATGCATATAATCATTAGGTCAGTGTCTATCCATGAAGGATTAGAATGTGGGAACTCCTTCATCGTCCTGTCTTGTGAAGCCTGCTAGATAATGGAATTTTATGTTGATATTGTGTAATTTCTAATATTGTTCCTTGCAGCCAGAGTTGTAACTGATAGAGACTCCGGTCGATCAAGAGGGTTTGGCTTTGTGACATTCTATAACGAAGACGATGTCCAAAAAGCAATCAATGACTTGGATGGAGGGGTAAAACTACCTTCTACAATGATGACAGCTTATTCCTTAATAAACTTGCTAAATCCCAATATTCATGTGCAAATTTTCCAGACTGATCTCCAAGAGAGTAGAAAGCAAATCATTTTTGGGACCCTTGTTCAGTTTATTACTTACTCAGAATTCAAGATAACACATTGTTTTATTAAAGTGCAGTGGAACCTCACTTACTGGCTAGTGACATGTCATCAGTATGGAATTTTTGTGTTGGTTCCTCAGGCATCTCTTCATGGGAAAACCAGTGGTAGCATCATGAAATGTCATCTGCTTTCTCTGGATAGCGACCTATGTATTATTCTACTGAATGCACAGTGCAGTTATAAATGGGCTTGTTATTCAATTTTCCTTCTAGGACCTGGATGGGCGAAACATTAAGGTATCAAGAGCTAAGCCCCGTGGAAGTGGTGGTGGAGGAGGAGGAGGAGGATATGGAGGAAGAAGAGGTGGCTTTGGAGGTGGACGTGGTGGAGGCAGCTACGGAGGTGGAAGATATGGTGGAGGTATGTGTTGTGGTTCAATTTTATCCTAGGTTTAAATTTTATTTTCTTTTGTTTTTGGGTATGGTAATGTATGATAATGATTTCGAAACAAAAGGAAATAAAATTTAAACCAAGGATAAAATTGAACCGCAACATATGCATTGCACTTCTTGGAGTGTTTCAGGGTTCAAAAAGTGCTGGCAACTGGCAATGGTGCCATAGTTTTGTTGGTTACAATTCACTGGTTAAAAGAAAAGAATGAGGAAATAAAAGTGTTCCCATTTCCCAGTGTGAGAAAGACCAGGGCACTACTCAGGGTCTTAAAATAACTGGTAAATTAAGGTGCTGTCCTCACCCTTCAAATGGCTCTGACCTTTGCATTCCCTGATGACCCTGTAAAATGGCAGTCTTATCTCTATCAGGAGATGTAGAGATAGCATCGTCAATAATAGTACTCTCGTGCGAAATACATTTACACTCTATTTCAAATTAAGTGCTTTTTTATGTTTTACCATGGAAGTTCATAACTGAGTAACTTTCGTAGTGTTCAAACAGCTGGACTTTTGCTTTCAGGTTCTTATGGTGGTAGCGGTGGTGGTGGCTACAATAGAGGCTATGGTGGCTACGGAGGAGGTGGAGGCAGCTATGGTGGCTATGGTGGCCAAGGTAATGAACATTATTAAGGTAGGAAGTGTGACTGAATTTCAGTGTTAGGGTAAAAATCTGTCTGCTGTTGCAACATTTTAATCCCCCCCCCCCCCCCTCCCCAAACAATTTACAGTCACTGAAAATAACATTACTAGGCCTTTAAATTATAAAGAGTGTAAAACAGACCTGTGACAGTTGCCTGCGTGTAGACGTCTCCTATTTCCTTTATTGCACGCGGAAAAGGGACGTCTGCGTAACGCCGTCGCTAATCGTGTTCCAGCATCCCGCTGGGTTCCCAAGATCTTGGGAACATGCTGTGATAGGCTGACACACAGTGAGCATTGTTTTGGTCTGATAATGTATGCGGTGATTTATGTAATCGGGGTTTTCCTGCCAAAACAAATCAAAACATGTGCCATTGTGTGCAGACCATTCGAAATCTTGTGCGAGGCCGCAGAAAATTTAATGTGAACGAGGAAATTATTTCTTGACAATTTACTGTGCATGACCCATCACATCATATTTGTAAACAGTGTTTGAGAAAACTACAAAAGCGGCGTGGACTTCACACCAGGCAGGCATTTCGGAGAAAGCCAGAGAAACTAAAATCTTTATTTAGCCGTAACAAACAGAGGTCAAAGAAAATTTAAACACTTTACAACTGCATCTGAAGTCAAATCCTATCAGGAACACCCACAGAAGCATAAATCACAGGAAATGATTACTCAGTATGCATGTCACAAACCTGCTTCATGACCTCTAAATGTAAGACTTAGTGCGGGAAAAACGAGATTTACTCAGTCAAAGTTTAGAATGCTACATGCACTGTGTAGTGCTAGTAACCGCCCAAGACTCAGAGAGAAAAGAAGAAAAACCTCTGTTCAAGCAGACTCCCAAGGTCACGTTTCGCATTATCACGAGCTTATGACGTTGTGTTTGGCCTGTCAACTCTCATTTCTAACCGGATATTATTTCACAATTTATGTGAAATAGAATACCCTGCCAGCGGGATGCTGGAACACAATTAGTGACGGCATTATGCAGACGTCCCTTTTCCGCGTGCAATAAAGGAAATGGGAGACGTCTGCATGCAGGCAACTGTGACAGCAGATTTTTTGTTTTTCTGGGTCTTACTGTCATTGATTTGAAGTCAAGGTTCACTGGGTCCTTGGATGTAAGGATCTCTGAGTCATTTGCCCTTGTCCTGCTTTGCTTGTCTCAGTAAATAAGAAGTGTTGATTAATAAGTTTCCTGTTATATTTTGTTTATTGCCCTTAAACCAGGGGCAGTATCACTGAAATATAAGGCCACTTGAAAATTATGAGTACTGATCCCTTCTCATCAATAGCTGATTTACATTGGGTCCGTGTAAATACCTAGACAGTTACTAAAAACTAGCTGCAAGGTTTGCTTTTCTTCAAAAAGCCTCAAGAGCTTTTTATATACAGAAAGCTATTTGTTATTATTTCATTAAAACTACATATTTTGCAGTTCAAGATCTTAGTTTAGATTTCCAAAGGAGGTTTGTGTGAAATTGAAATTGAAATTGTGTGAAATTGGCCTACCCTTGCTACAAAAATATTAAACAAAGCAGGAAAATGGTGGACTTGAACTTGGAAAGTTGGGCTAAGGTTTTCAAGTTTGATCGTGTTTATTAAGAAACTTGGTCAAAACAGGTTTATTCCATAGACCAGGCTTGTGGTTTTCTGCTTCCAAGCTTATGCTGCCGTTGGGAGAGGACTTTTTTATTTGAGTGGGAAAGTAAGATACTTTGGGCTACAGATTATTTTTTTAAAAGGAAATTGCAACTTGGCACCAAAAAGACATCAGATCTTGTTTTGTTTTATGCATCTTGCCAAGCATCTTGTGCTCTTTTTTTATGGCCTTGAAGACATGTAAAAGCAGGTTTCAATGTGGTGCTCCTTTTTCATTTTAGTTACATGTAGATAGAAAAATTAATGTTCAAATGACAGTACTATTTTCAACAAAATGCAATCAAAAACACCGACTTTTGCACCTTCTTAGAAAATCTCCCATGCTTGGTTGCACACATCTTCCACAATTTTACACTGTATACAAGGGGACTGTTTGATTTAAGTCCATGACAGTAGCATGTGATTAAGCCTTAAGCCCTAAGAGTGATCAGCATCTAATTTCTCCTGATAACGATATAAGTGTTTTATAAAACAGAGTGTTCACAAGAATTAAGGACTTGATCACACAAGATGAATTTGCTTGTTACAGCTGTACCTTACCAACCTTGCCACTCTACTTCTATAGTAACCAAATAAGGCCAACAAATGAGAATCTAAATTTTGATCTTAGTGTTTAATAAAGGGTTAATATGCAAGCTACGTCGAGAGCAGAGTGAGTTACCTGGGTATGGGAAGGGGGGGTGACAGATTGAGGTTGTGGTGAGTTAAAGAGGTGCAGAGAGAAGTCAAAAAAGGTACCTCTAAATCCTAAGTTTTAAAATCTTCAGAGTTTCTTACAACCTCTCTGTACAATTTTTTAGGTTAATTAAGAGTAGATGATGTACTGTGATTATTCTTGCACCGTCTCTTAATGACAGTATTCTGTTTGTCATTCTTACAAAAGGCCGTGACTGGTAATGCTCTGTACAACACCATGATACCTCCATGTTCCTGTTACAATGTACTTATATATTGACGAGCTGAGATGTTTGTTACAAGAAAAAAATATTCAGTGCCAGGCTGACCTGAAACACGATGAATGAATTTCCTCTGTTTATGACGTTCAGTGCTCTGAAGTAGACTTCCTGTTACCTTGATCCTTGTGCTCTGAAATCCTCAACTTGTGACGTGTTCAACTGATCCATGTTTTATGCGGAAATGGCTTGCCATACAAAGTCCAGCCTTTTTTTAATATTATTATCATATTGTTGTTGTCCACCAGTATACATGTAGTTCTAAACTTGGAATATTTATTCCTTGTTTGCTTTATCAGTGCAGTCATAGTAGACTGCTGTACTCATTAAAAGAAAACGTTTTGCTGTGTCCATTGGAAGTGATAAAAGTACTAATGTTTAGCAACAGCAGGTCATTTCAGGTGGAAGGATGGTGATGATGATTATTCTTTTCTTTTCAATATAAATTATATTTCACAAAGTGAGTTAGTTCAACAGTTAGGGTTTAGACTGGCCTCGGGCTGGGGTTTGCGCTTCAAAAAGTCATGTGAAAAGTATTTTTATCCACACTGCAACACTCTAGGTTGACTAGCTATATGCTGTGTATGTTGAATTAAGAATACTTCGCACTTGGTCTTAAATTTAAAAATTCGCCACCCCCTTGGTGTTTTGCACTTTTGTTTAACATGGAGCATTGCAAGGCTTGTAACAACTACCCTTCCTATCTAAGTTATCCTCCCACGCAGACGTTCTTAGGGGTGCGTGTGACGAACCCCCAAGAACGTTTGCGTGGGAGGCTATTTCTAAGTCCTTATCTTTTGCTTCGGTGGACACAAAACTTTCCGATTTTCCTCTTATTGGAAATTAGCTTACAGAGTTTGCCATCTCGAAATGTCAACTTTCGGGCAATTATTTTGGTCAAATAAGAAGGTTGAAAGAGTAAAAAGAAATTAGATCTGTCAAATTCACAGACTTGCTTTTGCAACAGACCCCTTTTAAAAGCTCTTTGTCTTTAAAAGATCAAAAAAACATTTGTAAGTGTAGGTCAAACTGAAGCATTCAGTTGATGTTAAAAGATGAAGCTCCTGATTTTGGAATTCATCTGTCCGCTGCTCTAGGTGTTTGACGCCTTCGCTAAAGCCTACGCCATTGAGTGAAGATCATTAAGCCGTGTCTCACCGAGTTCATGGCGTATTCTTCTGTAAATTGTGGTAAGTTCCGGTGTCTGACCTAATCAGCATGGATGATTGTAAGTTGTAAGATTGGTTTAACGTTTGGTAATTTTTGGGTGTGGTTTTTCTCTTATTGCCAGGGGGTCAAACGCCCGGGAGGGGGTACTCCCTTTAGTGGCTTATACGGGGAGGCTCTGCCTGAAAAGGGTGCCTTTTTCACATGACGTCACGGCGTTCATGGTGGTGTCCCAAACCAGTCCTGTGGGAGTTGAACTCTTTTCTTATGCCAAGGTTCTCTTTTGTTCTAATAAATTTGCATAGATGCTGGCCACGTGAGCGAAAACGCTCCATATGAAAGGGTAGGGAAGTCTGTCATTTTTGTGTGTAAAAGGCCCAACCTGGCTAAGAGATGCATTTCATGGCCGTTAAAAAGTTGAGTTAAACGTTCTGGTTTTGTGATTTATTCAGATTTTAAAGAAAGTGCATTTACAGGTTTGTGAAAGGGGTACCATTTGTCAATAAAAGGTATACGAAAAGGGAACCTTTTCTGCCAAAAGGTTATATGAATGTGTAAGGGGTTGAACTTTGGAGCGGAGCCTCCCCGTGTGACACTGTGTAACCCCCTCTCCCTGGGTTAAACAATTCCATCCATTGAACATTATACCTCATATTGATCTGAGAAGTCAAAACATCTCGCAAAACATATACATCCTATTTTGCATATACATCCTATTTCAAAAAGAGTTCATATGTCCGTTATCAGCCGCGCTTATTCGAGTAAATAGGGACCTTAAGCAACGACGATGGTAGTGAAACGTCGGTAAAAAAATGAATTTGCTTTCTTTCAAACCTCATTGCGTCTATTTGGACTTGATCAATATGTCAAATACAGACGACTTTTCCTGGAGTTGAATTCTTAAGGGTTTTAGTCAGGTTCAAAAAGAGGAAGAAAAATTCGTCGTCGCATGTCCACGTCCTCCATAAAACGGCAAATTAGGAGGTTTCACGTCGTAGTTGTGCAGTGGACGTCAAAGAATGTACTAAAAAGCATGATGCACGTGCAGAGCTGTTGTTTTGATCATTAACCTATTGTTTTTTGAAGTCGTCGTCGTAGTTGCGTAAGCTCCCTAATACCGTTAGAGGTGGACTCAACAACAAAGACCCCGGTTTTGTAGTACGAAAATGAAAGCCTGGTAGGATAGGGCATGTCATCAATGGTGAACAAAATCTGTTGACGAATAACCAGAAACAAGCAAGAATCTGAAAAATAAGTTGCATAGGAACGGTTTACCACTGATGCAGTTTTTTTAAAAGAAGATTTGACGGCAAAAGGGACTCGAAACATCGGATTTCATTTATCTGGTAGTTGTTGTATCTTATGAATACGTCTACAAAGTTCCCCGTCTTGGGGTAATTCGTGGCACATGGTGCTGTTATTGTATGCGGGAGGGTGGGGGAGAGGTACTTAGCAAAGTTTATACATGAAGGCTCCGCCCCGAGGTCCAGCCCCTTACCATTGTTGACAGAAAAAGTACCCCTTTTGTATACCTTCCATTGACAAATGGTACCCCTTTCACGTGCCTTTGCTTACTTTGAAGTGCTGTAAATGTACTGTCTTTCAAATACGGATAAAAAAAAACTGCGTTTTCACTTTTTGACAGCTTGAGAGTGCCTCTGTTAGCCCTTTTGTATCTAACACGCCGGAATGACAAATTTCCCTTCTTTATGATATACTTCAGCGAGTGGAATTTCTACCTTTAATATACGTGGTTAAGTCTGAAAAATGTATCTCTTTCGGGCGGGAGAGAGAGAATTGAGAAAAATTTTTTAATTGAAAAAAAATTAAAAAGTGGGAGAAGAGTACAGGTAGACACTGGACGGACCAGAGTGGAGAGTATGGGATGGGGGCAATAAAGACAGAAAAAGTTCAATCTCCGTTCCAAATTGAAAGCTTTGGCGCAGCAGGGACTAACATCTATTATCGAAAAAACCGCGTATTTCATCAGCTAACATGGGAATGGCTCAGTTTTGCAACACCTAGAGAAAGATTTTCTGGCCGTTGGATGTAATTGAGCATCTATTCGATCTTTGTTGCTCTCTTTTCCCCTATCCTGTCTTTTTTATTGCCAGTTTTGCTACCCACTTAAATCTTCTTTTAATTCCGCAAGGAATTGTAGTAGGTGGATGGCGAAATTGGGATTGGATTCTCCCCAAAATGTTTCATTAGTGGTATTTTCTGTAATATTCCGTCAGGAATGGTCATAATTTCAAAATGAGGTGTCGGTGGAATGTTTTAACCAACGTAACAGGTTAAACTGAAGGCTAAATGGGTCCGGGAAGGAACGTACGCATTGTTCCTAATGAAGGCTACCAAAGCGGTCATCAGTGGTTTAAGGGATTTGGGGATTCTCTCATTTTCAGTTAAGGAAAATGTTTGTGTTCGTCGTCTAGAAACACCTACCTTTGGTACCAGAGGTTTTTTCTCGCGTGCGACAAGGAGCTTCATCGGCCGACACGTCTTCAACCGCGAGTGAAAACGCAGGTCGCTTCAAAGTCTCAACCGAAACCGGAAACCGCACATGAAAAGCCTCTGAAACATCTTTAATGGTACATCTGGGTTTTTCAATTGACGGTTTTGCAGACGCTGTAAAGGGATCTTGCTTGATGTGCAGTGAAAGTAAATGTAGGTATATCTGGGATTCAGTCAGGTGGTTTGCAGGGGCTTTTGAAATCGGGTGTAAGAAAAAAGACAATATTCATGAAACGACCTTGCGTTCACATAATTTTTATTGTTCAATACCAATGCCGCGTTTTTGAATAAGTGGGTTCCAAGGTTTTTTTTTTTTTTTTTTTCAATCTTCTTTATAGCAATAAGGGATAGTAATTTCGCGTATATATTTTCTTCCACTTGTGGTTACACTTTAAACGTTTGGATTTGACTATTTTTTTCTCGTGGTTTCACCCTCAACTCCTTGGCGAATCCCGTTTTCCTTGGGTAGTAGTGCTGTGAATAAGGGGAACATCCTTTATGTGAAATCCAACAATGCACACGTCTGCCGTGACTTTGTTACGCACGTGGTCTGGGTTTAAATCCCAGGTTGGATTCAGAGTCGAAGGATGAAGTACCCCACGGTGTATCAGCATTCTGAAAAAGGTGAACCATACATGTAGTTGCGGGGAATCCCCATATCCCCTTAGACCATTTCCGAGTTCCAAAATCTCTAACGTTCCTAGCGAAGTTA
>JBBMOI010000001.1:34907500-35000000 GCA_038088405.1 Porites divaricata | reverse complement strand
TAAAGCAGTGGTCTGATTTGCTCATCAAACCTAAACAATATACAACTGTTCGCCACTTTAGAAACTACCATAGTAATGGCTTTTGTTTTTGGGCCATCGTAGTTTAACGAGGAATAAAACACAAACAGCGGTGATAAACATATCAAACATTAAGCGCAGCGGCACTTATTCGAGAACGGTGCTTATTTTAGCTACGGGTAAAAGACTGAGAGGAATATAGAGAGAATTAATTGAGGCGCGTGCAAGGTATGCACAATTTAATATGAAACATGTACACCTTAAACTGTCATATATGAATCTGGTTTCAAGAGTTTCCCTACATTAAGCTTTGGACCTCACACGAGTTGGTTGAGGTCTTATTTCTCAAGCGATATGGTTATGATATCGCTTTATATCAAGCGCCGTAAAAAGGGAGGGCATTAACTTGTAAATACCCAAATTAGCGCCGCGGCGCTTATTCGAGAGCTGCACTTATCAAATTTTTTTTTGGTAAAGGGGCAGCACTTATTCTACCAGGGGCGCTTAATTGATCATATATTATGGTATTTTCTAAAGTGGCGAATTTCGAGAAAGGTTGTCAGAAAAGTGCACGCGACAATACGAAAAGAAATTGTGAGTGGTTTTTCTTTGTTCAAAGAAATTTGAAAGAACGGCACGATAGGCCATGGAAATATGTTTCCGCGTGTACATTTTTTCCCACAAAACTTTCTCGAAATAGCTGTATAATAGGATAGTCCTTCAAGGTATTGATTTCGTGTGCAAATTAGGGCTTTTGTTATCTAAACCTCACTGGGATTACCAACCTTAAATATGAAAGAAAAAACGAAAACGATTCTAAGAATCAGTATTTTTATTACGGTGGTCTTAATAAAAAAAAGATTTTTTTCTGAGGGGTGGAGAGCGTCTGTACACAGCTTATATTTTTATTTATTTATTTTATCACAGCTTTTCAAGTTCCGCATTCGCTGCGTCTACGTCCAGCGATTTGACTCAGGATTTCTTTAAGAACTGCTTTGAAGGGCGTCGATGATGGAAAACCAGTAGTATTGTAACAAGAAAACCAGTGAAATTTTAAAGCAATACAATGACATGGTTCTTGATTAACTGTCTTCCATTATTAAGACAGAAATGAGGATGCAAAAAAGTGGAAGTTCTTTCTAAGAACTACCAGCAGGAGGGAAACGCCCGATTTCTCGGATAAAGTTAAAATTTCCGCCCTGTTTAAGAACTGATATGCCGCGTCATTGTTCCCGGAAGCTTCTTGTATTGTTAAATTTAGTTGCAATGCAGGAAAAACATCCTTTAGGCATTAATTTGATATTACCAGACCGCAAAGGAATGTATTACATTTACAGGAACATATAAATCTCATTGATTTTGCAGCTGTTAAATAATCCTCAAGAACGTTTTTTTGGTTTATCAAAAATTTTTGCTGGAAGTTCCTGCGTTAGCCACGCATGCCTAGCCTGCGAAAGCATCCCTTTCTCCTTCGCTCTTCGCGAAGGAGAAACGTATGCTTTCGCACGTTACGCATGCCAGGCCGCGAGAGTCTTTTTGACGGCGTATTTAACTCAGTACTTAATTTGCAACTTCTGGCATCTGTCATGTCTCTAACATACGGTGGCCCATAAGGGACATCTCGATATTTTTCATTCCCACTTAATAATTTGCGATTTGACCTACTGTCGATCAAAGTTAATAAGTAGCAGTACAAATTTATATTTCTTAATTTCGATTTAAAACTCGCGATAGGAAGTTGTAACTCTCGATCGCAACTTATAACTAGCGATCGCCACTTACAACTTGCGATCGCTGCTTACGTTTCGCGATCGCTACTTATAACTCGCTATCGCCAGTTATAACTTGCGATCGCCATTTGTAACTCGCGATCGCTACTTATAACTCGCTATCGCCAGTTATAACTTGCGATCGCCATTTATAACTCGCGATCGCTACTTATAACTCGCTATCGCCAGTTATAACTTGCGATCGCCATTTATAACTCGCGATCGCTACTTATAACTCGCGATCGCTACTTATAACTCGCGATCGCTACTTACAACTCGCGATCGCTACTTATAACTCGCGATCGCCATTTATAACTCGCGATCGCACCTTATAACTCGCGATCGCTACTTACAACTCGCGATCGCTACTTATAACTCGCGATCGCCATTTATAACTCGCGATCGCACCTTATAACTCGCGATCGCTACTTACAACTCGCGATCGCTACTTATAACTCGCGATCGCCATTTATAACTTGCGATCGCACCTTATAACTCGCGATCGCTACTTACAACTCGCGATCGCTACTTATAACTCGCGATCGCTACTTATAACTCGCGATCGCTACTTATAACTTGCGATCGCCATTTATAACTTGCAATCGCTACTTATAACTCGCTATCGCTACTTATAACTCGCGATCGCTACTTAAAACCCGCGATCGCCACTTATAACTGGTAATCGCGACTTACAATTCGCGATCGCCTGCACTTACTACTAATAGCTAGCATCGCTATAGGGGCCCTGGGACGAGGTGTACGGCGCTCGCATGTGTTTGCTGAAGATGGCGGACGAAGTCGAGGAGGTGAGTGTGATTTTCGCTGTGTTTTTTTAAAAGTTACTTACTCTCCATAGTGTGGCTTTAGATAGGAGTAGGCTGTGCCTGTATGATTCCAAAGATGTTGGATTGCATTATCTAAGATATTCTAAGCTTACTTTAGCGATGCAATTTAGCATCTTTTGTCACATGAATATACATCTTTTTATCTGTTTGTAGGTTGTTAGGTTCCTGCGAAGCAGAGCAGTTAATGAAGACGTCATAGACAGATTTAGAGAAGAGAAGGTAAAGTTCAAGTAGTATTACAGTAAGAATGTCATATAGGCTGTACTTTTAAAGCCAAGCTCTCATTTAAACAGGCAATTAAGATTAGACGTTTTTTTCGTGTGAAACGGTGTGGTGGTGAAACTTTGTCTGGGTGGTAATATCACTAACTAATGTTTTAGATGTAAAAAAAAGCCCTTAATGAAGCATTCATTGAATAATAAAAAGCAAAACAGAACGAAACATACTTGTCTTCCGTGCGGTTTCTTTCCCAATTTGCATTCTGTTTTTTCTTTATTTACATTAGACAAGGTCACGGGTTACGATTACGTCAGGGACCGTTCATAATTTTTGGTTTGGGGGTGGTGGGGGCTATAGGAATTTTTTTTTTGGGGGGGGGGGGGGAGGGGGCATTAATTTTCATCCAAAACATTTAGGAGGGGCCATCAAAATTCAACTGACCACTCCGGCAAAAGAAAAAAAACAACACACCATAATGCTCTTTGTTTGTCACCCCAAAATTTTGCATAAGCGTTGTTTTCAGTTTCTCTTGAGGCCATTTTAACTTCCATGAGAAACCGAAGACAATTCTTATGCAAAATTTTGGAGTGACAGAAAAAGAGCATCATGGTATGTTAAAGTATTTTCTGGAGTGGCCAATTGGTACTCTGTATCAGAGGGGCTACTAAAACTTACCGGTACTTTAATAATTGTTCCAGTTTAGGGAAGTATTTTAACTAGCTACTATTTTTTAGAATTTACTGATTTAATTTCATGATTTAACTGTAATAATTAGTGCTCTATGAAGTAAATGTTTCCTTTTGTTTTTCTAGTATTTTATTACCTTCACCACACTGAATTCTTAGGTTTAGATTAACAAAGTAGCTATGATGTGTCATGCAAATAATATACTATAATTCTTTTGCAAAGCTTTAGAACTTAAACTGTTCACTATCTTTATTCCATTCAGATGTTATATAATTAACTCATAATATTTGAATATTTAATGTTTTCATCATGTAATTTTTCTTTTTCATTGAAATATATAAATATTCTGTACTTTCTGTGTAATAAAGCATTAATAAAAAAATAAAAATTAATAAAGTCATGTTTATAAATAATTTATTGTGCAAGGTTATTTTATGCAATATTGAGTTAAAGTTCTAGAAAATAATTCATTGTTGAGGCCTAAATGTTGTTTGTATCAGCAATTCAAAGTTGTTTAAAGCACACATGGTAGATTGTTGGTGATAGTACTGGTGGTAGAGAGGAAGGGGGAGGCGGTTCATGGTTTTTTTTACCTTTGTCTGCAAGCTCTCTCTCCCTAAAACAAGCTTAACTCAAAGCTAGCTAGCTCCCCTAAAATCTCTTGAAGCAAAGTACATGGTCCCATGCACCCTAGAAAATGTCAAGGTTCTGAAAATCCATGTGCAGTATGAAGTCAACTCCACTTGCCACTAAATCCAGGAATGGTCTTTTCTTTTACAGTTAAATAATTTTTTAAAATGGACAGGACTGTAAAATTTGTTTAACATGGAAAAATTGAATTTAAAATCCCTGGGTTTGGGGGAGTGACTCTCAAGAAAAAACCCTAAAAGATACCAAAATGGCCTAACCTATAGTTTTGACCAGAAAGCCAGCCTCCTTTCCATTTTATATTGGAGTCATTCCCCCCCCCCCCCCTCCCATGGAAACAAAATGGACCCTCCAACAGCTTTGAAGATACCAATATGGAAAAAAAAAAAAACACAAGGGGCAAGTGTGTTTTGTTGTTTTGTTTGAAATCTCATTATTCAGAGTGAGTAGTGGAATTGATTTAGGTGACATGGGACATAATTTTCTTAAAATCTAGAATCCCTTCCTTTTTTTAATTTAGAAAGTTCTCAGTCACATCTTGCAATCACACACTATTAGACTCAGGGTATAGTGTAATTTTAACCAAATGGATTCCATTTTGCCATGTGTGTAGTTGTACATGATGAATTTGGTGAGAATAAATACGTGGCCAATGAACTGCAAGCAAAACTTTCTCATTGTCCTTGGCTTTTCAAAAGAATGATCTAGTTTAAACCATGATGCTTGTCCTTCTTTCTTCAGAGCTTCAGCAACCAAAGCAAATAAAGTTATGCACATTTTTTAAATTCTTCTTTGCTCAGGCAACGCCCCCCCCCCCCCCCCCCCCCTCCCTCATTGCTTGCGGCTTTGTTGCTCGCCCCTCTGGGTGCTCTTGATCTACTATAACTCAAAACAAAAGTAAGAGACTGTTTGCAGTCTGGTTCTGATAAGGTATTGGGCAAGTTGCAATTATAATACCTTTGATCCCATTTTCTTATTTTCCTAACCTTGTGACTCCTGCTAATCATTTTTCGACGTCTTCACTTGTTCAGTTTGAAAAAAGTAATCTCACAGATGTTTAACACTGTGCCCAAGGTTGGACAGTACAAACAAAAACGTTTTCCTGTGACGGGAGCTGTGTCTCTGTACTCTGATAAATGATAAGTAATGACCAGTCATGGTTTGCAAACAATTTTATAATTTTATTTCCCTACTCCTCGTTTTGTTTAAGAAATACTTTACAAATTGACGCATTGATGTTGCAAATGCAGCATCAATATTGAAATAAGATAAATATTAAACGCTGAACGAGTCATTGATTTTGTATGTAAACCCCTCTCTGGGTGTAAACTAATTATTAAGAGGAGCTAAAGGAAAGTCTTGTTTAAACTAAGAATGGATTTTGCCTTCATCTCTGACAAGTTAAATGCCACCGATATGGTAACTATAGGGGTAAATTCTCTGTGTCAGAGACTCATAAATTATACGTAATGCTAATTACTAGGCTAAGACTAATATTCTGTATTCGTGCTTCATCTACAGATGGACTTTATGGCAGTAGAACACACACCTGAACAAGTACTTATTGATATGGGGTTAACAAGAAAGGGCGACATGTATACCTTAAAAGCCATGTGCCAGAAAAAGAAGAAATCTACTAATGATGATTCGGAGCGGGAGATGCGAAAGAGACAACTTCTTAACGAAATTGTCCGGGAAAAAGAAAGCCGCGCCAGGAAGTTTTCAAGGGTCGATGAAAAATCAGGAAAAAAAATGGGCAAAACCAGACGAATATCTCTGGGACTCATGCACCATTGCAAGGAGAGGAATAAATATGTAACTGTACGCTACTCAAAAGGAGGTGGCACTCGCTTAGTAGACGTTCCTTTTTCTACGACTAAAGAGGAACTGATTAAAGAAGGAAAAGCATTGTTTTTCCAAAATGGTGTCTGTCCTCTTGGAGAAGAGTCGGACATGATTTTTGAGCTCGTAAATTTTAAAGGAGAAGTAATAGATACCCTCAAGGAGAGGAATGGTGAACCACTGCCTTTCACTGTGCAGAGGTATTTTGAGTTTTACAAGCTTTCAAAAGTTCAGTTATATATTGCCTGTAGACCACTTGTGGATGACGATTCTGACGATGGAGAGCTTATGACAAGTCCTTTCAGCGCATCTGATAGAGAAGGACTGGTGGACAGGGGAAAACAATGGCGCCAAAGCCTGCAGCCTGCGAGTAACAGTGTCCATTCAGATAGCGCCGCTTCCACACATTTTTCCATCGCAGGTTCTTCTTCAGCTTCCTCTGCAGCTTCCACAGCTTCTTCCACAGCTGCCTCTGCAGCGTCCATTAGTTCTCCCCTAGCTTCCTCTTCAGCGTCAGCAGCTTCTTCCATTGCTGCCTCCACAGGACAAGACAGGGATTCGTCACGTTCGATTACTTCAAAACTTGACGATGAGAGGAGGCTGAAAGCTGAGCAAGACAAGGAATATGAAGAATCCCTTGCGATTGATTTCTTGAAGAGAAAGGCTTTGGAGGATGAAATCGCAGAGACGTCAAGATTAGAAGAAATTCGTCGCGCAAGAGAAGCCAGAGTTCCAGTCCAGCACAGCACAGCACAGGTTCTTATTGTCGTACAACATCCTTTTCAAGGGAGGGTAAGTCGTTTCTTTTCAGACGAAGAGAGAATGCTAGCGATATATGACTGGGTAGGTTCTTTGGACCTCCACCCTGAACATTTCAGCCTGCATGTACAACCGGCGATTACAATATCTCCGCAAGATAGAGCCGTGGATTTCCATAGTGTTGTGATTTACGTAAAAACTTTAGAGCAACCACTGCCAATGTCTTTCACTTCTCCAGAAGTAAACTTCAAAGGCTTTGGGACTGTGGGAGACATCTCAATCGGAGCAGTTACAGACGAGCTACCCCACCAGCTTCTACAGGACGAGGATCTGAGGTAATCTTTGTAGTACACTAACAAGCATGTAAACTTTTTCTTCAAAAATATGGTTAAGACTATTCAGTTTAAAAAGCTATCGATTCCTCGCTGATTTCTCACATGTATCCTAAGCAATACCCAGTCGCGCGTGAGCCTGCGTCATTTCATCGGGAAAACTTGCTACCCTTCGTCACACTACAACGAGTCTTAGCGTGAATGATCGTTAAAGGTCGGAATTATAAGACTTACAAGACTTATGAGACTTGTAACAGTTTTTACCATACCTAGTTAAATTGTATTTCAGAATTCATTAATTGTCGTTTTGTATTACATACGTCGTGCTAATCTTATTTTCTTGCTTCCAAGAGTGAGTGAGATAGTGAGTGAGTCAGTTGAGCAAGCAAGCAAATGATGGATTAAATCAGCTACATAACCAAGAGTAAATCAGCCATCGAAAAAGTAAAAACAGAGATAATATTTGTAATAAGTAGTGCATCCATAGAGATAGCGAATTTAAAAAATCCAAGTGGACTTATTAACTGTATAAATAATGATACCTTGTCGATCCTCTTCAAAACTTTTCACCTATTATTTTCCTAGCGAACCTGGTACCGCCTTTGATGTTTCTGGCTTATATTCCCCAAGTCAGCTCGCGCATTTCCCAATTCCTGATGATGGCTTAGAAGCGGAACGTAAAGAGGAGATTGTCAAGGAAAACTACATCAAGCTACAGAATAAGCGAAAAGAGGCACTGGATTGCCTGGAAGAGACAGTTGCCATTATCGTCAGTAGGGAAAACATTGTAAGGGATCTTCTTTCCGTGTACAAAGACCCCAGCATCCTCCAGATGAAAGTTTCAGCAGTTATCGAGGGATCCGAAGCCACAGGAGATGGCGTTTTGAGAGAAGTTTACTCGTCATTCTGGGACACATTTTTGTCCGAAAGTGACGGAGATAGCGAACACACACTTCCTATTCTTCCAAATCTAAGCCAGGAAGACTACGTAAGCATCGGGAGAATTTTGACGCACCAGTTTGTACTATGCGGTGTCTTCCCAGTCAAATTGTCACAGGCATCATTGCAACACGCCGTTCTTGGTACTGTCACGGACCAGTGCATTGTAGAGTCATTTCTTGCGCTCCTACCGCCTAACGAGAAGGACTGTTTCAGGAGAGCGCTCGATTGTGCAGGGCCGTTTCCAAGAGAAGAAATTATTGACTTGCTGGATGATTACAACTTGCGCCAGTTACCCACTGCAGACAACATAAGGTCCATCCTTATTTTCGTGGGAACTACCGAGTTTGTGACGAAGCCCTTCATGTGTTTGAACAGCTTGCGTCAGGGAATGGGTGATCTGTGGTCAAACGTGAGCAAAGAAGAAATTGCATCACTGTACGAAATGTCCAGACCAACAGCAGCCCGGATCATGGCTAATTTAGCATTAAGTCCAGAAACCGCTAAAGAGGCACAAATCTTTCGATGGCTTGAACGCTATCTCAAAGGATCTACCCACCAAATGCTTGCCAAACTTCTCCGCTTCTGTACAGCTTCAGATGTGTTACTTCCTGATCACAGCATTACAGTGCATACAGAAGTCATGGCTCCCGTGGCGGTTCGCCCCAAAGCGTACACCTGCTTCCGCAGATTAATTCTGCCCAGAAACTACCAATCATATTCACAAATGCGAAACAACTTGGACTTTTACCTTCGAGATTGTAACATCTGGGACCTGAATGATTAGCAGCCGGAATGCTCCTCCCAAGGACGGACTTTTGAAGAGTATGGTGCTTGCAAAACTCTCTTGAAAGTAAAAGCCAGTTTAAAGGGACAGTCCTGTAAAAGCAGACCTTTCCGTTAAAAATGCAATTATTCTGGTTTTCATTTTTAACCGTTTGTTTAGCATTTGCATCGTGTCCTGTTTTTTGTCTTTTTTGACATTGTGAGACGCGAAGACGTTTGCGTTAAGATGTTCGTGTTAAGATTTCTGCTTCCAGGCAGAACATTCACTTTCTCTTGTTACTGTTCGTGTGACAGATGTAAAAGATGGCTTACATTGAGGAAACTGCTTTCAAGCAGCATTTCAAATCAGCCTTTTATTGATTTGTTTTGTACTTTTGAGCAATTGCTCCATGTTAGATAGCCGACCACAGTTAAGTGAGTTGATTGCCATTTTTGTGATTTCTTCATGTGTTACGATAGGAGCCTATCTTCTGGTTAAGATATTTGTGTTCAGGTTTTTGCTTCCTGGCAAAACATTCTCTTTCATTTACTATTGTTCATGTGATAGATGTTAGGTTGTTACTTGATGATAAAATCACAAGCACGATTAAAGACTGCAAAGTGCTTTAAAGCAGCTTTTCACATCAGCCTTTTTATTATTATTTTACTTTTGAACAACTGCTTCATTTTAGATAGCCGATGATCACAGTTAATATGAGACATCAGGGCTGTCATTAAAATTTCAAGTTGCCGGGCTAATGAAACAAGTAGACGGGGAATCCAACGACTATGCATTTTATTTGGTTCTATTATTTTTCTTACATTTTCCTACAGAAGAAGGCTGGGGTCACGTTCATAATTGGCGGGGAAAGTTCCCTGCCCCCGGCCCTTAATGACAGCCCCGTATGGTGAGTTGATGGCGCATTTTCGTGATTTCTTGTAGTTGCCTCTCGAGATTGACATGATCATAAAGAAACGTTGATATTACTTGTGCCAAATAATTTTTGTCCTGGTGACACTTGAGGGTAACTTTGTACCCAGGATCATTTTTTCTCTTTTTGGGGCAAGATAATTTTGGAAATGACGAGAAGTAGAGGCCCTGGGAACGAGGTTGACTTGGGGTTTCAGGTGTAACGATACCGTAAAATCCCACGTTAAAGCCCACCCCCCCCCCCCCGCCCCCCCGGTTTTAAGCCCCTTAGACACGAGCCCATCCATTTGCTAATGAAAATATTATTCCGGATATAAGCCCTCTGTTCATAAGCCCATCTAATGTATAGGTGTGTTTCCCTACAAACATCAAATTTTTTTTTTCCCTGCAAAGTTATAGGCATAAACAAGTGGCTGTGGAGTTTCGAACAATAGTTATATTGATACCAAAGAAAGAAAGAAATGTTCATGGATATATAACAGAGTTCTGTTCCACTGTTCATTTCCAATCTTTTGGAGCAAGAGAGCAAAGAGCTAGCTAAAATACATTCTCCGTTTATTGTGACGCACAATAAATTTATTGATGTCACTCTAACTGTAATGGTATGTTTCTCACTGAGATACGTTTTATCTCGTGGTTCCGAAGTATTTTTTTCGCGCTCAGTATGCCCCCCAGATATAAGCCTACCCAAAACACCTTATGAGCTCCCATATATAAGCCCAGGGCCATAACGTGGGATTTTACGGTATTTTACGTTCCAATTTTTGTGCAAACAAACTGAGTGTCCACCAGCCTAGGTCTGAATATTTGGAAAGGTGGCGGGGCTTCCAGTTGGCGTTTCCCCTCTCTGCACTTCTCAAATAAAGTGTGGCTACCAAAAAACAGGGTTACGAACATAACACATGTGCTGGTGTCATGCATTACTCTGGAGGGCCTACAACCTAAAACTACCCAACTCTTTTTAGTGTAATGAAATCGACCCACTCAACTAAGAAACCGAACTCGTTAGAAGTTAAAGAAATGTTCTCCTGTTTGATAGATTACAGCAACCTTGTCCTCAGGGATTCTTTGGCCAGGGGACGAGGTTATTTATACGGGCATAGTGATAACGCTAATTTTTGGCCTTTTTACCTACAATGTTGACCTTAATATAATATTATGTCTGAATAAATGTACTACTTACATCAAGGCCTTTCTCTTATGAGGATAAAGTACTCATTTTCATAGTTATCTAAAACAGAAACGGTACAAAAGTTAAGGGCCGGATTGTTAACGCGTAACGGGGAAAAATCAATGGAGCGAGGGAAGACTGAGGATGAGCAAGAGAGAATAAAGCTCTCTTGGGATGAGGTATGTCCATTCTTGGTCCAGGACGTTTGTGAGTGGTAAATTTTATATTTTTAATTTGCGCTATGGCAGACATTTCTCCTGGTAGGCATTGCGAGGAAGCAGGTCTTTTGGAATAATCATAGCAGCTACGGAGTGACCATTTGGTGTTGAAATATGAAAGTTTTATACAAGTCGTGCTTCCACAACTGAACAACATTCTCAATACACAAGTAACACTGTAATGGAGCTACTTAATAGTTACTGAATCAACAGCTGTACCGTTTTCTCAGTGGTGCTCTTGTCTACTTCGTCTACAGCGAGATTCACATCTGGACGAGGTATTTTTTGTTAACGAAAACGAAATTAAAATTGGACAAAACTTGAAATGTCGTGCACATCACTAGTCATTTTGTTGCATCTTTCACTCGGAGAGATTGGTGATTTACAAGTTGTCGATATTATAAAGCAGGTCAAAGTATAGAGCCTTTGCCTCGTCTGGGTCTTGCGGTAAATGTAAGTCGTTATCCTCCATAATGAGCTCTGCTAATGATACGAATTCTAGTGAACAACCAAAAGGATGACATCGTTCGCCACACACTGAGTTCTCTGCTACCTCCAGATCATTGACGTCAGCGTCCTTTTTGAAATCCGTAGCTCCCGCCTCCTCTGGAAGAAAAAAAAGTGTATCAGGCCTTCCATGTGGTGTCTCTGTATTAGAAGGCCGTATCTTGTGTAAGTTCCAGTTCTTTGCAACCTTAAACAGTTCCTCTCGAATTAAACCCATAAAGCAAAACCTTAAGCATTGCACATGGATAACGCTGCTGTTATCGAAGTGACCCTGGTCTGTTAAATCTTTAAAAAATCGCATCCACCAATCGGTGATACTCTTCCTTAAAAATCCCCACCAAGCTTCAATCCTTTGGTTTGCCACCGATTTTCCATAGAGAAAGCTTTTTTCCCCAGCCATGCTATCCCCATGATTTCTCCTCATAAACCGCTGAACCGCAGCAATGTGTATGTTTTCAGTTCCACAATCGCCTCGGACTACTCGTGGAAGCCCACTTAACTGCCGAACACAGTCAATGAAGAATTGAACAGTAATCATTGGGTCATTATTTGTAGGGCCAACTTCAAGCCATAATATGCGTCGACTGTAACCGTCTATGGCACCATGAATGCAGAACCCGTAAGGTTTTAATTTATCGTACCCATCAAGATGCCATATAAAGTTAGGACCCGAAGCTGCATACCTCCTTCTCCTAAACCGTCTCTTTGATCGCATCTCAACACCCTCTGGATCCAGACCCTTAATGATACGCCTAACTGTTTCTCGATCAATGACAACACCATGTTCACTTAACATTCGTTGATGCATTTGTCGATATCCAATGGTACTTCCACTCCACTGTAATTCATGCTCTACTGCATCAATGACTCTTTCCACATTTGACTGGATATTTCTCCTACGCAGTCCACGCTTTTTTAAGATCCTTTTGAGGTGCCTCAAACTCAATCTAATACCATGATATACCAGAAGAAATGAAAGCAGTTCAGAGTAGCTGAAACCAAGACCAAAGTAGTCCTCTATCAAGGTGTCTCGATCTTCATTGCCTCTACGTAAATTAGGAATATAATTTGGAAGAGCTCCACAGGTATTAAGTGTGAAAAGAGCGATTAGAAAAGTTACAGCAGCGTAATACCGTATTACAACCGCCATATCGCATTGTCCCAATATGCGCACGCTCACTTGCTGGAGATCATAACCCTCCTCTCGCGAAGTATAACTAGCGACCGCGAGTTATAAGTTGCGATCGCGAGTTATAAGTAGCGATCGCGAGTTATAAGTAGCGATCGCCAGTTATAAGTTGCGATCGCGAGTTATAAGTTGCGATCGCGAGTTATAAGTAGCGATTGCGAGTTATAAGTTGCGATCGCGAGTTATAAGTAGCGATCGCCAGTTATAAGTGGCGATCGCGAGTTATAAGTTGCGATCGCGAGTTATAAGTTGCGATCGCGAGTTATAAGTAGCGATCGCGAGTTATAAGTAGCGATCGCGAGTTATAAGTTGCGATCGCGAGTTATAAGTAGCGATCGCGAGTTATAAGTTGCGATCGCGAGTTATAAGTAGCGATCGCGAGTTATAAGTGGCGATCGCGAGTTATAAGTAGCGATCGCGAGTTATAAGTTGCGATCGCCAGTTATAAGTAGCGATCGCGAGTTATAAGTTGCGATCGCGAGTTATAAGTAGCGATCGCGAGTTATAAGTAGCGATCGCCAGTTATAAGTAGCGATCGCGAGTTATAAGTTGCGATCGCGAGTTATAAGTTGCGATCGCGAGTTATAAGTTGCGATCGCCAGTTATAAGTAGCGATCGCGAGTTTTAAATCGCAATTAAGAGATATAAATTTGTACTGCTACTTATTAACTTTGATCGAGAGTAGGTCAAATCGCAAATTATTAAGTGGAAATGAAAAATATCGAGATGTCCCTTATGGGCCACCGTACTAACAGTCTTCTCATCAGTGATTTCACTCATAGTCTCTCCAATGTTTCACTCAACATCCCCCTGCTGCAGGGTTGTGTATTAAAACCTAGTTAACTGTAGAAACTTACCGACTTTTCCCTGACTTGATTGAGAAGGAGAATTCGAAGCCATGTCTGTGTTTTGAATGTCAAGGAAATTTTCGGAAGATTGCAGACTGTCATTGATCATTCGTCCCCAGGGTTGACTCTCTTGTTTTGGAACCGTGGGGTCCTGGGAAAGAGTTCTTCTTTGATAACAGCAGAGCAGAAGAGATGGCGCTTAGGAGAGCATTACATTTCGTTTTTAAAATCAGAAATAGGAATGAAACCATAAAATTTTACCGCGAAATACTTGGAATGAAGGTAAGAGATATCACTTATTGTGTAAGTGATTTTGGTGCGTCGTTTCGTGCTTGCCTATGGATGACTCAGTTGGCTCTTATAATCGCGCGCGCCTTGCTGCTGTAACATGATGGTTATCAAAAGTAATTCCAGTAGTTTGATTTTTGAACGAATGTGTCCTGTGTATTAGGTTTTGCGCCATGAAGAGTTTGAAGAGGGTTGTAAGGCATCTTGCAATGGGTACGTATGTCATGTGATTTTGATAATATTCAGTTGGCTTTTATACTGTGGTAAAAAAACGCTGACATCATAGAATTTTTAGATTTAAACATGTTTAAAGGAAAAGTTGTTAATATCAGTTGACTCATGTGCGCCATGCACTGCTACCGTTCTCACACTTTTCAAGGCTTTTGGTAGAGAAAGACACCCTGTTCATGGCGGTAAAAGTTGTATGGTCTGCTAAGCCATAAATACCCATTTGGCCCCCACCCCCAAGCTTCTATGAGCAATACAAATGCCACTGCAGATTCAAGCGTATTGAAGACACACACACATTTATAAAATAAGTAAGGTAGTACGCACGCTCTGATTGGCCGAGAGGCGTGTTTGCATGAGAGTATGTAAACATTGTTGTGACGTCAAGATGTTTTGGTTTTCACGCGCTAATCACGCAAGCACGAATTTGAAAAAAGTTTTGAGTTGAAAACCTCGACAAGTGCCCATTTCCTCGTCGGCTGAAACTCAGAAAATCTTTAGAAAAATGCTGTGTCAATTTTTTTTTCGCTTGAGCTGACATTTTAAGTGAGAAAAACCCGTATTTTAGAAAGCATCTTTTTTGCAAAACAAGGACAGATTACACGTACAAGCTTCGTGTACAAGACTTCGCAACTGGTAAGAATTTGTCTTTTAATCAGTGCTCTAAACAAGAGAGTTTTTCTTTTTTTCTGAGGAGAGTTATTTTATAAAAGCAATAGAAAACATTATTCCCTCGACAGATATGCAAACCCGAGACGAAGTCGAGGGTTTGCATAACTGTCTCGAATTCTCCCAACCCCTCTTGTGTTTAGAGCGATTTTCGTATGACCTTGAAAAAAGGTTTCGGTAAGTGTTCGTTCTTTGTTTCATCAGCCAATGGATGAAAAGATCAAAACATGGCCTCTTCGTTTTCCCGCCAAAGAAACCCTAATATGGAGAAGGCATTGTTCGATTGGCCAATCGTGTTGCAGTATGACGTCAAAGAAATTTCTAGAAAGTTCTTCGGGCATGAAGTTTGTTTACCCGCCCGTTCGCTTAGCCAACCAAAACCCAGGTGCGTTTGTATCCGTTTCATACACCAATCAAATCGCTCTATTTCCGTTCGTTTGTTGTTTCTGTTTTGTTCGCGCGTTTTCATTTCAAGGTCGTACGAAAATCGCTCTATATCAGGCTATGCAAACACGGAAAACGTTTTCTATTGCTTAAATGTAACACAATAGTATGTACAAGTGCTGCCTCAACAAAGCTAAAAATTTTAATTTCTAGCATTGCCCTTGGCATCTATAAACACCTGTTGATAGTAATGGATTCAGCTTCCTACTTCTCCTGATAAGAATCACCTGATAAAAATCGGATCATATTTTTTATAAATGACGGGGTTTATTTCAGCACATGATAACTATAAATATTATTTTCTATGTGTATGGGCTTTAAAAAAGTTCAATTTTAAGAGTATCATTACTTTCTGTTTTATCATAGTTTTATTACTGGTTAACATTCTTAAGCCCTTTAAAAAATTTATGCAAATTAGACTGCCTTTACCTGATCAACTTATAAAGAAGACAGCCTAATTTGCTTATTGTTTTGGCATGGTTTAGATCATAAGGACAATGTTAGAAAAACAGTAGTTAGCTTGTTTTATGTCACTGAACTGCATGAGAGGGAAAAATCAACCAAAAGATAGCTGATGCAGTGTAACAGTTTATGGCTTTAGTAGCACTTTTTCTCTGAGGGATTAATAACCTGCTCTTATACAATAGATGCAATAACAATGAGAACAAAAATTGCATAAATCCGTCATGATGGGGATGTAATGGTGAATTTTAAGTCTGGTGAATATGTGAATACATTTGACTCCTATTACAAGTACTAGGATCTTTTCTTCTACTCTGCCTTTGCCACTGACTGAAGAAACATCTTCCAAAAAATGCATAGTTTTGGGCTCTCCTTTTTTATATCCCAGGTTACCACAGCAACACTATAGTGCTTGATAACTTTAATAATGTTTAATTAACTATAAGGATGTGTAACTAAAATTTAGTACAGTTTTAGTGAGTTGAACTGTAGCCATGGTAAACTCAAGGACCATGCAGCTACAAGTGTATAAGTATTAGGGAAACCAGGGACAGATCTGGGGGGAGGGTGCAGTGGGTGTGCACCCCCCTCCTCCCCTGAGATGACCTGCAGCTTTCTAAGACAACTGGCTCCATTTGTTCAAAAGGTGGATATTGCATCCATTGGATAAATCTCTATTGCTGGATAGTGCAATTGGCTCCCCTAATATCTATCCAGCTTTTGACAAATGGGGCCTGGTATTCTGCCAAAAATAAAAAACTTTGTGCTTTATTGGTGTTGAAGTAAAGCATGAGATGGGGTTGAAGAATTTCTGTTTAACGCTGTAAAAATGGTAGTTTCTGTAATAGTGGTGCACTCCCCCCTTAGAAAAATCCTGGATCCACCCCTTAAAACCATTTGGGCTCTCCAGTGGATAGTGATTTATCCTGCAGAATCCACCTTTTGAACTTGTGCCGGATGCCAAAAGAAAGTCAATTGTTGACCTGTTAGGAAAAGTTTCTAATCTTTTTTTATTGCTTCTTGATTGTACTTACCTTCTAGTTCATTAATTTTGCAGTCCTTATGATGGAAAGTGGAGTAAGACCATGATTGGATATGGACCAGAAGATGACCACTTTGTTCTTGAACTAACTTACAACTATGGTATTAAAGAGTATAAACTAGGAAATGACTTTCAGGTAATTTATATTACTATGGGATTATGTGGTATCATAAATTTACATGTCGTATTACACAAATGAAGAGTGCTTTGTTACTGTAAAATTCCGAAAATAAGCCCTGGAGCTTATATTTTTCAAAGGCCCTTTTTGAGGGGCTTAGTTTTGGAGGGGCTCATATTCGTAGGGGCTTATCTACTGAGGGAAATTTGCATTTCAAAATCGATTGGGCTAGCCTTTGTTTTATGCGGTATTTGAGGGCAATTTTCCAAGTACAAGCCCCCAGGGGGCTTATATTCGGAGGGGCAATTTAACGGAGGGTTTTTTGCACTACTAGATTGGGGGACCTATATTAGAATGGGCTTATGCATGGTGGGGCTTATTTTCAGAATTTTACAGTAGTTGCCTTTGAAAAGGAATTAATTCCCCCCCGGCCCCCTCGCTTCTATCCTGCCACCTTTGTAATTCATTGGATGGATGGTAGAGTATCATTAAATACAAACTTAAACTTGTTTGCAGGGTCTTTCAGTTCACTCCAAGACTGCTTTTGCCAATGCACCAAAACACAACTATCCCATCCAAGAACAATCAGACAATTGCTTGACTGTTCAAGCACCAGATGGCTACAAATTCTTACTAGTTAATGAGGATGGTAAAGATGGTGCAGGTGAGAGATCCGTATTGTATTCTCATGAAAGATTGCCTACAAGGAAATTGAGAAAGATGGAAATGTGTTTGTCAGTAGACTTCGTTCTTCCACAGTTTTTTTTCTCTAAATGTTAATGAAGAAACTACTGGAAAAAGGACCCTGAAATAAAGTTACTTTAGTTACCAAGTTTAAATGCGATCAAAGTTGCTGAGACGTTTGTATAGTGGGCAGGGTTCTCAGTAAGTTTTGAAAAATGCCATCTGTAAAAAACTTGGCAAGTGTACTGATGGTAAGGTTTCCTTTCCATCTTTGTTGACCAATTTTTACTTACTGGTCCCAGTCAAAAGCTGAAAAATTAAACCATGGAAGGATCTATATACATGTAATGATGAATTTATTTAATTGTGCGGTAACTTTTGTCTTAAAGTCCACAAACCTTATAGTACTGAAGCTTTTGGCTGAATCTCCTCAGATTTGAGACTGGAGTCACAGGTTTGAGACTGGAGTTGTTATTCAACTGAACACTAATGGCAGAAAACAAAAGCTAGGCACAGCAAAGGCAACAGCATTGAGAAGTTTAGTTGCTAAGTCGATTTAGTGTGGATGGATGAAATCAGAGGTTTTCTAACACAATGATGTCATACATGTACATCATTACAGTACTAGCATTTATGCATACCCTCTATCACATTTTCATCGTTTTAGTGTTTTCAAGACAATTCGGTTGTGCTAGGTGTGGATGCGTATTTTTTAAAGAAACCCAGTTTTCAAAAACATCCTATGCGTTGGTGAGGCCTTAATTAAACACCATGAGAATTTTTTTTTTGGCCTTGTGTAGATCTAGAATTGTAGCCTTCCATTCTTTAGAGATGGCCACTGCTTACTATGCAGACTACAAATGCTTTTTTCTCTAATATTTTAAATGTACCCAGATGCAGTAACAAAGGTAGCCATTGGAGTGTCCAACCTAGCAAATTCCTTGACTTTCTGGCACAAGTTATTAGGAATGACAGTGTTTGATCAGACAGACACTAAAGCAGTACTGGGTTATGATGCTGACAAGTGCAAGCTTGAACTTATTCAACTTGAACAACCAGTGGATCATGCGACAGCATTTGGGAGAATCGCTTTCTCATGTCCTCGAGATCAGCTACCAGCCATTGAAAGAGCTGTCAAAGAAGCTGGTCACACAATATTAACTCCACTTGTTAGTTTAGACACCCCAGGAAAGGCCACAGTAGAAGTTATCATTTTGGCTGATCCGGTAAGATAAGCATTTTACTCAAGCTCAGGGCTGTCATTAAGAGCCGGGGGCCTGGGATTTTCCCTGGCTACAATGAATGTGGCCCCTTGCTGCTTTCATCTGAGAATAGAAGAAAAATAAAACCAAAAGAAATCCCTAGCTGTTTGATTCTCTGCCTACTTATTGTATTTACCTAGTAACTGAAATCTTAGTGACAACCCTGTAAGCTAATGTGAATTTTTCTTTGTGGAGGGTTTCAGTTGAAGGAGTAAATGGAGGGGCCCAAAGTGCATGTACTGGTATAACCCTTGATCTTTTTTACTTGATGTTTTCATCGTCTCGCTAAAAATACAAGGACATGTGAAATAAGAATTCATCATTTATCACTAAAAGTTTTGTGCTGTTTTCTGTGCTGTCAATTGAAAAGTGGCTGAACATCAACCAACATTTTGTGATGTCCTGGCCCCAGTTATTCAAATATTGAATAGTACTATCCACTGAATAAATCACTCTGCAGCAGATAAGTATTTGGGAAAGCAATTGTGATTAATTAGTGGCGCTATTATTTGCTATTTTAATATATATATATTTTTTCTCAAGCTTGTTTCTTCAGGTAATTTGAATCCTTTTACCTTTTAGGACGGCCATGAGATTTGTTTTGTTGGTGATGAAGCATTTAGAGAACTGTCTCAACCTGATGTTAATGGAGATCAGTTACTGGATAAAGTGAGTAATGCTGTCTTTGAATGTAGAAAGTACAACAGGCAGGCAAATTTACCACTCTCAGCTGCACGTTCATACCCCTCAACATTGAGAATTTTTGGCTGGGGTTAGCAATAATTAAAAAAAATAATAATTTAACATGGTCTTAACTGAGCTAGGCATAAGGTTTGTGATTTAGATAATTTATGTGATATTTCAGTGAATCTAGTTAGTGGAAATGTTTAGTGAAAATCGTTGGAGAGAGATTATTCCATCTTGTCATTATTCTGAGAGAGAAAAAGGTGATCAGTACTTGTGAATTTAGTGATGTTTTCATTTTTTTTACCAATGTTCTTGTTCTTTTGTAGGAGCTTCTCTTGCTTGATTATGTGTTTTTTTGGACTCAATTATTTCCTTCTCTTCTTAGGCCATGGGTGAGGATAAAAGTGATGAATGGTTTAAAAAACGCAAGAAGTGGCAGATCTGAAAAAGTCGTTGATAATTAATTAAAAAAGACTCTAGTGGGTGATGCAAGTTATTTTAAAATTCTATTCAGAGAGCCATTGGAAAGTTACAGTCATTTAATTTACTACTTTTCTATTCATGCTGAATCTAATGGAGTCACAATGAGCAATACTGGCATAAAATAAAATATACCAGTACCCAAAGGAAGATAGAATGAGTAAATTTAGTCTCTACACTCACTCCTTCCCCTCTTAAAAAAAATGGCCAGTTTTTTGCCTCGAGGGTGGGCTTACTGCACACATCCACAGAAAGCCCACTTCATATGTTAAGTAATAGGTAGTGAAGTCTTGGAAGTAAGGCAAAGAATCACGTGATGATGGACAATAAAAACACAAAGGAATAAATTATATAGTGATGTAGATTACATGTATTTAAGATAATGTTTTTAAAACTGACTACTACAAAGGTTTTAAATTTCACAAAGCATCTCTTACTTTGATAGTGGAAATAAAATACACTATTATTTAATCTTTAGCTAGTTGTTGTAGTTTTACTGGGTTTCACACGTCTTCAAGACGAAATGTATCTGTATTTATTCTTTGCTGTGAGGAATTCTAAGATGAATTAGTGATAGACCTCGTTTAGGCAGTGTCCTTGGAGCATATTTTGGAATTGTTGGTAGCGCGAGCTTATGAGAGCATGCTCCCTTGGAAAATTTTGAAATTTAGAGCTTCTGAAATCACTGGAAACGCGTTTATTTCTATCAATCCTGAGAAAATTTTGTCAAATTGTTGTCATTATTCTGTTAGCTTTTTCACAAAAAACGTAACAGGTTATAGTTCTTTTGGTCTCCCGTAATAAAATATAAAAATATTATGAAAGTACACATGGTCTGTTACTATCTGTTCTTCTAGCCTTTCTCTGAAGGACCTGAAGAGACAACAAGTTATGACAAATGTTGAAGTGAAGGAGAATCACTCTCCGCTTTCCATGGAGTGTGGCCCAAAGGGCCCGGTGGGGGCTTCTCAACAACGTTTAATGCGGGGAGGCTCCATCCGGAGGTCTAAACCTTCTGCCTTCAATATACCATTTTTGACATAAAAGGTACACCTTTCCGTTTCGTATAGCTTTCATTGAAAAATGGTGCCCCTTTCACAAACCCACCAACAGTAAATCTTGTCATTTTATATGGCGTTTAATAAATTATCGTTGGTTCGAAATAATTTAATAAATGCCTTTTGAATACCTAAACGATAAATTTCCATACCCATTCATATGTTTCAACTCAAGAAATCCCTGGCTGATAAAGGTACTCCTTTTGTGCGGAACCTTCCTGTATACCGGTAGTCTATCATAGGGAGTTCCCCTCGCTTCATGTTCATGGGGAGAGATCCTTGTAACTATTACCGATCATTAACGAGTCAATCTCCTTTAGTTGAAAAAATGCCAGTGTAATCCTAAGCAGGAGGTTTCATAAAATTGGATTGAACTATCCAATTATAACTATACTCAAACCGCCATAAAATTTCTAATTCCCTGGCTAACCAAAATTATCCTCGATGATTAGTGGGTAAAAGAAACCGGTTTTACTCGCTTGTCGCATGAGTTTTTTCTTGTTAAAAAATTGGCGCAAAAAGCTCGGGTGCCAGTTCGGGTGAAGTAAAGAAAAATGGCGGGAACTGATTCTGGTTGAAGTTGAACCAAAGAGAGGAAAACGAACCAAATATTTCGCCTGCAAAATAATCGTTATTATATTACAGGGAGCGTCAATAATAACCAGCAAGGAAATAGGAACTAACTTTGGGGGAAAAAACCACGAAAGAAGTACACGCAACGAGTTATGCTTGAAATGTCGTTGACAGCGCATGGGTTTCTTCGTCTTTGACGGTCGTTCATGGCCATTTCTACCGAACATGGTTTTGACTCCTGGCCAAACCTGTATCTGCTACAAAATTCAACGTAAGTGATCAAGGTCAACTAAGTTTTCTCGTACTTCTGGACCAGTTGAAGAAAACAGTAAAGGTAAGGAAAAACGGGCAACAAAAAACTTAACCTGCGATCAGGCGATTTTTTTTGCGGGGGGGGGGGGGGGGGGGGGGCGGGAAAAAATTCCCCCCCCCCCCAAAAAAAAAAAAAAAAACCAAATCGCCTGATCGCAGGTTACAAAAAACTTGAATGTGCAACTTGTTTTGCAACATTGCTGCAAAACAGGCTTCAAAACGAGTTGAATAGTCGGATGTTCCGCGTTTTACCACACACGAAAAAAGACCTTGCAACATTATTTGTTGCAAGATAGTTTCGAACTAAAACGTGCAAAATCGTTGCACCAATTTTGCAAAACAAGTCGCACAATTTTTGTTCCCATTTTTACCATTTTTTTGTTTTGACAACCTTTTCCCCCGATTAATAAGTAAATCAACCTCGCTAGGTAGGTTAAAACACGCAGACTCTTCCAGTACTAGATTTAGTACTGCTTTTAGCAACACAATCCAATCGTAGGATAAAATTTATTTCACGAATAGCAAGGTTTAATCTTTATCAGATTTTTTGAAATGAAAGACTTACTAAATGGCGAGAGCGTGCAAAAGTGATGCACACGAGAGTGGATGACACGCAGGTTCTCCTCCCTCGTGGCCAGCGCCTCCGGGTATATATGCTCGCTATTTTTCATGGCTTATCTTAGGGTCTGGTGATGCTCTTTTGCAACAGGAAGAGGATGTAGACCCTAGTCCCTCTTTCTGGATCAATTTAGGTTCCTGGGAAACGTCCCACTTACCCCTCTCCTAAGCCAAGATTTTGCCCTAAGTGAGAAGTAAGGGATAATGTTGGCTTAGGGGAGGGGTAAGTGGGCAGTTTCCCAGAAACCTAAACTGATCCTTTCTCTCTCCCCTCCGCAGAGGCTCCAGCTGGCATCCCTATAACTGAATCGCCATAATCGAAAAAATAGAAAGCGCGCCGGAGACGATGGAAAGAGGGAAAATGCGCGTTTCCCGCGCAACCCCGCGCGCTCTCTTTTTCTTTCTCCTCAGCCTCCCCACAACACAAAGAGGCCTCTGCGGAGGAGAGAGAGTGTCTCTGGTTTGGCCTTAGTTCTTTTCTGGACTGCTCGCAGTCTGTTGCAAGACTTGCAAGTTATAGAAGTTAAGTGTGCCCTGTAGAAACAAACCATCTAAAAGATAAAGATAAAGCTGCAGATTAGTAATATCATGAGAAATTTTGGGTTTCTGTTTGTACTTTTGCTTTGGGGAAAAAAAACCTCTCACGCAGAGAAGGCGTAAACTGGTGGAGAGGTAACCCTGTTTAGGACAAAAAAAGGACCAAACAATTGAAACAAACTAAGATTAGACAATTACACCCCATTTACGACTTGTTCACCGTTGTAGAACAATACAACCGGTTCAGGATAGTTAGGCGGCACATCCCAGTATAGTCATGCAAGAAAGTACGCCCCCTACCCTACCTTCCCGGATAGCAGACACTTTGGCTATTTTGTTATCATTATCATTATCATCAATCATCATTATCATCATCAATCATCATTATCATCATCAATCATCATCATCATCATCATCATCATCATCATCATCATCATAATTTTCTCTTTAAATCGTTCTGTACTGTGTGAGTGACCTTTTCAAATTTATTTTTGATAAAAATAGAAACAAGGAGAAGTATTCACCTAAACCCATGAAAAAGACGATCGGACGCGCCAAATAAACTTCGTTTCCTTCAGCAAATATTACTCCCTTTTACTTATTTATTTAACTCTGGATATATGACAGGAGTCTGATGAGGATATCAACCTCGTCCCCTGTGTTTTCCCCTTAGGAGTTGGAACGAGGTTGACCTAGATATATGCAGTAGTTCCAAATAAACAATTTTATTGTCTATTTGTCCTGCTCAATTTTCTGGTGAATTTCCAATTTCTACGCTCTGATATCTATGAAAACTTGTACAAAGGGACCGCTAAAAACGAAGCCTAGAAATGAAAATTTGGACCTTTGCAAAAATGTCGCGTTGCTTGTTATAACGTGGATGCTTTTGACTCCTTTTTAGTCGGATCTCGACGAAACTCTCAACTTCCGTAGACGTCTCGTGACCCTTACACAACCAGCTACACAACTTCAATAAATGAAATGAAAATAGTCAGCGGTCTTCAAAAACAAGATGGCGGATGAAACAGTGGATGAGAAAGAAAAGAAGGAAGGTGGTTTTACCAGGGTTTCTGCAAAGAATAACACAAGGAAAAGATTTGTTGGAACTAAGTCAATTGTGGGGAAGAAATTGGATACGCTTGCAGGTATTTTTTTAGTTAAACGGTGAAGCTAACTATTTGAAATCATGCTATGTGTGACCACCATGTGTATGTGCATGATCTGTTTACCCCGTCCATGTGTTTAACATGGTGTAACTGTAGAGTCCTCTTGTACATTGTTCAGAACAAGGCTGCACTCTGAGAAAAACTGTAGGGAGCCCAGTGCTCTCAACTTGTGAAATCTAGGGGGTACAATTTTGATATATTTTTTTAAATTAAACTCTTAATTAAAACTACCGTATTTATTCGACTATAAGCCGAGCGATTTTTACACAAATTAAAACTGAGGTGAATTAAAATTTGGGCTCTAGAGGGGGTCTTGGCTTATAGCCGAATTTTTTTGAAAAAAATTTTTTTCCAGCGCATGGAAACTCGAGTAAATCGGGATGTATTTACTTATAAGCCGAGCTAGAGTAAAGAAACACAATATGCAATTGTTGCTGAATTCAAGAGTGCGACTGGATGGTAGTTCGAACCGCATTGGTGTCTCGTCCGTGTTAAAGATTCTTGATAGGGAATAACTGTGACGCTGACGGGATGTGATTACAAATCGATGGAACTTGACTGTTTGCTGCTCCAAATCTTCTGGGAGACGTTGAGCAAGTGTTGTTTTGGTGCGAAGGCTGATGGAATGGCAGTGGTTCCATCTCTGGTACCAACCGAGGGACGCTTTAAACTCAGGATCCTCGCATCGATCCTCGCTGAATTCTTTTGCCTTTCGACGTAGCATCAATCCATTAACAGCTATTCCTATGCGAAACAAAGTGAGAACGTTACTAAACGATCAAAAGGATAAAAATTTGATGATGTGATGAATTTGTTTTGACGCTTGTGAAAACTGGCCAATGTCACATGATACTACGATAGTTGAGAGTCACACATTCAACTCACATTCACTCTGCAATCAGCTGATTGATTTATTTTGCAATCGTGTTTCTGTTGTTTTAAAATACAAAATCAATGCTGGACAGAAAACTTACCTTGGCTTCTCTGCTCTGTAGAAGCATCCCATCGTCTTCGGTTTCGCTGACAATTTAAACTCGCCGTTAAAAAGGTTCGCTTGATCTTTCCTCCAGTGACGGACCATGGACTCACTGATGCCATATTCTCTGGCGATTTCAGAGTTATTTTCAACAGCTTCTGCTTCGGTGACTATTTTAAGTTTAAACGCCAGGTTGTATGACGTCTGATGAGCCTTGGGCATGATGACAACTTGACTTGAAATAAACGATTCGCGTGTGTTTTCTAAGAGGGAAGCTTTTTCGTCCTTTGCATATTAAATCACCATTGTATCTCATGTATACGTGCGTATGTGTTATCGTCTAAGCCTCACTGTTTATGACAATCAGTGTGATTTTTTTCCGAAAATGTTAGGTTCTCCTGTAGCTAACAATTCAGTCCTTTAATAATGAATTGGTCTCGGCTTATAGTTGAATAAAATAATACGGTACTATAATTGATTTTAACGCTCAAACACCATATTATCACAAACTAAAAATGTCCACAAGAAGTACTTTTAAACTATGTTTTAAGAATGAGGTATTGTGGCAGATAATTATTTTGGAAATGGTTAACCCCTTGACATTCAGCATCTCAGGGCATCCAGTTCTAGCTGTACGTGGAAAATTCCTGTGCCTAGTGAAGGTTAATTTTTCCCTATTGCTTCATAAAATCTTGAGATTTACAAAAGGTTTACCAGGTAAACTGATGGAGGCATGGCAGGGCATAAGAGATAGTGGCAGAGGGTTCTTTATTTGTATGAGACATATTTTGGGGGTTACATTTTGTACCGTTTTACAGCTACTTGGAGGTTGGGGTTAAATTTTTTGTTGGACTTCTTCAAATCCTAAATAAAAAACCCCCAGCCCTAATTAAAATCACCTCTAAAATAAAGAGAGCTTCTCTTACAGTTGTTTCACTGTGCAACAGGTTTTTTCTCATTGAAATTTTTTACTGCTTAAGGGACAAATGCAATATACATATGCTTAACAAAATATCTCAGAATTTTGATTTTACATTTATATACTACATTACTAACTTACAAATTGATAGTAATATTATCCCAGTTTCTATAGCAGTTCCTAAGGTGTGTTATTTTTCTTAGTTATACACTGTATAGGTAGACTTTCGGTCGAAAGACGATGGTTTATTCTGCAACCTACTCTTGTTACCTTCCTTTAATAAGCTCATTGCTAAGGAATGTTTCATTAATTTTGTTTCAGAGGTTGGCACAAATATCAAAAGAGTTGTAAGGCAGATTCCAGAGGAAATTCTAAGTAATGTGGATTTGCAGGTTGCTATTAGAGAGGTGAATATTAGTGGAATACTCTATTTAAAAATACATGTAAATGTACACATGTAAATGCTTTTAATTGGTACAGTCAAGACATCAAATCAGATACTATATTGAATTTTGTGATGTGTGGAGCAGTCCAGAAATTACATTGTGTACCACTGTGTGATCACTGCCTAAGAAATTCTTTGTTTGTGGCACATAATTTTCATCGGTTTTATTTCAGTCTATTGGGCAGTAAATGGCGGACAGGCAATCAAATTTATTCAGTTCCATTTTGCACAAAGCGCAGTGAAAATACAGCAGCTTACAGCAGCCAGGCACAAAAGCAAGAAAAGAATGAAATGCAAACAAAAGTAAATGCAAAAAAGGCGAAAGCAAAGGAGGCAAGAAAGGCAATAAGCGCGTGAAGGGCAAAAGAAAATTGCAAAAACAGCAAATATAACACGCGATTGGCATGATGAAGACCTTGAAGGAAAGAAGCTTATTGTTATGGGTCATTCAAGATTTGCGGCTTGGGAGCAGTTATATTTTTGAAGTGGCTCTTCTAAGATGTTTTAAAAGGTAACTTTTAGTGTTAAATAACTGCATAAAATTTCCTTTGCAATGGCATATTAAAGTACAAACTAAAATGAATATTTTTTGATATACAGCAATTCTAAAACAAATTTTGCTTCAATATTTTGCTATTTTTGCTTTCTGCACCAACTCTGTGCACGTGGCCATTTATTATATGGTAATTTTTTTTTTTTTTTTAATATCTGGGTTGCAGGGAAATATTAACTCTTGTTATTGCCAGACACCATTGGGTCTGGGACCATCAGGGCTGTCTTCTACAGTGCCTGATATCCCCTACCTTAAAACGCTTCCTCTTTGCTTTAACTTTACCTCATGCCTCAGACTGATTATCATAAGAATTTAATTCCCTATAAGCCTTTCAGCTCTTTGTACATTTAACTCTCTGGACAACTACACAGGAGCCTCTGTGAATATCTCTAAAATTGACTTGTAATTAAGACTTGCATTTTGAGTTATTGTGGTGTGTATATGAATAGATGTTAGGAATTTTAACTTATAAATGTCACGTAAGATTTGTTATTTGTGGGTTGTTAGGTTCTTAGGTTTTGATGTAATTTATTTGAGATTGGTAATTATTTAAAATTATGAAGTTTTAGTTTTGAGATAATTTTGAATATTTTTCCATACAGCCACATCTGCTCAGCTTACATGTAGCTATTATTTTATCATGTTTGCATAAATGCTATTCTTCTTTTTCTTCTTGTTATTACTATTATTATTTTAAATTGCAAGGTGTTTGTAGTATGAGAGTTTCCTGTAATGTAGATTGTTAAAAAACTTGAAATTTGTCTTCTTCAGTTACCCCCAAACTACAATTTTGAAATCTTCAAGACTGTTTGGAGGATCAAAGAAACAAACTCTAAAAGAGGTAAAAAGACATAAAGCAAGTCTCTTGGACTCTGTAAAATCAGCATGCAAAGAAAGTAGTGTCTGATAGCCTGGGGCTAGTGGATTTTGCCATCTTGCTAGTGAATTCTGTTCTTAACTTGTCTGATGGGCAAGTGAAGTTTTTTGAGGAATTCATATTACAGAAGAACTCTGAAATCAATTCTGCATAAGGTTACTTTATAACATACACCACAGCCATATGTGGTGGAATTGTGTTTCATATATGGCTGAATTGGAGACATCTTGTTTTGTACATGTAATATACATGTATCAATAAATCTTTGGGTCAGCTCCCTGTGGTACTCTTAAATTGTGTCTTCCCCCAGGCTTTTGGCATATTTGTTTGCCTTCATCTTGTCTAATCCAACCTGTGCAGTGCTGGGAGGATACGAAAGGCTCTGCCAATACTCTTGTCGTAGCCCACAATAGTGGGACAGTAAGTGAGGCTTAGTGCATGTTACTCAAAGCTGCTCATTACATGCCACAGGGCTGTTTCCCCCTTATAAGGCCATCTTGTTCTTTTGTTTATTTTGACTGTGTGCCTCGTTTTGTTGCATGACTTCTCATAGGGATTTTAAAGTGGATAGTGACATTAAGAACAAAATTCACCATCCTGCAGGGCTGTCAGAAAGTTTTGAAGTAGACGGCTGAGTTGTCAAAGTAAGCAGCCAGTCCAGGGATATTTTATTTAAAAAATGCCATCAGTAAAGAAATACCAAGCAGAGTAGCCAGCCGATATTAACCAAGGAGGCGGCGATTTTTGCCAGCAGCTGGATACTTTTGACAACCCTGGTCTGATAGCAAAATTCTCTAGTCCTGAGCTATCACATGCAAATTTCTTTGCATATTAAAATATGGCATTTCAATATTCTTTTGTGTTTTCTGCACTAAAACATTGAAAATTATAATCAACAGTACAATGAATTAATTATAGTTTGATGTGATTTTACTGTATCTCACTACCATTAATTTTGTTCTTTTGTATTGTTTTAGTGGCATTACAGTTCCCAGAAGGACTTCTCTTGTTTGCTTGTACAATAGCTGACATCTTGGAAAGGTATGGTTGACTTCCATTATTTTGGCCACAATTCTAGATACACTTTTTAAATTCTTGACACCAAAGAAAAGCGAGTATTTTAGCAGGTGGAGATCTGCCAGTAACAGTGAAACTGTGAAGAACCCTCGAAGTAGCCAGATTTCTTTGCTTGAGTTTCTTCGCAGATTTAGGGAAACTATCACAAACAAAGTTTCCATCTCAGATTATTTGTTTACCTTTGTTCCTGTTGTTCAACAAGTTTTGTTTCATTTTGAAAGTCGCATTAATTTCCTTCATTTTGAACTGTTACCCCTATTTCTTGTTAATTTCCTTTATTCCAAAGTCGTTTTTCATTAAATTTGTGTTAATTTCCAATACCTTTATTTCGTGGAGTGTTAATTTCCTAAAATAAGGTATAATCCTTATTTATTGAACCATCAAGGGCCTGCTTACTTGGTGGTGGGGCACCCCAGGTAGGTGAGGTAACCGGCTTAGGTGGGGTAACCCGCCTGTCCATATAATCTCTCATTTTAATTTGATCACATTTACATGATAGGTGGGGTGACCCGCCAAGGCGGGTAGCCTGGTCTACCAGACCGGGTAACCCTCTTAGCCGGGGTCAAATTTTGCCATGTAAACGTTTTAAGGTGGGGTAACCTACCTAGCCGGGGCCAGATTTGTGATACATCAAATTTGTGCAAAATTCACTTTGGTGGTGGCTTTGTATCATTATTAAAGGTAACAATAGAAAGCCACAGCACTGAAGGTTGCAGCAAGAGCAGCAGGTGAGTGTAGAAGAGCAATAATTGTCGCCAAGACACGTGGTTTGCCAGTGTTTTTCTTGTTTACATGCAAAGGGCACCCTGGGATTGAGGGGTTGTAAGATTGTATGTAAATGAGGGTTATTTTTGTTACCTCACCTACCTGGGCTCCCCTACCTCCATGTAAACAGTCCCTAAATGGATACAGGGGATAGCCAAATTCTCTGTTTCACAGTCAGTCTCTTATTGTGTTTAGATTCACAGAGTGCGATACTGTTATTATGGGAGATGTCACTTATGGGGCTTGTTGTGTTGATGACTTCACTGCTAGAGCTCTTGGCTGTGATTTGATGGTTCATTATGGCCACAGCTGTTTAGGTAAGGACCTTATATAATTAATTAATTATAATTATAATTAATTTTACCATTAAAGATGGGCTGACAATAGTGACAAAAGTGGAGGCAGAGTGAAAAAAACAAATAATGAAAAATATATTATTTCAGGTTCAAAATTTTCAGGAAGTTAAATTTTCAAAAAACACACATAGATTTTTTTCAAACTTTGCCAAGGTAAACTGCCTAAAGTATTCAATCAATCAATCAAAGAGTATATTTAGCTTCGAATTAGTTGATAGCAAAATTCAGTGCTAATATCTGCGAACAAAATTAGCACACCAAAGGATTGTAACAGAATATAACTAGATGTTGAGAAAATTCCCAATTATCATGTCATCGTTATTCTATTACTGCGGAAGCGGTGATGGAACCAAACATAATAATATTATCAATGCTTGATAGAGAGGTTGTTCAATTTTGGGGCTTTTCCGTACATGCACTACAGTCAAAATTACAGAGCATGGAACACGAAGGGATAAATCCTTGAAAAATAGGTGTGAGCCTCTTTAATTGTTTCGGAAAGAAATTAACCGTTTGCCTCAGAAAAGTAGAGCTGTCACTAAGATTTCAAGTTACCAGTAAATACAAGAAGTAGGCGGGGAGTGAAACACCTGGGGATTTCTTTTGTTTCTCTTTTTCTTTTATTTTCCTATGAAAGTAGCTGCCTGTGTTCATTGTAGCCAGGGGAAATCTTCCGCCCTCCGGCTTTTAGTGACAGCCTTGTGATAAGCCAAAATGCCAACCATTGACCGTATGCGGTTAACTGCCGCTTATACGTCTTCAGTAGTGGTTTTGGGAGGGTTTATAACGGAGAGGCTTATATCTGAAGGGGGCTTTTAAAGGGACTGTGTCACGGCTGTCTAGTTGTTTTTGTTATTTTGCCAGTTACTCTTCCCTGTGCACTATGGAACTTACCTTTAAGGAAGGAATTACTTCTAAACAACAAAATCAGAGCTTCCTGTTCAACAAATATACTTCCCGAGCTATATAGCCTGCGAAAACATCCGTTTCTCCTCGCTCTTTACCACTGGGGACGTTTCGCGCTACAAGCAATATTATTATATCAAACGTTACGAATGACAAAAAATGAAGTTTGAAAGAATGTTAGCCTAACACGTTTTCAAAAACCCACAATTTGAATCCATCATGATCTTCAAGTTTGTCCATCGGTGCCTACTTTTGTATTTGCTGTGTTATTAATACCTCCTTTTAATGTTTTGAACGATTACCGTATTTATTCGATTAACCGCCCTGGGCGCTTATTAGATTTTTGGACCTTTAGAGTGGGCGCTTATTCGAGGCTGGGCGCTTATTAAATTTTCACCATTCTCAGCAAGTGTAGTATGTTTATTTTGCAACAAAGCAATAAATGGTAATAACAAAAGGCGAAGATGTAACAAAACAAGGTTTCTGTAAACTACTCTGAAGAAAACTCCGTCTTCGGGGAAGTCTCCTATTAGGAGGAGGAAGAGGAATGAGGTGGGGGTGGTTGCTTATTTGCATTTGAGTGGGAGGGGGTGGGTGAGGGTGGGCGCTTATTCGAGGCTGGGCACTTATTAACTTTTTCTGACGTTAGGATGGGCGCTTATTCGAGGTGGGCGCTACTTCGAGGTTTAGCGCTTATTCGAATAAATACGGTATTTTTATGTTTTACTCAATCTTGTGGCAGTTCTTACTGTCACTGAGAATTTTGGTAAAATCCGTAACAGCTCCTTTAACTGGAATAGAAAAAGCACTTCAAAACAAGCTATAATAGCAGTACTGATCAAAATGCATTTAAGCCTGGTTTTCATTTGTCGGGAAAATCCAGGACGATCGCGGATTTTACTGTTTCCCGATTGTTTCAAATTTTGCCGACTAATGAAAACCCGAAATCGTAGATATCCCTGATCGTGTAGGGTGGACGGGGACAAATCTGGAGAATCGGGAGCGTTTCTATTTTCCCGACGCGTCCCAGATTTCTGCAATGGTCGGCGATCATTCTTGACAAATGAAAACTTAAATTTGTATCGTCGGGGACGTCAGCGATGGTTTCACTCATTACCAATCCTACCAATCCCCTAAATTCCTGGGATCCAGTCCCCCTACACGTAAGTTTCAATTTTTGGCGCACTTTCTATTTCCGGCCAAATTCATCGGGAGAATCGAGAGACAGAATTGTGGCGATTATCCAATATATCTGGGACCGTCGGCAAAAAGTAAAATCCCCGATCGTCTGGGATTTTTCCGAAATATGAAAACCAGCTTTACTGTTTTTTTTTTTATTGAGCCTTAAAATGTCATAACAAGTCGAATTCATTTCAATATATGTTCAAGCTAGAGGGAGACGGGAGTCTCATCGTCGGATATATGTTTTTGCAGGTGGGGGTGGGGGAGGGGGTTATAAGTGGCAGTTTACAGTATACCACCACCCCGTTGAGACCGTGTGGATGGCTAGGAACGGTTTTTTGCTCTGGTTATTTGGAAAATTTTAATCAAGAGTAATTATTTCTGTTGATACCTTTACAGTTCCCATCGACTCTACAAAAGGAATCAAGATGCTGTATGTATTTGTAGATATCAAACTGGACGCTACACACTTTGTTGATACCGTCAGGCATAATTTTGAAGCTGGTTCTTCTTTGGCGTTAGTGAGCACGATTCAATTTGTGGCAACTCTTCAAGTATGTAAATGTTTTATCATACGTATTTACAATATGAAGTTTTTCTGATGGACTGTAGTTATCAGTCCTCCATTGTTCGTTTCTCTCTTTGCCCGTATTGCAAGCAAGAGAGATTGATTAAGGCGCTAGGCAATGGCACACTACGAGAAGCTCGCCCTCGTTTCTCGCGGCTTGCAGCTTCCTCGCTCGCCACACGCGTGTTGCGCTTGCTACCCACCATTAACTTTGGAGAAAAATGTTACACTACACTTATCTTAGTGTCCGCAGTGTCAGCTCGTGTACTGACTATTTTATTTGTTCGCTCTTCGTTCTCTCATCTCCTTCTCGCTCACGTATTTTTGATAAACAAGAAGCTCGAGAAAACGTAATTCTGAGCTGTCTAACTTGGAACCGTTGAAGCCCTTCTCTATTAACCCATTCCGTGTCGAAAAGCATCTCATCTTGTTACCGTGGTAACTCTTCAGTTCATTACCGGCCACATTACAAATATAGTCAGTGTCAAAGTAGTCTGCGAGTAGGCTCACTTGTGCGAGTTCGGGGAACACTTTTGGCGGCGGAGCCGCCTACCCGTAAGAGAAGTGTCAAAGAGTACTGCGATTCTTTTCTTTCACTTTCTAATCTGCCATGTGTTAGTAATTTATTAGTGTTATTATTATTGCAATTTACAACGTTTGCGTGGTTAGAGAATTAGCCACTTACGGCGCAAAGCGTAGAACGTCTTCAGTGCTGTTTTACAGGAATTAAACTCTAAAAGATGATAAGTTAAATCTACACTGGTGCAATTTAAAAAAATCCTAAGGAATCCTAAAACTAATACAAATCTGTGGTTTACACAATAAAAAAGTAAGCCTTAGCGATCCTATATCTATATATGTATTATATAATATAAAAAAAAAAAAACTAAAAAGCCTAGGATTTGGATGAAAAAAAGGGAATACTAAAGCAAACCGCTATCTTATCCTGTCCCCTATCTATGTTCCAACACTTGAAATGTGGGTCTATGGCCTTTCTTAGAAATAACTCTGAATGTCCGCGCAATGTTCAAAGAGCTGGACAGCACAGCCTTCTGATCCTTTTCAGAATATCACTCGATTGCTCACCAAAGATCTTACTCATCTCGACATCTAGCTCCTTGGATAATTATTATTATTGTTGTTATAAATAATAATAATAATAATTATTATTATTATTATTTGATATCTGCCATTAATAGTTTGCTTGCGGGGAGACCATGATTTTCTTTGTTGTAGTTGTTGTTAGATTTGCTGTTTTAAGTCCAAAATTGAATTTTTGTGTGGAAGAAAAGAGTAGTTTTTGGATTAGCCAAAATTTGTTGTTGCAAAGAAAACTGAAACTTATTTATTTTGTTGCTGTTATTCGGAACTTCAGCGTTTCCGATTGCGTCGTTTTCTTTCATGGATACTGTTTGCTTTTTTAGTGGATCAATTACAGATTCTTGGAAACTATTCACATGCCATTTGAATTGTAAATATTATCTTTGGGGATTAATTAATGATATGCAAATGAGTATTTATAGAGTGAAACACTGGCATGCTTTGTCCCATTCACTTTACTTTGTCCGACACGAAGGGCGGTTGGCGACCCACCCGCCCTCCCTAGCGAGTAAGTCGGGTTCCAGATTACCTATATTCAATTCCCTCTGTCTTGGGCTTGTTCCAGGTCAGATTGATTCCCCATACCTTGTCATAATGTCATAAACAACAATACTCAGGGATGATATTATACTTCCCACGGCTCTTGTCGATTACCTCGTCGCGGTCGGTACTCTTTCGTCGGTATCTTAGTTATTTTTTAACCTGAGGCGATCCTTCATCTTTTAGAAATGATATAGAGGAAAATATTTTGTCAAAGAAGAGTCTTTTTGTCGAATCAGTTTTTTATTTTAGCGCTAGTCCTTTCTTTGATTAAAAACCACACATTACAACAATCAAAAGTATCTTAGTTGTATTTAAGGGCTGCTTCTGCCTTTTTTGAAGGCTATTTAAAGGCAGTTTCCCTGCGAATTACAGCACTTATTGAACCAAGATGTATCCCATCGCTTTGATGTGCTGGTCGCCATTATTTCCACCGTGAGTAGCTTGGTTGCCACTCGTGTTGTAGTCATCAAAAAGCCCTCCAGTACCAAACCCGATCCTGGAGTCGCAACTGCTACAGACATTTTGATTGTTAGCAACGATACCAATTCTCGCTTTGGAGTGGTTGCTATCGGTGCATAGAACGTTGAATCCTTCCTTGTTACAGTTAGGTTGTAACGAGGCCCGAGAGCCAATGAGCTTCTTCCACGTGTTACGGCCCAGTGAAGAGGCGCGATATTTGCCGTCTGCGATCAGTGAATACAGGGATCTGGCTTGATGGTTGATGACAACAGACTTAAACTGCTGACCGATCTTCATTCCAAGACAGATCTTGTTAAACGGCGTGTTCCAATAAGTCGGTAACTTGGTCTCGTGAGTGTCCAGCCCAGTCTTTCCTCCTGGAAGGTTGAAGTCGACTTTGTTACTCCAGAGATTGGAATTGTAGTGAAAGGTTTTCTGGTTGCATTTGAAACAAATAGTAGTTGATTAGTTTGCTGTTGTATCTGTTTGGGAACTGAAATATGGTCTGAAAGCCACGTCTAGTCGTTTCAATTGGTCTCACTGCGCATGTCAACCGGAAGTAGACGTTTGCATTCTTAAGCTGTAGTTTTTGCGAAATTGTCGGGTAAATCGCCTCCCTTAGAGTCAACACACTTAGCAATACAAACTTGGTAGCGTTTGAGGCATAATAAAAGGGAAAAACATCACTTTCGGTTGACCTGCGTCGCTAAAAAACGCCTTTGCTTTAGCTCCCTAGTACTGTCTAGTCTATTACTACTGCCACTTCCTTCTTCATAGTTTGTCTTAAGCTGATTGTATCTTTCATCTACTAGACTTCAAACAGATAAGCATTGGACTCCTTGCATTTTCCTCCAGCATTAAATTAAGGTTTCCTTAATAGGGGGGAGTAAGCTTGTTGATCAGTGACCACATAGTTAATCAGCTTTTGAACATTTAACTTTTAATACCTTTGAGCCATCGATCTTCATGACGAGCGTCCATCCACCTCCTCCGCATGCATCAAGACCATGTGTGGTCATGTGACAGTATACGGGAACCTTTGTAGACCCAACATCCAGCAAATACGCTGTGTTTCCTTTGGACCTGGTCAAACACGCCACAACATAGCTAAGTTCATTCAAAATGACATAGTTTGCTTCTTTTTGGCAGAGCCGCCTAGTTAGTCGAGCGTGCTTTGAGCAGAGCGAGACTCTTAAAATGCAGTCGTTTTTTTTTTTCGGACCTAGTTTGTAGGCTCCGCGTTCCTAGCGAAGACCGTGGAAACTGGGTATAAGAATCGTGACGACTTTCATTGTATGGAAATGAGTCTCGTGATGAGCATGTGGTTTATTTTGGGGGAATGACTGGAATAACGCGCAATGTTTATCATGTTAAAACGATTTTCGTGATTATTTGATGTAAACCTTGTGCTGTCGAGCCAAAAACAAAGTGTAGATCATTTGTCTCTTGTGGGTCGTAATTCTCTCCGTTTTCTTCAACACGCAATGGTACACGGCACGTCATTTTCATTACACTCGCGCCTTGGAAATTTCGTTTTGTCTCGACTGATGAAGGAAAGCAGATTTTGGCGAAATATTTTATAGCTTAGCTCCGTGTCTACAAAGGGAGAAAAGTGTTTCGGAAAATGAAGTGGAATAGTGTATCGTAAATCTTCTATATACGTACAATTTCCTGTCGTAAATCTCCTTGCATGTTGTAGCTGTTGAGAATTAGAAAATAATATTAGCCATATCAAGACCACGTACAAGGAACAATTTAAAACTGAATACAAGACGGCCGTTAATTAATTAACACGTTTACATTAATTCAGCCAAAAATATATAAAGGCAAGAACCAAAAACTTTCTAAGGCGTATTGCAAAATGCCTTTGTCTCTGGTCAAATTGAATTTCCTCACATTTCAGTGGGTATGAGTAAGGTTAGAATCTTTTTAGTTTCATGACGAAATAATTAAGAAAATGCATTGTGTGTTAGAACGAATTGTGGAGAAAACGTTCTTACCTGGAGTAGGAGAAGGCTGCAGCAGTTTAATTAGCTGGTCTAATTTTTTTGATAGTTTTTCATCAAGGTTCCTGATAACCTCGCTAGTTTCAGCGCCCTGTCCAATGTACTGATCGCATAGAACTGTCACACCATTTTTGTCGGCGCGAACTACATGTGTGTTGTTGGTAATGGTGGCCCCATTCGCTGCGCATTGCGCGAAAATTATAAAGAAAAATGCAGTAAGCCAAAGTTTCATTGCGGTAACGTGGTAAGCGGGTTAACTTCACTGCAATATTTCTCCAAAAAGTTTCCTTTGACAGATTAACTCGTGCTATATGAGGTTGTCTCATTTTTTGACCCTGGTTTGTAGATAGACAAGAAAATGTTCTTGTAGGGTGATTACGTAAATAATTGCCATTCAAAACACATTAATTGGTAGAAAACTAATGAGGTGCTATGTAAAAATTAATACTGATAAAATATTTTTTAGAAAGAAAGAAGTTGTAAAAAATATTAGTATTTCCTTGCAGTAACTCTTAGAAATCAAAGTGCGACGGCCAACAGAATGCCTTTTATTTTCTGCCCCGCTGCTTGAGTTTGTTTGTTTTTTTAATAATGCGCTGAAGGCGAGTAAGTTAACTGTGGTGAATATTTACAAATCTTGAAGTATATTTCAAAGTTGTTTAAAAAAAACGTCGACGTTATTATATGTTAATCACATTGTAACAGCTGCTGGTTTGGATATTTTATTTGCAAACGTTGACAAGTTAAACATCGAACAAGAAAAGATGAATACCTTGAGGTGGTTTTTTTCCTGCGGAATTTGAGACCTCGACTCTTCACTTTGAATTCGTAACAAGGTCATTATTCATTAAGTTTTTTTTTTACCTTCGCAAATGCCTTAATTCTCTTCTTTTAGTGGCAACTCTGTTGGAAGCAACTGGTCCTTTTTTTAAATCATTCCATCCTGAAGTTAAATAATTCTCGATTCAGACTACCGCATGTCATGCGTGACTGACCGTTTGTCAACTATAAAAAAGACGTAAGCCTGGAAGAACTTTGCCTGCGTGCAGACGTCTCCTATTTCCTTTATTGCACGCGTTCAATAAAGGAAATAGGAGACGTCTGCACGCAGGCAAGGAAGAACTCAACCGAAGTATGATTGCATGATTCTCTCAGACGGAAGAAGATAAAGTTTGTTTTTGGTAATGCATCCTACTTTTTCACATAATAAACCTGTTACTATTTTTGGGCCCTGGCGATAAAAAGTTGGACAAGTTAAATGACTGAGTATTCAATATTTATAATGGCTTATTTTTCCATCAAACTTTTAATTTATTCTAGCAGGGTCTACGTAGGGTGTCTTTTGTTTTAATTACATTTCTATGCGATCGTGTAAATATAAATAATACGGCATGATTATTTGGGAAGATTACACTCTCTCGTGTTGTTTAACTGTTTTATTTCAGTTGCCGAAAATTAATATTTATTCGGGTTATATCTTACTGATGTAAGTCAAAACAAAAGTCAACTGTCAGCTAAATCTTTTGTTACTTTTACTGTTTTTTAAGTTTGTCCCCTTACTTGATGTACGTGATACTTAATACTTAAAGTGTAATAATTCTAAGCAATAGATATCGCTAGAAACATCCAACAACAGAGGGCGGGAAAAGAGGCACTGGGGAAAGTTCTTCCCCCCCCACCCCCCCCCCCCCAACCCTTTGTTCCCACTCTCCCTAATGCTCCTTTTTTTTTCAAAAACAAACGACAAAGAGAATGGTTAAATGCTTTACGCGATTGGCTTACGGAGTCATGTTGCTCCCTCGTACTCGTTTCTTCCTCTTATATCTTATCCACTCTCTGTGGTGTTGGCTTTTATTGGTATGTGCGTGAGTGTTTGTTTCAGTGTTTTTCTTGCGGGAAACTTAATAGAGATCCTCTATTTAAACAAGTGACAGTTAGGGGGCGCCTTCCATTCAGCCCAAAATTCTGGAAATTTCGGTTAGAAATCAAATGGAACGGACCATTTCGGTTCTGTCCAACCGGAATATTTGAGACTTTGACCGCGCTTTGACCGAATCGCTCATTTCGGTCGGTCGGTCGGACCTAAACAGCTTTCAAAGGCAAAATTTGGACGATTTTAGGTTACGAAAGTGGAGGTTTTTGAAAATGGCGGTTTTCAATCACGCTCTCGAAATTTTGGAGTGGAAAACCTGAGCTTCCATGACTTTGAAATGGTAACAGTGAATATGTTTTTTGGTAGCGATGCAACCAGATAGCATACATTCCAAAACAAGGACCCGTACGATTGGTTTAATGACCCTGAAATTCTAAACAAGAAAAGTTCAGTTCAGTCACCGCCGTTTTTGACCGGTCAAACACAGCGTTGACATCCAAGCAATAAGTACAATCGTTTTGTTACTATAAAAGCCAAGTATATTGTAATATTCATGAAAAACTCTTTAATTATTTGGGAGTAACTTTAATAAGGGCAAAAGAATGTTGTCCTTAAAGACACGCGCTGCATCTGTATAAATTTTGACTGTAGTATAAGTCTGTTTACTGCCGGTGCTTTCTATTGTTCTTTTACTTATAAAGATGAAATCAAAAAAATTAAGAAATCGATCAAAGACTCAAAGTATGAGAAATACGGTTGTGTTCAATGCTAGTCGTGAATTATTTTGTAGTCATTCCTTTTGTTAGATAAGGCCGTTGAGCTGTGTTATGTTTTCCTTTTGCTGCAATTGAGAGTTTCTCGAATGATGCTGTTGCTTGCTATTTGATCATTACACGGATGACTGGCTAGGAAGACATCTGTCATTAGCGTTCGGGGGCGGGGCAGGGAAGGTAGGGAAAGTAGGGCTCTCGTTTTCCCCCCAACGTCGGTTTCCCTGGGAGCTTGCACGCGTGCGTGCTAGACAGATATTAGAGACGAAGACAAACCAAGGAAGAGAACGATTTAGTACTGCGGAACTCTTCTATGGGAATTATAGGTTTTTTCTCCTCGTTTTTAGACGTTTAAAACAAAGTAGAACAGATATTTAGAGAGAAAGTCTGTGTTACGACTAAATGTAATTTCTGACGATTGATAGACATGGGAACGGATTAGTCAGATTTAGAGGCGAGCGGGGGCTCGTGGGATAGTTTCGTACTATTTATGTTTTTGGGCGCTGGTGTGTGGCAGTCCTGGTGTGCTACGGCAGTCGTCGTCGTATTCGCTTTCGTTTTGGTTTTGCACTTTCTTATACTTTATATTATTGTCTGTTCAGATCTTTATGTTTTTGGTAGAACTTTATTTCTGTATTTAGGTATTTGGACCTGGATTCTTTTGAAAGTGGTATCATTTTGGAGTAGTCTATGTAACAAGGGGAATACATTTCCCCACAATGATTTTCGTATTTTAAAACGTTCCAGCCTAGAACATATAAAAGTATTTTGCTGGAAGTATTACATTGATGCAACTTAACTAGGATACATCTACATCAGATGACTGACCGACGCATTCTAAATAAACTTTTCACATTGAAAGTCTCGTGTTAGTAGCCGTCATAATGTAGTCTATATGGACTGTGATTCTTCTTTATCCATTTAATTAATTTTTTTCGCGATACCACCATAAAGACGCTTTAATTTTTTAATAGCTCTCTGAAATGCAGTTGTTTTGCTTTCTAAAGGCTCAGTTGATAAAGACAATCCACCATTTTCACAATGCCCAAATACACTGTTGCCTACACCATAACATTTTGCATAAGCATTGTCTTCAGTTTCCCTTAGGACGGCTGTTATATCCAGGAGAAATTGGAAACAAGGTGTATTATGGGCTTTCGGGGCTATGTGAAAATGGTCATTATGAGACCAGTTTAGACTATGCGCACTGATTTAGAAATTTAATTTGCATTGTTACTCACAGTTATGCAAAGAACAGGTTCGTGTGGATAACTATCACATTGAATTCCTGCAATTCATGTGTTATTTGCTGCTAAACTATGCGGAATTGTTCAAATCACCCCCCCCCCCCCTCTTCGTATGATAAGGGTACATAGGATGTGAAAATTGTATTTTTCTACTCTCCTTTGCATTTGAGATTAGTGTGCAATTGTCTCACTTTTTATTAGTGGATTAGGTCTTTGCTGGGACTGAAACAATAAGAACCATTTTTCTTGAAAGAATACGTGAAGTGTTTGGTCATGGTTATATCTTTTCTGTGAGGTGAAGGCGAAGAGGTATCTTTGGTATAGCATCAGGTGTTACTGTAATCGATGATGAAATCTTCTCAGATCGAAGCGCGTTTGTAACTGATGTTTTTTTCTTCATCAGTAACTAAAGGTTTTTTTCTCTTCTCTTTAGTTAATATATCCATTGAAGTAAGTTTTTATTTTATGTGAATGGTGTACCTTTTTAGGTGGTGGACAAAATTTTGCTTCAAATATGACTGAGTCAGCGTAAAAAATGTTTGTTCCTTTCGTTTGTTATCTTGTGACATTCGCTCAGTTGACACAAGATTGACAAAAATAATCTACAGCTACATTAATCCAAATAAAACAGTACAGAAAAGCGTAGTTACCAAAGAAACCGTTTTTATGGCCTCGAGCAATATTTTATTTCATCTCAGTGTTACAAACTCCTTAATTATAGATTTACTTTTAAACCCGCTAATAAACAACAATCAACAGTTTCATAGTTGCATTTTAAGGCCATTTAAAGGCTGTTTCTGCGTATTACAGCACTTATTGAACCAAGATGTATCCCATTGCTTTGATGTGTTGGTTACCATTATCTCCACTATTAGTACCTTCGTTACCACACGTGTTGGAGTCATCGTGGTGTCCTCCAGTGCCAAAACCGATACGGGAGTCACAGTTGCCGCAGTCGTTCTCGTTGTTTCCAAGGATACCAATCCTTGCTTTAGACCAGGCACTGTGGATACCAACTACGTTGAATCCTTCCTTGTTACAGTTGGATTGCAACGAGGCCCGAGAGCCAGTGAGCTTCTTCCACGTGTTACGGCCCAAAAAAGTAGCTCGGTATTTGCCATCTGCGATCAGTGAATACAGGGATGTGGCTTGATAGTTGATGACAACAGACTTAAACTGCTGACCGATCTTCATTCCAAGACAGATCTTGTTAAACGGTGTGTTCCAATAAGTCGGTAACTTGGTCTCGTGAGTGTCCAACCCAGTCTTCCCTCCTGGAAGATTGAAGGCGTCTTTGTTGCTCCAGAGATTGGATTCGTAGTGAAATGTTTTCTGTGAACAAAAAAATAGCAACGAAATACATGTGTAATGCAGTCACATCTTGGTCTTCACTGGATGTCTTGCTAAATCTTTAAGTCCTTGTTTTATTGTTTTATTCATATTGTCTGCTACTGCTGCTTACAGTGAGTTGATACATCATTGAGCCAACAGTTTTTAAACCTACCCTCACCAGACTCCCTTATTTTACCCCTAGTGGAAATAAGGTGATGAAAGACCAAGCTACTCGTTTGAACATTTCACTATAAATAAATACCTTTGAGCCATCGATCTTCATTACCAACGTCCATCCGCCTCTCCGCATGCATCAAGCCCATGACTGGTCATGTGACAATATACGGGAACCTTTGTACACCCAACGTCCAGCAAGTACGCTTTGTTTGCTTTGGACCTGGTTAAACGTAGAACGTCATTACTTTACTTCAAATCACAATATTTGTTTCCTTATTGAGAGCCAGAAGGGAGAATTTTTTTAAAAACTTCAATAAAATAGCCTAGGATTATCTGTAAAGCAGTCTCGAAGTTTCATATAAGCGCTGATGAAAATAGCAATATTGATATGGCGCTATTATTATTATTATTATTATTATTATTATGACACATTTGATAGTCTAAGAATACAAAGTTACTTAGTCATTACTGACTTTGACCTTCTGTAAGAGTATATTTTTTTACTTTATCACTAACTCAAGACTGGGCTGTGATTCTTGATCTGTTGATAACGTCCTCGGCGTACTCCGTCATCTTATATCAATAGCTTATTTAAACTTCTATTTGAACTAGAACGTTTCCAGCGTTATGTTATTTTTTATATCTGCGATATAGTTTCCTATTGAAATAGTGATCGGTATCTTTTCTTATTATTTTCAATATTTTGTTATTTATATTTTCAAATTTGTGTGTCACTGAGAAGAAATATTTATTAATTTTTGTTTTGCGACCTTGAAGTTTAAAGTCTTAAATATGTTTCAAGATTTAGTAAAAATCTGATCATTTTGTCCCTCTTTGTTTTTAACTCGTGGGTACGCGCGAGCGTACCACGAGTTATTGGGGGGGGACGAGGATATGCAAATGAGTCACTCGCTCACTCGTAGTAGACGGTTTCGTAATTAATCGTAATTAATCGGGTCCGAACTCGAGAGTGCGAAGACCTATCGTTTCCGAAGAAACACGCACTTTGATCGCCGCGTGGGCTGCTCAGAGTTTTCTTCGTTGCGAATTTTCCACGCACGGTTTTTGCCACGGTTAGGCGTCTTACTAAGTTTAAGACACGCGGGAGTCTTTCAAGTCAATACGATGGCTCACTCGGGGATTGGGTTTCAAGAGCCTTTGACCCGTCCAGGCGTTAAACTTGACGAGAAGATGAGGATTTGCTCGTCGACTCCCCAAGATCACGGGGGTATACAAACTCCAGCGTGCTGGAAAGTGATCTTAGAGCGAGAAAATGTCATGCTATGCTATTCTTTGAGAACCTGTATGAACCAAATGAGCAGTTTGTTGAGCGTTTATCCTTATATGAGCGAAAACAGATTTTGTTATTGAACAACCTGACGACTGAAAGTACGATGTACGCTTTGAAGATGCTTAACCGAAGAACTTGCGTGTCTAACCAAGACGAGAAACAACGGTTGGAGGAGTTAAGCTTCAATGAATCAGGTAAATCGGAACGATCAAGAACTAAATCAAAGTGAACTTCTAAATATGGAGTTACCCGCCGTGACAGAGAACCATCAAGGTTGCAATGTAAGAAAGTGATCAAGGTGTTCAAGAAAAGTGAGTCATGTAGAAGATGTATTAAGCATTATATTATGTATAATACACCGCATTCTTCTGCAATGAGAAGCTTTCTGTCGATTGATTTTCGAAGGTACGTTGCGACTAGATTGTGTAAAAGTAGCCCTGTGAGAAAAAGGACTCTTTCAACTTACCTTTGTTGGACTAATAATAAGCTTATTTATATTGTAAGAACGAGAACTAAAAAACCTAAAAATGCAAATAAATCGATTCGTGTTGTAAACTGTAGTGACCAAAATAACTATTTTTTAAGAAAGTCCAATAAACAGCAAAAAAAGTATTGTGTTTCCAAAGCAAAGATATTTACTTCAGGTGACATTGAGTTGAACCCAGGTCCTGTCAATGCTTATTATGTTGCTGCAATCTAGGTAATTAGCTCAACATGCCTTGTCAATATTAGATGTTGGTGGTGCAGGGGACTGCTTTTTCAGAGTAATATCACATCAACTCTATGGTGAATCAAGCTACCATATGAATATTCGTATTGTTGGTGTTAATTATATGAGAAATAACCCTGAAAGATTCATTGAAAGTAATACAGAGGATTCATGGGCAAGCTATTTAGCAAACATGTCACAGCAAGGAACATGGGCTGATGCACTTGTAATACAAGCAATAGCTGATGCATTCCATATGACAATCAATATAGTAGAATCTAACCAAGGGTTTACACCATGTATTGTTATTAGTCCAGTACCTATAACAGGACATGAACCAACTGTAATAAATATTGGACACTATGTATCAACAATTCCCTATAACCAACAGATGGTAGAAATCAATGTAAGTTGTACCAGTCAGTTTGCACAGGCAACTGGAGATGAAACAGTGGTGAATACCTTATCTAAACAAAAGGAAAGAGCTCGCAAGCGAGAATGGATAAGAAAGAAGAGAGCAAGTAAGGAATACAGAGATAAAGAGAAAAAGGCCACAGACAATGACAAAATAGGAGAATCCCAAAGACAGACATTTAAGAAACAAAAGGCATTGAACCCCACTCATGTGAGAGAGCTGAATAAAAAGGTATTTTTTAAAAGAAAACAAAACAATCCTGAACATGTCAGAGAGTTAAAAAGACAGGCATTTATTAGAAGAAAGAAGGAGAACCCAAATCACACAAAAAAGATAAACAACAATGGGCAAAAAAGAAAGAGAGATCAGAGCAGACAATTTTACTTCCATGAACTTTTTGCTACTAAGGAAGTTAGCAACTGGATTTTTTACTCTATGGAAAATATTTCAGCTATAGAAGACATTATCACTGCTCATCCTGCTGATGCATTCATCAGACTACAACTTGACCTCTGTGTGAGCTCGATCATTTTTGGATATTTTAAAAACTTGGTCACCATAGCTCCAAACAGATTAAACTGTAAAGATTTTACTGTGTTGACATTTATAACTAGGTATTATCGATAGAGTGCCAACGAGCAAATCATGAGTGTTTTGCTTGGGAATAAACTTGATTCCTTTTTTCCCCAATAGACCGTTTCTTGGTCCCTTCCTGTTACAAGGATTATTTTCTTTTATGCATGTAGCATGGCATTACATTTTCTCACTTTCAGATCACTTTCCACGAGCTAGAATTTGTATTTCCCCCTTGATCTTGCGGGGCCAAGAGCAAATGCTCATCTTCTCGTCAAGTCTGAGTATTAACAATAGCATCAGTAGTAACACCACAATATTCAAAGTTAATGTCTAAAATATATGCTCATCATTCTCCTTACGCTTCGACGGCGTGACGTGGGGAACTAACCTATCATCTTTCTTAAAATACCCGGATCTACAATCCAGTCCTCCCCCGGTCCCCTTGCGAATGAAACGAATATAACTACCGGTGTATAAACAAACAGTGGGTTAATTATTACAAGAACAGTATTTTTTGTCAATTTCACTATTTTCTAAACAACGTACCCACGAGTTGACGATAGTCTTTCTTTGATTTATCTTCTCTTCTAAGCCTTGGGAACACTATTATCATTTTCTCGAAGGTATGGTGGATTCGTGAGTAAAAAACCTGATATTTTGGCAGTAGTTCAGTTTGCGGAAGTTGGAAACTTTGTGTTTTCAAATGAATACGTGTAAATAAACAGTGGTGAAATAGTGTTTCGTCCATATTCTGTACTTACATGCTCTTTCCATAAATCTCCTTGCACGTTGAAGCTGTTACTGGAGAATTAGAAAACAACATTAGCTATATCAAGATGATCCACAAGTACTTCTAAATTCTTTTTAAGGCTGTGCAACGACAAATAACACTTTACGCAGTGAACAAACTATTTCATGGTTTAATTTCATTCCTCGCGTTAGCAGCATACCTTTGCTTGCGTTGTGCTCTAAATGACTATCGGCCAAAAAGAAAAGAAACTAAGAAACTTTTCGAGACTTACTTTTGTATACTTTATTTCATTATTCTGCCTGTAGTCAAGGAAGAAACTGTTTTTCTGAACGGAGGATAATTTCTTTGTGTAAGCAATTCTTACTTGGATTAGGAGAAGGCTGTAGTAGTTTGATTATCTGATCCAGCTTTTCATCCAATTTCTTGTTTGTAATTTTAGCACCGTTTGCTTGGTATGCCACGAGAAACATGAACAACGTTAATTCGAAACTGGGCTATTATCTTATCTAGTTTTTTGTCCATGGTTTGGTTTACTTGGTTTGTTCCAGAGTTATGTCCGTTGTACTGGTTGCAGACAAATGTTTTGCCATTGGTACTTTTCGTTCCATTCGTTGCGTTTACCGTGAGCAACAGAGAAAAAGCGGAAATGACCCAAAATCTCATCTTTCGATTAATGTTTGCTGTAATGAAGCGTTTGTTATCGAGTAAGCTACAATATTCTGTAATGTTCCTTGAACCCGAATACTTTTACTCCACAATGCCAAGTCTCTTTTAGCTTAGTTTTGACTCGTATTAAAGACAAGAAAATTTTCCAGTCGAAATATTAATGCATTAATTACCTGGTTCATCATATCCGTTTAAAATGACGGCGGTGAAATCTAAACAATAAGCGCTATCAGTTTGAACGCTAAATTTGTAGTAATGTTCATTGAAAGCTCTCAAATTCTTGGGAGTAACTTGTAAGAATAGACGACAATTGTGCTTGAAGGCACACCCCGTACTTCTGTATAAATCTGTAGCAGACGGCTGTTTATAGCCGTGCCTCGGTGCCTTTACGTATAAAGACAACGCAGAAATTCATAGAATGATAAATGACTTAAGGTAGTGGAAATACGGAAGTTAAGGGTCTCGACCGTTTACAGCTTAAGTCGTGAATTATTTTGAAATTATTCCTTTTTTTAGACAAGTTTTTTTAAAACTTCGTTATGTTTTTTGCTGTAATTGAGAGTTTCTCGAATGAATTTATAGCTTGCTATTTAATCACTACATGAATGACTGGCTAAGGATACATCAGACATTTGTGTGCGGGAGCAGAGTAGGGAGGGGAGGGTAAGGAGAAGCTCTTCTTGTCCCCCGAACCCCGGTCTCCCCGAGAGCTTGCTCGCGTGACCTCTGGAGCCTGAATAACCAAGTGAACGATTCAATGTTACGTAACTCTCTGTGAGAATTTCCGGGTCTTTTTCGTAGGTATTTAATCGTGAATAGATTTGTAGAGAAATATTTTCCCCTAATATTCGTTTATGTGGAGGAAAGAGAAAGTTTGTGTTGCGACTAAGAAACCTTTACAGGTTGTGTTTCTTATGTATCCATTTAATGTAACCTTTTTTTGTCATCATAAATACGCTTTTATTTTTTGTAGCTCTCTGAAATGGAGTTGTTTTGCTGATAATGGCAATTTACCATTTTCACATTACCCATAATACACCTCACTGTACGCCCTCAAAGTCTGCATGAGGATTGTCTTCTATTTCCCTTGGGACGTCTGTTATACCCAGGAAAAACTGAAAACAACGGTAAATACAAAAATGGTCAGTGTGAACAGTTCGGACTATGCGTACGGATTTATAAATTTAATAGGGCACTTTTACTCGAATAATAGCTTATTAGCTTATAAGAATAGCTTCTCGAGGCGGGATTGCTCTGCGGCATTTTTGCACCAATAAATCTGTCCGTGGAACAGTCGCCTTTTGAACTATGAAAAGAAAAGTAAAGAACATATAACAAGTACCCTTCATTTAATAGCAATTGCGCTCAAGCATGATTTGCTTGTACAGTCTTTTCAAATGGTTAATAACAGTAACCATGAAAACTTGTGGTGTTATTTATAATGATCTGTCCAAAGGGCCCTTTTCTTTGTAAAATTCGATGTGTAAAAACTGCAGTCATGAATCTGTGTTTTAAGTATAAAGCAGCTTATGAGATCAGAAGTTCAGACTAAGCGGAAGGAACGTTAATTTTTGCCACTGTTGCTTTTTGCGATTGTGACTGAGCTTAAACTCGCGCTAAGCATTTTTTGCCCGAATAACAATGTGGTTATTCCCAGTGTAGACATCCAGGTCCCCATGAACAGCTACTGCTGGTGATTCGCCCCATGTCCCACGAGTTTAACATTAGAGGGATTATGTCATATTCTTCGCACACGCTACACGCGGACCCAAGTGAACTGTCACGTTTTTATAGCGACTCGTTATGTAATGTTTTGTTTGTACAGTGGACTTTTGATCTAATCGATTGACATTTGAAACTAATTAATGTATATTCACATGATCTGTGCATTTTTCGACTCAAGAAACATTCTTCAACATCGACAACTGGGTTAGGTTGTACTGTAAATAGGCACAAGGAAAATTAAAGCAATTTCAATTACAGTATACGATTCGAAGTTAATTACAGATTAAGAGTTTACGACAAACGGGAAACTTTAGATTCAAGTTGACAAATTCTCAAAATAGGAACGCGGGATAAGCAGTTTTTTAAAAAGACCCTAAAACAATTATTAATGATAAACTGGCTTGAATTTACTGTTTGTTTTTTCGTAATTATAATGAATAGTAAATGCAAAGTATAGGAAAAATTGGTCACTTGGTGCAAATTCATGTTTACGGTTTTTCAAAGTGTTTCGACCATTTCACGTTTTTAGAACTGGACGTTGTAAAGGTTATTCAGGAATACGAACTTGAAAGTCATATGTATAAGATTTTTGTGGGTATATTTTGTTGAGGAGCACAAAACTGCAAGGTATACCACTGCTCAGGGAATCAAATGGTGTTTCCTTGACAATAGTGTGATTTGTAAGAATAAAAAGGTATAGTGACGTCACTCGTTTGCGTTTGAGAACAATGAAATAATTAAAAACGAAATAGAAACATTGTGGCCTTTCCAATGCAGGATTTTATTTCATATCATTCTTACAAATCCCTTATCCGTTTTTAACAAGAATCAACAGTTTCTTAGGTGCATTTCAAGGCCGTTCGAAGGTTGTTTCTACGTACTACCGAACTTATTGGACCAAGATGTATCCCAAAGCTTTTATGCGCTGGTCGCCATTATCTGCTCCATGAGTAGCTTGGTTACCACAAGTGTTAGAATCATCGTGATGCCCTCCAGTGCCAAAGCCGATCCTGGAGTCCGCGCTTTTACAATCATTTTGCTCGTTTCCAATGATACCAATTCTCGCTTTGCTATGTCCAATACTGGCACCTATGGCGTTAAATCCCTCTTTGTTACAGTTGGGTTGTAACGAGCCCCGAGACCCAATGAGCTTCTTCCACGTGTTACGGCCCAGTGAAGTAGCTCGATATTTGCCATCTGCGATCAGTGAATACAGGGATCTGGCTTGATGGTTAATGGCAACAGACTTGAACTGCTGACCGATCTTCATTCCAAGACAGATCTTGTTAAACGGTGTGTTCCAATAAGTCGGTAACTTGGTCTCGTAAGTGTCCAACCCAGTCTTCCCTCCTGGAAGGTTGAAGTCGACTTTGTTGGTCCACGGTTTAGAATTGTAGTGAAAGGTTCTCTGATTAAATTTAAACAAAAAAAAAATCATGTAAGTTATTTTGATAACGTTCTATCCCTTTACTTTTTTATAATTTGACAAATATAATATCAGCATATATATCTTGGTCTTCACTGAATTGATAAATCATCGAGCTAACAATTATCAAACCTACACTTAGGCGGTGTTTACATGACACCTGGGCGACTTTCGCCTCGGAGCGAGTTCACTCCGGTTCTCTCTCATGGCTCTATATTTGTTTACGTGACACCACCACAAATTTCATGCTGGCGCGAGTCACCCCGGCGTGAGTTCACCCCGATTCTTGTACCGGGGCGAGAATTTCACTCCGGTTCGAAATCTTGCAACGGTATCATGTAAACTCGAAACGACCACCCGTTTCGGTGTGAAATCGGTATGCCGGTAGACTGGAACGGGTAGCGCATGCGTAAAGTTCGCGATTTTGAATCACACATTCATTTTATCAACATGAAGTGTACCTTCAAATAACGAGATGTGAAATAACCCACTCATCGTGTAAATCGATACGAAATCAAAAAGACGTGTCGGTATGAAACTTAGGCCGGTGCGAGTTTTCTCATGTACAGGGTGTCCCAAAAGTTCGTTCCTCTAATTTCATGCACTATAACTTTTGATCAAAACTTTATTTTTACCACAGGCAGCCCAAGCGCACTATGTGTGGGTTTGGTCGAATTTGGTGGGAATATACTAGAATTATTAGTGTATTATCTGATGCTAAATAAATGCAAAAATCTTAAAGATATGAAGTCTTCTTGTTTGTCTGTTTGTACTAGTAGCCTTTAAGATAACGAAGGTCGATATTTCTTGCATTATTACATGTCGTTCGCGGCCTTACTGTTCGAATCTTATCACCTGTATTCGAATCTACAACGCTAAGAAAGAAAAAAATCATGATCACCCGAAATATTGATTCAAAATGCCCCCTTACCTTTAGTTCATAGCCACTCTGTGTCCCACAGCCGGTTTAAACGCCGTTTCGTCGACTTTCTTTCCATCGAGTACTGAACATTATAAAAGAAGGGAAGGCTGGAGACCTTCCAGCCGACATTCGCCACGCGAAGGCCAATAAATTCCAAACAAAGCGATCGATCTCCCTAAAATTCCTACCAGTCAGACCGAAGAGCGTATATCTACCCGTTCGACGAGCGCCAGTTTCTAAATTCGGCTGCATTAGCCCAAGGAGCGCTGCATTTCGCATCGATTCTGGCCTGCTTCGCTTCGCCATGATGCGCAATCTGACTGGTATCCTACGAGATTCAATCTTGGAGCTTTGCGACCGCGTCAGATCGACAAAACGTCACTCTCGCGGGGGAGGGTCGTTACTTTTGCCCTATGGGAAACCGACACCGTCGGGGGAGCCGGTGCGTTTAATTTTATAGCCCGTGCCGTTAGTGACAAGAGAGTTCGGGAAAGGCTTCATCAAGTGGATGTTATCATCTGGGATGAGGCAAGCATGTCAATCCTCCTCTTGTCTGGCCACTTTTGATAACATCGTTATCGACAGACTTTCTTCTACGCTAGCGGACTGTCACACTGGCAGGCACCGAAATACACGCGATTTTTACTAACAAACAAGGTACGTGTAAACGCAAAAAAAAATTTAGGGTAGCTCTAAAAAGAACTGTTGTTAAAATGCGAAAGGAAATATCGACATTGAATAGAACTCCTGACCCAAACAACTGACTGCAACGAACTGATTTTTTAACCGTTATTGGCAAGATTTAAATCCAAAATCGGAGAATAGACAGTTGGGGACGTCTTTGGGTTTCATGTGTCGTACACGCGAGAGCTATTTCCGGTCAAATTAAACGCACCGGCTCCCCCGACGGTGTCGGCAAAAGTAACGACTCTCCCCCGCGAGAGTGACATTTTGTCGATCTGACGCGGTCGCTAAGCTCCAAGATTTGAATCTCGTAGGATACCAGTCAGATTGCGTATCATGGCGAAGCGAAGCAGGCCAGAATCGATGCGAAATGCAGCGCTCCTTGGGCTAATGCAGCCGAATTTAGAAACTGGCGCTCGTCGAACGGGTAGATATACGCTCTTCGGTCTGACTGGTAGGAATTTTAGGGAGATCGATCGCTTTGTTTGGAATTTATTGGCCTTCGCGTGGCGAGTGTCGGCTGGAAGGTCTCCAGCCTTCCCTTCTTTTAAAATGTTCAGTACTCGATGGAAAGAAAGTCGACAAAACTGCGTTTAAACCGGCTGTGGGACACAGAGTGGCTATGAACTAAAGGTAAGGGGGCATTTTGAATCAATATTTCGCGTGATCATGATTTTTTTTTTCTTAGCGTTGTAGATTCGAATACATGTGATAAGACTCGAACAGCAATTCAAGGCCGCGAACGACATGTAATAACGCAAGAAATATCGACCTTCGTTATCTTAAAGGCTAACAGTACAAACAGACAAACAAGAAGACTTCATATCTTTAAGATTTTTGCATTTATTTATATTCCGACCAAATTCGACCAAATGACCTCTGAAGCCCGAACCCACACATAGTGCGCTTGGGCTGCCTGTGTTTTTACATGAAATTTCTAGAAGATGTTTATTTCTCTATCAAGCACATGTATTCAGAATTTCAGTAACTGGCATGCCCTTTTTGGTTTTTTATCACATTCTGTAGCCGTTGTGGCATGAAGTGGGATACAGCGTGTAGACCCACAAATGATCCAATTTGAGCTTTTTTATCACCTAGTGCGCAGGATCCAGTTCAACCCTCAAACAACATTTGTTTAGTTTAGGCAGCTGAAAAAAATATATTTTGGGCATTCATCCAAAAAAGATAATAATCCTGCCCCCCTTCCACAGTAAGGCTTTTGTACTTCTTGACAAATTTAAAGCGAGCTGGGCGTTAATTGGGAGACTAAGCAAAGGTTTTTTTGCCATCTCAGGGGCCTCTAATTTTAAACATTTTAAACAGCTTTTCTGTCCCTTTTATTTGGCTTGCTAACTATGTGGAGACTGAGCATCCTTGTCGAGTCTCTTATTTTGTATCTAGCCTTCTGTAAAACTATTTTAGCTACTTTATTCAGGGCTTCTGGTCTTCCCCTTAGTTTCTTGCCTTCAAAACCTTCATTTCTCTATGATCATTCTAGCACCCAACATTCGGAGTTTTCCAGTTTTTAACAATTTCTACAACAGATAAGCCAGTAAATCGAAGTATACGGCTTATGCTTTCACGCAGCTGAACGTTTTTGCGTTAAGGGGGTTTATCTTTCGTGATATCCATAAAAAAACAAGGAAGGAGTTTGAGCAATTCGGGCTATGAAATACAAGAAATGAAGCTGGAACATATACTCGCGCACGCGCACCTTTGGCGCAGAAGTACACAAATCGAATATTGAAGTCAAAAGATGGCACAAAAAGTATGAAAATAGTGAATTATATTGAAAGACACAACTTTTGTTGAAATGATTAGCTTACCAAGTCCAATCGTACTGAAATACAGACTTATGAAGTAGAGGAACGAACTTTTGGGACACCCTGTAAACACCCCCTTACTAGTAGATCTACTAATACCCTGTATGTTGACCTTAATTGATAGTCTGAATTTAAGTGACAGACAGATAGAGCTGCTTGTGATAACATTTAACTATTAATACCTTTGAGCCATCGATCTTCATGACCAGCGTCCATCCTCCTCCTCCGCATGCGTCAAGCATATGCTTGGTCATGTGGCAATATACAGGAATCTTTGCAGACCCAACGTTCAGGAGGTACTCTTTGTTTCCTTTAGACCTGGTTACAAAAAATACTTCATTGGTCACCTCATTCTGAAGTAATTGCCTCATCTGAGGTGATAGAAAGGCTGACATAGAAAGGGCCCCAAAGAAATTGAGGAGAAAGTCCTTCATATCAAGTGGAAACCTAAGAATATCGAGTGACGCTGTAATCGCTGACTTTGTCGATAAGCGGAACTCTTCTTTAGCGTCTCAGTTTTTTCCCTTGTTTATAATGTCACCAGTCTCGGGCGTCGCTCCTAATTAAACGATAAATTACTCAATCCTATTAAGTTAGTGATTCATATACTGTCCTTCATCTTGAGCGTTTTGTTAATTTTCAGTGCTTTCTTTTTTCCTGATTTTTTTTTCTCACAAAAGTAGTGATCGTTATTTGAGTTTAGTTGCCATTTCTGGACCAATGTTTGCTTTTTGTACTCTACAATCATTCTTACTGTACGTCAAGATTGGTTCATTATTGTTATGACTTTGAAAAACCTGGTTTTGTTCACATAATTTAGCTTACATTCTTTTCAACTTTGTGGTTTCAAAATGAAGGAGCATAAAACCAAAAAAGTACAATTTTTACAGTTTTGATGCGTTCGTTACACACTTCCTTTCTTTTCTATACTAATTTACGGTTATTTTGCTCAGAAACTTTCGTTTTTGTGTAACCGATTTTCGTCATCATTCAGTGACATAAACCTTGTGCAGATGAGTCCAAACATGTTTGGATCCTTTGTCCTTTGTGTGTCTGAATTCTCTTCGTTCTTTTCAATAACGCAAAAGTACAGGTCATTTTTTACTCTTGTCTATAGGGAGCTTCTGGGTTGTGAGTGGAAGCCGATTTTAATGCGAAAGTAAGGTGTATTAGTGTATCTTTAGCCTTCTTTACTTACAAGTTCTTGTCATAAATCTCCTTGCACGTTGAAGCTGTTGAGAGTAAGAGAATGATATTAGCCATATCGTACAGGGAACTTTAAAACTGAATCCAATTTTTGCCGTTGATTCAAGAATCGTGTACGGTACTGAAGACGACAAAATAGAGCCCTATCTCTGCAATAACACCGTGAGGACTACGTTTGACTTCATTTTTCGCATTTTCGGCTAGTTCCGCGTTGAATTGTCTGTGTCTTATTACAATTTTAAGAAGAGAAACATCAAGGACATGAAAACAAAATTTAATTGTGTTTGGTGAAGTTGAGTTGTCTTACATTACATTTCCTTTTCAAGGTGTTATTAGTTTAATCACATCTGTGTGTTAGAAAGGAATATAAAAATTCTTGAATTACCTGCATAAGGAGAAGGCTGTAGCAGTTTAATTAGCTGATCGAGCTTTTCATCGAGTTTCTTGATAGCATCGCTATAGTTACAGCGCCCTGTCCAATGTACTGATTGCACACAACTGGCTCACCATGCTCTTTTTTTGTTGTCTTAGTCGCATTCGCCGCGCATTCCGCGAAAATCACAAGGAAGGCTACAAAAAGCAAAAATCTCATTGCGGTAGCCGGCAAGTGCAATATTTCTCCAAATTTTCTTGAACAGAATGACTCATGCTGTAAGAGGATGTCTAAATTTATTAACCTGAGATTTGGCTTCTAGGGAGACTAGAAAATTTTCCAGTCGGATTATTAAGTAAATAGTTGCTATTTGAGACATTTTTGCCGGAGAAAACTTTTGTGGTGCTATGTAAAATACTGATAAAAATTTTGTGGAAAGAAAGGTGTAAAAACATTTTTAAGTAGAAATTAAAGTGCGAAGGCCAACAGAACGCTGTTTATCGCGTGTTTTGTCGATTATTTTAGCCCTGCTTTTAAGTTTTCCTTTAAAATATTAGCTGCATGATCAAAGGCGAGTTAGTAAATTTTCTTGAATAATCACCAGAGTTTGAAGTTTATTTCAAGTTGTTCAAAAGAAAAATCGACAACAAAAGAGCAGAAACTCTTACATTGAAACAACTGTATTCACTGCGCAATACTATAAAGAAAATTCTGAAATTATACTTAAAAGGCTATAATTATAGTTGTTTGCATTTGTTATTTGAAAACATTGAGATGTTATTGTTCCTCAACTTCCGTAACTACAACGTCATTCTTCCTTAGTTTTCTAGCCTTTGCAAATGTCTTAGTTACTCTTCAGCAGTTTCTTCAAAGTACCAACCCTGGGTATGATATCTTATCTTGAAAGATTCTCCTGTGTCGTGAGACTAAATAAGAGACACTGACAATAAAGAACTCAACCGAAATGACATTCCATGATAATCTGTGGTGAGACAAAATACTGTTTATTTTTTAGGGTATTTGCATTTTACTTTTCATAGTATAAACCTTGAACATTTTGAGGCCTTGAGCTTGAGGTTGGACGTATAATCAGTTTAGTTTTGTCTGTTGTCTGTTTTAGTACTAACATGTATCATGTTTTAGTGTTCAATTAACTTTATTATTGTACAGTGGAACCTCGTTATGACGAAGGACCAAGGGAATGGCACAGCCTTAACGCGGTTTGGTTATATCAAGGCTCTTCTTCATATATTTTACTGTTACTGGGTAAAGGAATCGTTTGTTAGCCCGAAGACTTCGTAATATATATAGAAGAGGTTCGACTGTAGAAGTATCTAAATTATTAAATAGTTCAGTTCTTTTGTATTGACTTACATTTCTATACAGTCATTCAAATGTAATCAGTTGAATTCACCAGACGCTCTCGTGTATAAGTATTTTATCAACGTGTCGAAACCCTATCTCGCCGATTTCTTCTCCTGTTGTGTAGCAAAACAAAAGTCAATTTGAAGCTGAAGCTTTTTTTTCTTTTTCAAGCTTAATCAGCAGTTGTGGTAAAATTAGCGCATGCACTTAGTCGCTCGGGTTCTAGAAATTGTAAGACGTCCATTCAACGCTCTTTCAAGCTAAGAATTTTCTCTGTTTGCCTCAGACAGATCAAAACGTTTTTTTACTCGGAAGTTATTGTAGTAAAGTGAGACCTAAATGGCTTGAAATTTGTATTGTAAATACGGAAGTTGATTTTGCGAGTTTAATATTCCAGTCATTAATTTATTTAAAATCAGTTTGTGTTATCAGATACCTTTCATAAAGAGGTAAAACTTTTCTTTGTTCTGTGTGTAGTAAAACTTTGTTTGAGCTGAAACAATCGCTTTTTTCTCTTTAATTTTCATAAAGAAGAACAGAGAGGAGGAACAAATAACACGTACAGCAAGTTCCATCGCTTTTGATTTCCAACGTAATTGTTTTGATTGCGTTTAGTACATTTTAACGTGTTTCGACCATTTCTTGTTTATGAAAGGTTGATTCGAGATCTGAACGGTTAAAATCGATGTGAGTATATATTTCTTGTCGGTATATTTTCTTGAGTAGCACAAATTGCGTGATGTTCAGTTTTTAGACGAACCACAATTCAGTAGACGATAGTATAAATATAACAACCTACGTTTACATTGAGAATGAACGCTTTCACGTTGGTTTTTCGAGTGGCGCACAGAAATTTACAGTCAATTCCCTCCAAGGAGGACACCTTTGCGACCGGCACCAAGTATCCGTCTTAGAGTAATGTCCGTCTTATAGAAAGTCAAATAAAAGGAGTAAAGAAAGGCAGGGACCAACTCTAGCTGTCCGTTCTCATAAATACCGACTGAAAGAGAAGGAGAAAGTGTAATTTGCTGATTACAACTTACCAAATCCCTGTATTTCGTGCGCATTCATTTCGTTACATTTTGTCCTTATGTTCGATTAAAAACTGTCTCAGAAACTGTCGTCATCTTGAAATAACAGACGTTCGCGGAGAGCACTCCCTAAAGCAGATATTTCTAAAAGCCCAGCTCTATTGTATCATAGTCAACGGCGGAAACCAAAAGTTTTGACTGGGAAACTGCCCACCTACCCCTCCCGTAAGCCAACATTTTGCCCTAAGTTCGAAATAAGTGTTAATGTTGGCTTAGGGGAGGGGTAGGTGGGCAGTTTCCCAGAAACGTGTAATAATCCGAAAATGTGAGCTCAAACTCAAAGCAGTAATTTGTATTCAGGTGCATGCTATTTGTTTTGGAAGGTAAATAAAGGAGCGAGGCTCCTCTACAATATATTGTTTTCTTCAGAAAAGTTTGAAGCTGTTTTAGAACCTAAATAGCCTAAATGTTTTGCTAAATTTAGTACCATTTATGTAAAGCCCCATGCAAACGGACGCGACATTGTTGGACGTTATATATTGCGTCCGTTTGCACACTGTTGCATGTTGTTGGATGTTGTGGCGCAAAGTCTGGGCCAACTATGTTGGAAGTTGTTGTATCCGTTTGCACGTAGCTAAAGAACCTCTTTAGGCTAACTTGGAAAAATGCTGGTTCTTACTCGCAGGTTTTTGCTGAATCTGTTTTTCAGTCAGTGATTTTTTTGAAAGATAAATTAAGAATTTTTGTTTACTTTGGGCACACTTAGAGCTGCGATTGTTGATACGTTTGCTTTTGTATCTTTCAGGCTGTCTATCAAGAATTGTGTAAAGATTACAAGGTCGAGATGCCTCAAAGCAAACCGCTATCACCAGGGGAGATTCTGGGATGCACTGCTCCAAAGATAAAGGAGAAAGATGCATTTGTGTAAGATATGATGTTGATACCTGCTGTGTTGAACTATGTAGTGAAAGTTGTTAAAGTATAATGACATTTTCCTTTTGGTTAGCAATGAATTGTTTTTATCGATAGGTATTGTGTCCGATTTAGACCAGTTAGTGAAATATTACGTTCAGTAAGGTCTCTTTTGAAAGTGCCTTCCATTTTACCGTGTGCCATTTCAGTTAAAGATCTGGTTGGTAACCTTTAAAACGGGGGTCAATTTAATAAAGCTTTTACAGATGTAACGGGGGTCAATTTAATAAAGCTTTTACAGATGTAATTTACAAGTGCAGCTAATGTTTTCACACTCTAAAACAATAGCTACACTTGTAAATTATACTTGTATAAAATTGACCCCTGCAAGCAAATCACCCCTGAAAGTGAATGTACTTGTATGCAGATTGCCGCAGAAATCGAAAAGATTTCTATAAAGAATTTTACTCCAAATGTTAATTTTTGCATTTAATTCCTGTAGCTATCTTGGAGACGGGAGGTTTCATTTAGAAGCTGTGATGATTGCTAACCCATCCGTGCCAGCTTACAGGTTAATAAACAGTATACATGTCTTTACAGCGTAAGCTAATACAAACAGTGGACACGAGTAGAAACATAGTCCTACCATGCATCAGATTCTTTGTAGTAGCAACTGTAACGTAGCGCATCGGATTAGTTAGCTAAAACGACAACAGGTTTGTCCTGGCTAGTTTTAGAACGATTTGCGTATGACCTTGAAAAATGGTTTCGGTAGGTGTTCGTTATTTGCTTTATCAGCCAGTGGATGATAAGATCAAAACATGGACTCTTCGTTTTCCCGCCCAAAAAACCCTAATGTGGAGCAGGCATTGTTCGATTGGCCAATCGTGTTGCAGTATGACGTCAAGGAGAAGTATCGATTGATTTATAGAAAATTATCGGGCATTCATTTTAAGGTCATACGAAAATCGCTCTACCTCTGACTGGCAGTTGAAAATGAGAATCCCCAGTGTGATTTTCAGTATACTTGATTTGCCCAGTTATTTGAAGGCCGGGATTCGTGATTTTAAAGCAAAATAGAGTGAGATTCTGGAAGGAAAGTATGCAAGGGATGTGGGATGCGGAGAATAACCATCAGGATTACGGGATTGAGCGGAAATTTGGGTGAAGATGACGGGAATGAGGAACCCTATTGGAGACCTTTGATAATGTGGATGTTGGTCAATAGACCTATCGGACATTGCGCTGAAGGGGTGTATGGACAATTGTGCATAATATACAAGGCGAAGCTGCTTTTTGCCGGTTCACCTGCGCGAAAGGTCTATTACACAACATACAAATTCCAAACAGCAATCGCTCTGTCATAAAAGATATTGTTCATCGTAGTATGTGTATAAAGGGTTTTCTTTATCGTTTGTCTGACCGTAGTCGGATCAAAACCCTCCAACCATGAGTGAGGTTCGTGATACACCAATCAGTAGCAACCGTGGTGGTGCTAACAGTCCCACTTCGTGGAAAGTCGACACTATCGCTTGATAAAGACCTGCACTACGCAGTCCAGACGTCTTGATCAATACCTAAGTGACTATCGTGCTTCAAAAGATAAGCAAAGCGTTTTGAACAATCGTTCTGTGAGAACGCTATTTAAGTTTTTGGATTGGAGGGGGCGTACTAATTCGTGGAAGGGTGCTTATTCAAGGGGGCTCTAATTGGGACATTTAGGGTATTAAAACAGCTAAATTAAACCGATAGCAAATTTAAACTGCAATCCTTTTCATTTATTTTTCGTTTAATTATTTACCTATTTATTCACTTGTTCATATTTCCCTCTATTTCAGATACGATCCCTACAGCAAAATTTTTTCCCGTGAATATTATGACATCGATGCCATGTTCAAAGCAAGGAGAGACGCGATAAATGCTGCGTCTAAAGCCAGGAAATTTGGCCTCATTCTCAGCACCTTAGGAAGGCAAGGCAGTCCCAAGGTCTTGGAGGTAGCTAGAAAAATTGTAAAAGTTTCTTGCAATCACTGAAGAACAAGTCAATTCCCATAAAGTCCTTTTTTCGATCACCACGTCTCAGAATGAAATGATAGTAGCGTTTACTACTAATAGCGTTTACTAATACTCCTCTATAATTATCTTTTATGTAGATATTTGCCACCCTCGAGGGTATGGGTTTTGAAGTCGTGTTTTTAGTCGTTTTGGACGGAAAATGACGGGTATATGTTTTGCCCATTATGGTCTGAAATCGTGAACCGTTTTCAAGGAAATCACGAGAGCCTTTAAACGTGTTTGTCTTTTAACCTCCAAAAGAATAAGAAAGATCAGTGTCAAACTGCCTCGTCCCCAGTCGCTTGCGATCACTGGGGGATATTTGAGTTAATTATTAAGGAAAGCGGGGACGAAGGGAGTGATGGGAAGGGGAGAAACTCCCCACTCGCGCTCTGCGCTCGTTCCCATCATCCCTCTCTCGCGCTTCTCGCGTGGTCGCGAGTTCCCGATCCCCAATCCCCACTTAGCCTTGGGAAAGCCTGTGGAGGAGGCAGAGAGTGTCAAATACTTTTAAGTAACAAAAGGTACTTCACTTGAATAAGAGAAACCACTTGCTTAACCCTTAAAGTCCCAAGAGTCAGTGACCAAAATCAAATTTCTCCAAACAATAACAATACATAATCAGGAGGAAATGTTGTGAGAATTAATAAAATCGTCACGTGATGTGAAAAGCTTTGATCCACAAACAAGTTCTCTGAAGATCAGTCTGGAGAATTTGTATTTGGATATTGGAGCTTAAAGGGTTAACTGTAGTTACTTTTTAAAACCTCCTTACTAGTCGTCCTCGGCTAGTTCGGATGTGTCGTCGCCCGTCAAGCATGGCGGGAGTGTCGCCCTCGGTTCCAAGCCTCCTGTACTCGCTCGGATAGCGCGATTTGGCCTTCAGGCCAGGGTTGTTCAAAAGATGGATAGAGCTATCCAGCGGATAAATCAGTATTCATTGGATAAGTATTAGGAAAACCAATTGCGCTATCCAGTGGATAGAGATATATCCGGTGGATAGCTCTATCCACCTTTTGAACAACTGGGGCCTGAAGGTTTGTTGTGGTTAATAACTAAAGAAAATAAATGTTATTTGCTTTCACTTACTTAAATTTATAGAATTTGGAGCAAATGTTTAAGAAGGCAGGACTCGAATATGTGGTGGTTTTGATGTCTGAAATTTTCCCAGACAAACTGCGATTGTTTGAAGATGTTGATGCGTAAGTTGAAAATCCTTGTTCTTTTGGCCTTTAACTGAACATTTTCTTGAAGACTACAAGAAAAATGGTCTCATTTATGTGATTCTTGCCCTTATATTTCAGGTTCCATTTAAATGGAAGGGTAACCGTCATGTAAGGACGTGTGAAAAGTTTGCTCTCTTTTTCGTAAAGAGGGTTAGCCAGAGGGCTATCTTGCCCCTAAAATATTTTAAGACGGAATCCATCAGGAAATTGAGTAATTTTAATTTTCAGTGGACAAAGAGCTTGTACCAGAATAATCTAAACGATATTGCATAATTTTTTACATTTTTCAACGGCTATAGCACCAAAGAAAATTTCTTATGAGAACCCGAGTAAACAAATTTCAAATTTCACAAATCAGTGACATCTTACACATGAAATCTTCAGAATTTTACTTGTGTTTTCATAATTCTTGTGAGAGTTGGCCTTTAATTTCCTGGTGGATCCCGTCTTAACTTGAATTTGACTGCCGTGATCAATCTACACAAGCTAAGCTTCCAATCCTTGGAGGATGACCCTACCTCACCATTTAATAGCCCTCTAAAGGGAGAACACCTTAACAAACAGATAGGATAACCCCTTCCTCTCTAGGGTAGCTTACCTTTCATGTAAGCGAGCCTTTGAAACAGTAGGAGAGGGTCACAGCCTTCAACATCAACGGGTCTTAAACTTGAGCAGTTTGGAAACAACCAGAAATGAAATTGGCTTCTTTACCCGTGATTCATATTATTTATTCACTTTCATTTATTCTGAGCCCTCCGTTTGCTGGTATGTTTATTGGATGAAAGCTCGAAATGTGTATTTGTCAGAGCGGAGGGCGAGGGGGTGGGGCAGGAGCTCGACAATACTCTTCCCCTCCTCCCTAGTGCTTGTTTTGCTCTCCTTTTCTCAAGTTTGCGCAGAGAAAATAGAAAGCCAATGGACAGTCTAGAATCGGAATAAGCGTTAAAATTTTTCAGGAGACGTGACATGCAATAAAGTGTACTAAACAATAGCAGACGAAGGATACACTTTATTGTATGCAAAGTTCTGTGGTTGTGTTTTATTCTCACAAACACGTGTCATTTTTCAGCTGGGTCCAAGTTGCCTGTCCAAGATTATCGATTGATTGGGGATATGCGTTTCCTAAACCTCTTCTTTCTCCTTACGAGGTACGTAACCCGCTCCTTTATTTAAGGACCTCCTGCGGTCAAATACTTGCCATATATAGTATTGTTAAGGGAGATCACCCGCCTCGTTCCCGTTCCCTCGCTCTCTCCTACTTGTCTACTCGTCCCTGCACGGCAGGGAAGAGGAGGAGAGACCCTGGGAACGAGGTTGGTTGGTCACGTGGTCATTATGATGTTAACGTATGTTCGAGTTAGGGTTAGTTTCCGTTTGGCTTCGGAGCAAAGAAAGACCGAGGAACGGGATTTTCGGTTTTGGCCGTGCGAGAAATGAAACGAGAGCCAAAAAATGAAAGAGGGGAAGGTTTCCTTCCTCTCTTCCCCACACCCTCTCCTCTTACTCGCGCCATTTTTCGTGGGGTCTTCGACTCTCGCTCCTCGTTCTTTGCTCCGAAACAGCAAGGAAACGCTTGCTACGCAGGCTAATGTTCGACTATGTAGAGAAGTTTTGGAATTTCCCTCGACCGCATTAAAGCATCCGACCCGGCCAGCCTGCAATAAAGCCGCACTCAGCGCTTTCGGTCGCTGAAACGTTTCGTGGTCGTATCAGCGGGTTTTGCCGCATTTTTCACTTCAAATTGCGTATCAAAATGTTTCAATAGTTTCGATCACCGCCGAAAATTTCATTTGTATGTAGAAGAGAGGAAAACTGGACAAGAACACTGAGAAGATTCGCTCTGACGAAGGGCTAGCGCCCGAAACGTCAGCTTTTCAATCTGTTTATGGTGGTAAATTGTATGAGTCAGTTGATGGAGTTGATAAAACTTCTTATTTGCCACTTTAGAAACGAGAAAGGGACTGGAACCAAAATGTACCCCGCTATTGTTTCTGGGATCGTTGCCGCTGAGGCACCGGTCAGTTTCCCAGTCTCCATCTCGTTTCTAAAGTGGCGAATTTTCACTTTTATTTCACAGGCATCAGTTGTTTTGCAACAGATTGAATGGCAAAAGGATTACCCAATGGACTTTTACGCGAATGCAAGTCTTGGATCATGGACTGTGAATAACGAAGTCAACAGACAAGCTACTGTTAGTAGGAGAAGGAAACATTTACAAACTGAAAAACTGACTTCTGAACAAAAAGGGGCAAACGTTGAGAGCAAGGACGACTGCAGTGGAGAACGCGGCGATTGTTGTGGTAAATGTCATCAAGAAAATTCACAGAAGTTAAACAAAACGGAGAAAATACATCAGCAATAATTGTAACCAGTGGAATTTTTGTTGAGAAACGCTACCGGTGCTTGGCTAAAAAGCGATTTCAATTCAGTGTTGCAATGCAAAGCAAATTTGCAGTGAGTAATCTAGCCAGTTGTTGCAATAGGTGATTGAGAATAATGAAGGCCTGGAACTGGTGTTAATCTCTTTTTTCCGTACCTCTACCGTCTCGCGCCTTCATTCATGCGTGTGGTCATTTTTGGCGTGTCTCGCGCGTTTCGCTCGACGGACTAAAAACAGAGAGACTACTCGTAGCCGGGGACAAGGCACTAATAGTAATGCACAGCCGTGTAAAACTGGCTCGTATCGCTCTTACCTCTCGGGGCGGGAAGGAGGGGGTGGCTTTATCTCTTTCATAAGTAAACGAAATAAGCGCAGTCGGGAAAAATATCGACAGTCTTTCAAATCCTTGAGTTCTGTCAAAAGATTAATTGAAAAATTTCTTTACGTGTATAGACGATTCATAGTAAGACGCTTTTGAACTGGTACACTTTCTGGATTGAATTGCTTACGAGCATGATGAGAGAGAAGACGCAGTTGAGACTCTTATTTTAATACCCACCCCATAGGCTCTAATGCCACATCCCCATTGGTCCATTTCCCCTTCAGGGTTCGTAGAAAAAACGACTAAAGCTAAAGACGGCTACACGGTGAGTAAAGCTAATATTGTTTTGAAGAGGTTTTACCAACTGCGCTGTACTATTTCCTCAGTTTGTATTCTCCGATGGCAGATGCGTTTCCCAGACGCTTTCCACACCGCCCTGAAAAAATGTTGGGGGGGGGGGGGGGGGGGTGAAAAAAGAACGCCCCAATCTCCACCCCTTTTGCTATGCTCCAGTTCGTTTAGGTTTTTTGGAACTCAAAATGTCGGTTATCTCGGCAAACAAAGTACCCGCGAGGTCCGAAGAAAACATCGACCTGCTTTACAGGCCATAATGTACCCTTCCCAGCTATTTTAATAGGATATTGATTGTTTTTCGTGTGCCATATTGTGTTCCTTCAATTAAATGAAAGGTCTTTGAAGGATTCGTTTTTTCTTTATTGGAAAAAGACCAACATACAACTGAAGCGAACAACAATGTCATATTTTAGGATAGCTTTTGCTGTTATAGTTCGCGAGCAAGCTATCTCTGCTCCGGGACAGAGATCTTATACTCGAGTGCCTCTTGCCGCAACTCGTCTTAAGGGACTGGTCATTATTTATCGCCTGGGGGAGGGGGCGGAGGATTTTAGGGGGGATCACTTGATTTATGGGAGAACAAAAGGGGGGATCAGTCGTACCTGAGAACCCAAAAGGGGGGATCGCTGAAAACTTTAAAAGGATTCAGAGGGGGGACCTCTCAAATTTGGTTGGAAAATGAAGAAATGGGAGGGGAGATGCGAAAGTCATCAAAAGTTATTAGGGGGGGTCATTCAGTGAAGTAACATTCAAAGGGGGGATGGGCTAGATTTCACCTTGTTTAGCCCAAATCTTCGCCCCCGCCCCCCCCCCCCCCCCCGGATAAATAATGACCGGTCCCTTACAGTGCTTGCTCGCCGATTATCGTGCCGGTTATTGGCTCTCACTTTCGAGGCAGAGGAGACATAAGAAATTTGAACCCAGACCAGCCACTATGGCCAACCAAACACTGTGGGTCCTGTAATCGCTTAGGTGGACCCTTGTAAATTCCGTCATATTTCACACCATATAATTCACCATCTGCCATAAAGAAAAGATGTTTAAAGTTATTCCATCCAACCCCCCCCCCCCAATCGTCGTGCACTTTCCAAGCAACTTCTCATCTGTAAGAGAAGGAGAGTTCCATTTATACAACGTGTCGTTTTGCACGCCGTAGAGGGATCCCATTGAATCAAAGAAGAGGGACTGGAAATTGGCCCATCCTTTCTTTCGAGGTACTGTGACAGCCGATGCAAGCCAGGTATCGTCGCTATTGGCTGGTGGAGCCCCTTTGTAAAGCTTGTCGCCCTCGACACCATATAGCATCCCATCTGGATCAAAGAAGAGAAGCTTGAACGAATCCCACCCTGATTTTCCAATAAGCGTGGCGTTACCAATCCAGTTCTCTGATGAGCTTCGAGAGGGAGGCCACCCTTTGTAAAACTTGTCGTTTAATACACCATAAAGGGTGCCATCTGGGTGGAAGAACAGATGTCTGAAGTCTTCCCATCCTGTTGTACCTATTTCACTTGCTGATGCCATCCAGCAGCCATGGGCGTGTGAAGGTGGGGTATTAGCGTAGAGTTTACCATGAATTACGCCGTAGAGCTCCTTGCTAGACATGACGCTGTAATAGAAAAACAAAAACAGTAAACAACCTCTAATTATAAAAGTCGGTGGATTAAAAGTCAGTCCAGCAGAAACTTAAAAACATTCTGAATGAATTATGTTTGTTGGCAAGGTTTTTCAAATATAATCTTGGCATAAACATTAAGTAACACTTTCTATAAACTGGAAACAGGATGTTGTTTCAAATACTGAACACTAAAGTTATGTAGACAACAATGTTTATTTAGGGTTCTATAAAGCTGATGTGATACAGCTTTTAAAAAGCAGTCACCACCTTCTCCAACATCTAGTGCTTTTCTGTTTAACTGAAACAACAGGGGCACCCAACGACTGCGTTGTTTTCTGTAAAATATCCGTTCGGAGAAGCAAAAATTCCCTAGAATTTTCTGTAGCTCCCATTATGACAGTACAATTTTCGAAGCATATCTAATAAATCTCCCCACGATTTTCTAAAGGCCCGTTTACACGTTAAAAGAGAAGGAACGGCTCGGTTAGAAACAAATACCGGTTCCAGACGAAATCTCCTGTTTACACGTACAAATTCTGTAATGTGCCCGACCGAAAAAGGCACGGTACTTGAGAGCCCCTTGGAACGGGTACTGGACCGTTTACACGTTTTCTTCGAGACCGGTAACGATAGAGCCCGCGATAATTAAATAAAACTGCTTCGATTCGTTGTTCATATGCGCTTACACATACAGTAGACTGTGCGTATCTCCGACAATCATGGATGCAGGTTTACAAGCACTTTTCTGGTTTGTTCTAAAGAAGAGAACACGAAATTCACGTTTGACAGCGCGTGCGATTCTTCAAAGAAGTACTTCTGAGATAATGTACCAAATTAGGAGAAAAACAAGGCTTACGGTTCTCCTATTAACAGCCCTTGTATTGTGATGCGTTTTTTTCCTTTTTTTTTTGGCGTTTTTTTTTTTCAGAAAAAACGTAACAGAACGGTACCGAAAAAGGGCGAGAGTTTACACGTTGAAAAGAAAACAAAAATGTAGGGTACGGAACCGTTTTTTGTCGGTTCCGTTCCGAAAGGGGTCCATAGCCGCCTATGGACCTTTTTAGGAACGGAACGGACAAAACTGGAACGGGTCAAGTACCGTTTACACGTCAAATTTTGTCGGAGCCGTTCGTCTTTTTATCCGAGCCGTTCCAATTTTTTTGGTCGTGTAAACGGGCCTTAAGTTCAATTTTTCTTATTTCAGTCCCAGGCTATTTTCCGTAGAAAAAGGAAACCTAAAATTTTCGGATTCGAAAATTGTGATAGAGAGAGGAATCAGAAAAATTCTCATTCTCGTAAAACTTAAAATTGCATCTAAAATTTTCGATAAATACTACTGAAGCCCTTGTAATTTCGAAAAGACTCAAGTTCCCCTCGGATGACCGAACAGATACAAATTTTATAGCGCCGCTTAGAATTCATTTCTAGAGATCTAAAAGTGCTCTGGATAGCCTAAAAAGTGTTTTCAATGCATTTAGGAGGAAACCGTAGTTATAGGTGCCCCTGAGAAAACCTAGTTTCTAGCGTTAAAACCACGGAAAGAAAATTAACCACCAATGCATCCTGTTCTCTAAAATTGGTATTGGCCACAATGCTTTGATGTGATGGCCCTGGATTTTTTTTCACCGTCACCACTTAAAACAAATGATTCTATTGGATACACAGTAACGTTAGATTTGATACTGTTCTATCTTTACTAATATTATCTTGTCCATATGTGATCATATGTATCCACAATGGTGACTTATTATGCTTTACGTTTTCAATAATTATATACCAAAATTCAGAAATTGGTCTTTAATTTTACTGCACTGAATTAAAGTCAAGAAGACTGAAAATTCCCCTGATTTATCACAGCTTTGAAACATGTTTGATCAACAGAACATAAAGATTGTAACACAAATTTGTGCATACGCGCGCCGCCATAGCTATGGTTCAGTTATGATTTAATCGTGGGGGAGGGGCACTTCCTTATAAGAGGCTAATGGGGATGTGCCGCTGGATGGGGTCGCATTTTCACGACCGGATTGACTATAATGGAGTCGCATTTTTAATAGAGTTACTAGAATGGGGTAGTACATTTTCGGATTTTTTGAGGTGAGACAGTTCTTCTCATTTGCGGCTAGCAAACATACCTGAATGTTTGCACTGTAGATGAAGAGTAAAGTGTTCTTCATTCAACCTAAAATAATGGGTCACTTCATAAAAATAGAAGTGACTAAGTTGGGATCGCGAAAATTACATATTTGCCCAAAAGTGACTAAGATTGGGTCTATAATTGGCCACAGAATAGACTATAACGGGGTAGGGGCTCTGAGAGGCCAGCGGCACATCCCCAGCAAAAATTAACCCAAGTACTCCCCCCGGGCATGTAACCAAAGACAGGTCGGTTTATTAGATGCAACAATAACGTACAACAAGTCTGGCATTTCATTTAATCTGCGCTCAGTGGTATCCCAAAGCCATAGAGCCCACAGTAGGCAATGGGTCTTATTGATGTTCATTAATTGATACAATATTTTGTTCTCTTGAAATGAATTGAAAGTAGGCACTTTTTCACAGAAATAATTCTAAACAAGTAGTGACAACAAACGAACCAGATGTTGAAATACTTTGGACACTGCTTGTTCTAAAAAAACTTGAATTTATAAACTTGGGGAAAAAAGTATCTTCAACTCTTCTTCTGTTGAACGTGTACAAATTTAGAAAATTAAGATAATCTCTATGAGCAAATATGTCAAATTTTCATTTTCAACAACACTTACTACGAAAGTTGTTTGCGAATCCAATTGATTTCTTGTGTTTCCGTGTTCGGTTGCACACCGAATTCTCGTTGTCATATAACTGCTTTAATTCGCAACTGAGTTTAAAGTCACAACTGCGTCTATTACATCGTAAACTGTGATTGGTCTTAGGATATGTCATTAGTTCCTATTTATTATTCGGATAATGTTACCTCTTTACCAGCTGTTTAGAACTAATTTTCTCTGTACCATTTTGTTTTTGGTTACGGCTATGCTACCCCTTGGACGAAATAATTATATATTTGAATCAAAGAAAGACTATCGTCAACTCGTGGGTACGTTGTTTAGAAAATAATCAATTAGTTATCACCTCTGCTTTTTTCCCACAGGAAATTTTAGGAAATGATAGAAATTCAGATTATAAATATACTATCCTTGTTCTGGAAACACAATACTTTTCTTGCTGCACGAAATGCCGATTAAAAAAATGGACAATTTCCGTGTTTTATACCATAAGCCGATCTTGCGACCCCTCAGTCTCTTGGTTTGCTGTCTACAAAATGTGTAACGAAAGTGTAAAAGACAGGTCACTTTTCACAGGTCACCACGATAGAGATAAATGAACAGCATTAAAACTGTCTCCTAGCCCTAATCTCTTAACAAAATGCTCTATTAGATCGAGGGGAATCTGTGTGGTTTGGTAATTTATCGATGGAGCAATGACCTGCACTCCTGACCTGTGGAATGTGACCCGTACTTTAGACCCGGCAGTAAACGAAACGACTAACGAAACTGTAACGCGAACAAAATAACCCATTTTTTCAGAGGTTTTCGATGGGTTTTGATGTTCTAACGACAAACACATCTCCTCTGGACCCTGTGGCCATACTTAACCGATTGAAAAAACGACTCGAACCAATCGGATGAAATTTAAGGCTAATTGAAATCAGGTTACTGGCAGTAAAAAACAATGTAAAGACATTTCATGGCAATGAAAGAACATACTCCTCCGCGAAATAGGACGCAAAACATAAGCTTATGTTTTCTTATCTCGATTTCGGCTGTTATTTTAAAGCTAATGCTCAAAATCACATCCATTTCCCCCCGTGATCTTAAGGAGTCCTTATAAAGAAGAAGAAGAAGAAGAAGAAGAAGTGCCTTTATTTATTATACATTCATTCATACACATAACCTACTACAGTACTACAAGGTATGAAATCAAGCCAGCGTCGAAGTTGAAGGAGTATAGAAGAGCAAATGCTCATCTTCTCGTCAAGTTTAACGCCTGGACGAGTCAAAGGCTCTTGAATCGTACTAATGTGAAAGATTCCTGCGTGTCTTAAATTTGGTAAGACCTCTATCCTCTGACCGTGCTGTAGCGCACGATGCACGCTCTCGGGGAGGAATTTGATGCCACCGAACTTCGGCGAGCGCGTGCTTCTTTGGAAACGATAGATCTTCGCGCTCTCGAATTCGGACCCGATTAATTACGAAAACGTCTACTACGAGTGAGCGAGTGACTCATTTGCATATCCCTGTCCCTGCAATAACTCGAGGTACGCTCACGCGTACCCACGAGTTAAAAATCTATGTATTTTCCTGTAATTCGTGATAATTCACACGATCTTTTGATCTTTTGAGATCGTGACACTAGTCTTTCTGTTGTTTTCTACGAAATATCTTTTTTGACGTCATGGATCACGTTTCATCTTTTACATGTTACAGATCATGCGGACACCGAAGGGACAGAGCGAGGTGTCCGTATTAGAGAAGTGTCCGTATATAAGTGCTCACTACGATAACGTCACCTTTCTGACTCCAAACCTCTATAAAAACCAGGCTTACACTCGTCTTTAAACTGCATTTAGCTTTATTAATCCAAAGTACAAAGACACTGTCTTTCAGAAGCCGCTACAAATCACTGTTTTAAAACTAAACGAGCTACAGCGCAACGCTGCATGTAAAAAGTTGTAACGTAAAGCACAATTCTGAAAGCGTCTTTCGCTATTTTGCAAGTGCAGTGAGCAGTGGCTAGAGTACAAAATGTAATAGAAAAGATCTTATTTTATTTATTTATTTACCAATTAAGTCTTCACTCTCAACAGAGTATTGCAGACTGCTTTAAATAATAATAATAATAATAATAAAACTGTGAAAGGTTTGAACCCAGGAGTCATTTCAAAAGTAGGTTGAGTTTGATCGTCCGGGTTAACGTAGTCCTGAATAGGACTGTTGTCGACAGCAGTCCTATTCAGGACTACGTTAACCCGGACGATCAAACTCAACCTACTTTTGAAATGACTCCTGGGTTCAAACCTTTCACAGTTTTACGTTCACTTGGACGACAGAGCGAACGACTTGCTAACGACTACATCAGTTACGCAAGTAACGTCAGACGAATACGACAACAACTCTGGTTCAACCATCGCTGCAAAGATCTTGGCCTTGTTCCGAGAGGACTTAGACTTAAGTCTCCGTTGAACACACAAGAGGCCATTCAAATCGTCAAGGCCACCTGTCGACGATTGATCCGAGCGCGGATAAACGACTGTCACAGAAGACTCAGCTACTACAACAACAAACTACAACATCGACTTGACAAACTCAAACAACTTTTACCGACTAGCTTACTTAGTACTATACAGACTATTGCGGACAAACGCGCTGACAAGACAACTGAACAGCACCGCGCGAAAACGAAACTGAAACTGACACGACTGCAAGACACAAAAAACGCTAAACGACGTAAACCCGACGAAAACTGGGTCAGGAATATCTCTTCCCGTCCCTTAGACGAGACCGAAACACAAGTACTTTCTTACAGACTTAAACACTCTGTGACGCCGAAACAAATACCTACGGAGGCTATTGTATCTAGCGTTGAGGCCGTTCTGTCTCGCCAACACGAGCTATCAGAATCGACCAAGGATAACATCAGAAGTAGAGTGACCTCTACCTTACAATCAGCCTCATTACCAAACAGTAACTTGACTACTGACGAACAGAGAGCTCTTAAACGACTGAAAACAGACCAGAACATAGTCATACTGCCCGCAGACAAAGGACGAGTGACTGTTGTTATGGACAAGACAAGCTACAACGACAAAATGGACTCGCTTGTTAACGACAAACAGACCTACGAAGTACTCAAACGAGACCCGACACCCGCACTGCAACGCAAACTTAACAACAAACTGCTTACACTGAAGAAAACCGACAAGATCGACTTTCGACGTTACAACAGACTGAGGTGTAGTGTTCCGCAGCCACCCAAGCTGTATGGACTACCAAAACTACATAAACCGAACCTATAAACCTATGCGGCCCATAGTTTCTTTCTGTGGGTCCCCGACCTACTAACTGTCTAAATACTTAACTAACGTACTGAAACCACTGACGGAGGAATCTAGACATAAACTACAGTCTACTGAGAACTTTATTGACGCCATTAAGACGATACAGATACCGGACGACCACAAACTAGTGTCCTTTGACGTGAAATCACTGTTCACCAGTATTCCACTTCAATTGGCTCTAGACTGTACTGAGAACGCTATTAAGAGGCAATGTCCCTAAAAGCGTTCCACTCGATTTCAGACTCCAAAACACTTTTGCCTTATATTTATACCATCAATACTACTATCCATCCTTATAACTAAATTGCAGTTAGAATGAGGAAATAGTTTATTTTACTGTCATTCTCAGCATTTCATCTCTGAACGGCCGTTACCGGCTAAAATATGCAAATTTTAGACGCTATCATTCAGGTTTTTTAACGATCGTTAAAAGCTACTTCATGCCGTTAAAACCCAGATCATTTACACTCATTTGGAAGTATATTGCTTCTTCTTACTGTTCCAGTACGATTTAACCGTATTTCTCAGTAATTAGCAAAAACTGGTTATTTCTATTCTCGTAATTCAATTAAGTAAGCAAACTGCACCAAAATTTGCCTCAGAAACTTCACAAAATTCTTAAAAGTGGCACCTAACCTAGACCTAAAAACATGTTTTAGTTATAGATAAAGAGGTATTCTATCAATTTATGTAATAAAACTTGTGGCACAACGCGGTTCAGGATTAAAGTTTTCGACTCAAATTTGCATATTGATGCCGAATTTTCATTGCGTGACACGGGCTGCTTTGACAGAAAAACTTCTCGTCCAGTTTTCCAAATACTTCCCACATCCTCTATTTTCCAGCCAAAAACTAATTTATCTTTCTCCTCTTTCTCCTTAAATGCTATCTGTTGTTCAAAAATTCCGCAGGTGTACGTAAGATGCAGTTTTAAGCTTGATAAAATAGGTCAAAATACCGACTTATTCCAACATTCGTGTTAAAGTGTTCTTTAAATAGTCAAGATGGAGATTTCAAATTGCTTTTCAGAACCAAACCTCTTTTACTTTAAAATGTGGTCCAGGCTGAAGCAGTTGCATTAATTGCCCAGCATTTGATACGACTTAATCTCCATCATATTTTAAAAATGAACGTTAGATGCTAAAAAAGTAAATCTCCCACAGCTTCATTAAATATGCGCGAACGGTTCAGAAACTTTTGGACGAGGACTGGAATGCGGACCGCGAATAAATAGTTTGCTTTATTTGCTTTTCACTTAACAGGAACACATATTTTTATCTAATTTAAAGATCTTTCCTAATGAAATTCAATAAGATGGTTTCGTCCTGTCACTGTCTGTTTCTTCTGTCGAGAGTGGTCAGATTTATTCTACACGCTCCTTGGTCCACATTCCGGAGTCCAACGCTACCCTTTACACAGCCAGTTGGTGGCGAAGTTGGCACGCGCAAACACTACAACTCCATCATGAATTTCGAATCATGCAACTTTAGGAAAATAAAGAAAATCACGTGTGGAAGTTCGCGCGGTTTGTCCCAAATGGTAAAATTAGATGAATGTCAGGACACAATTACGACTCTGCTTGAAATCTCTCATCTATCAAAGTCTGGACTCAGTGGGGCGGAACTAATACTGTCAAGGGCCGGTCATTTTTGACTTTACGAAAGATCAAGTGGAGCAGATGGTAATTTGCCCACAACATCGGCATAAACTCGGAAAATTTTGACGGCCACCTCGTTCTTGCCAGTATCCATCGCATAGTGGACCAAGAAAGAAACATTGTAACGAAAGGCATGTAATTGGTTTGGAGACCGCAAAGAACATACAGTCGGTTTTTAAAGTCACCGTGGGAATAGGATTACGTAAGAATAGTCCAGTTTCGAATTAAAAATTACCGCTGAATATAAACATCAACGACACATTCATACAGGGTTAGCCTCGACGTAAAGTAAAATATTCAGAAATTCTGGCAAGCAAGTGTTTGAAATTTGAATATACACAATAGACAGAGTAATAAACAGCTCTTTTTCTCGTTGGAATTTGTGAATATATTACTTCAGATTGAGGCTAAGGCTGTAAAAAAATGCGTCTTCACTTCTTTAATTCAGCGGTTATAGCGAACTCGAAAATGGACTATTAAAAATCGTATGATAATTTAATTACCTAATTCTTTATCAAGATGAGTGTTTTTTTCTTTGAGAAGACAAACAAAAAAGGAAAAACATTTTGATGATAATGATAATGACGACGACGATGAATCTCAAGACCATGATGAACTCAGTAGTTCACTCAATCTTCTCTATTTAGCAATATGTGGGAAGTGTAGATGCAAACATAAGGAAGTGATGGACAAAAGTAGGAAATGGCTAAAGTTAGATCCTGATAAGGAGCTTACGGCTTAAGAAAATGGTAAACGATCGTTGTTGACGGTTATCTACCTCACCTTGTAGACGCCTGCATTCTCCATGTTGATGATGTAAAAAATTGATATCTGAACAAACCCCTAAAAGGTCTTGGGATATCTAAACACTTTTAAAAAGATCGGCATTTGGACCAAAGGTACACACCGGGTTTACTAAATTACGCGCTGCGGCATTTATCATTCCGATTTTGCGACTCAACTGCGGCCCGGCGTTTACTTAAAAATCGTCAGAGATTTATAAAATAATGGTTCCTTTTCGTGGAAAAGATGGACTTGCTAATTTTCGCCGTTCCGAACTACAAAACAATACTAGGCGACACTGTTTTAGGAAGAGTATCATGTTCGGGTTGCGTTTTTTTGCTTTCACGGTGGGGCTTAAATAGGGGCGGCACTTTATCGAGGTTGATGTAATCATTGCGTCCATAACGTATGTCGGTTTACTTAAGATGTCACTTTCCAAAAGTGCCAAAATGTTTTGTTTCAAACTCTTGGCGAACTGTGGTACAGTATTGACAAAACAAATTTTCAAGACGCCGCTTTATTCTATCAGGCTGCTAAAAGAAACTTTCGCGCCTGAGACCCCACAAACGGACAGGCTTGCAGATGCTAACTGGACGCCTGGATGTTGGAGTGGGGTTGGAAGTGGTAGTTCGCAGGAAGACGTACATACAGACGAAATTCCTGAAGTATCCGATGACGTCGTTGCTGATTTTAACGAGGGAATGGCGAAAATAGCTAGACATTCAAAAAGGGAAGACCTCATGCCACTAACATTCCAACTGTCCACGACATGGGAAGAAGCAATACCGGATGAAAGAAAACCTTGCATAGAGAAAGCAGCGAAAGCATGTGAAGTAATCTGCAGTGTTATAGCTCCGAACGACAGCGAAAAGCTTTTTCAGGAGATACACCAGCCTACCGCGAACGATCTTGATGAGCCAACAGAGGATCTTATTGCTTTGATGTCTGCATATAGAGATGCCATGACGAAGAATGTTAAGATTCAAATACTCAGCATCTACGCTTATCGGTATACCATGGAGCTGTTACAGAAATTCCACGAGCCTTATGAAAAGATAAGTTTGAAGACAAATAAAAAGAGCGAGATTGCATGCAAGGAAACGAGGGCCTGGGTCAAATGTCCCGAAAGTATTCAGCCATCGAGTACGTCTGGACACAAACAAAGTTGACCACTTTATAGATTTTGTAAACCGTCCTTATTTTTACCAAGATGTCGCCTTTGGGACTCGAACACTGACCTTAGATGGGGGAGGCAAAATAAGAATGCCCAACGTAATCCGGACCGTGACTAGATCGACCATAATTATGCAGTACCTTCAACATTGCAAAGAAGAATCATTTGAACCGGCTAGCCTCTCAACCCTTTTTCGCATTCTTGAAGTGAGAAAGGCTTCACAGCAGAAGTCTCTCAGTGGTCTGGACAACATTGCAGCAGAAGGGGTCGCATCTTTTGAGCTGCTATTGAGTATTCTAGAAGAGCTGAATCAGGCTGGTGCCGACAAAAGAAGAGTTTCAGAACTGGCAAAGAGATTGAACGATAGCAAAAGATACCTGAAGACGGAGTTTAAAGTGAACTGTTCAGCAGAGGAGAGTGAGTGCGCAGACCACTGCAGAAAATTTGCGTTAAGCGATCCAGTTGATCCATGCTTCAACCATCAGTGCTCACACTCACACAATATGGTGTGTGAACAATGCGAACAATTGAAGGCAACGCCGGACGAGATGGAAGAGAGTATAAAGAAACACTCCAGCCATCTTTACAGCCAAGAACAAAAGCATGATCTTCTTTACGATTTTGAAAGATCTGAGAATGGCATTTTTCTTTGGAAATCTCACGCCTTACGCTCTGTTAACCATGAATGCGCATTATGCCAGAAATGAACGGAATGAAAGACTGTTTCAAAGAGAGGAGTGGCTCACCAAGACCCAAATAATGTTTTTTTTTTTTTTTTTCACGCCTCGCTCCACGGCAGAGAACTCGCGGTCAGGATGCTACATCAAAGGAACAGACATTTGATATTATAGCAGATGAGAATGACGACATCGACGCCCTCATTAGAGACTCTGATCGCAAAAATTTGCTGACGATATTCAAAGCAGAATTGGACTAGAGCATCCAATAGTGTATGACACATATGATCTTTGCGCCTATCACAAGGAAGGAAAGCTACAGGCCTTCAATGTTGCAATGCTCAAGACTATTCTTCGGCACTTTGAAGTGCCTTTCCGAGCAAAAGATAGAAAGGCAGACCTTATTAGGTTGTTAACGAACGTCATCCAAGAATGCAACTGCTGAAAAGAGTCGACTGTGCCTTTTATCAAACAAAAGGGACAACAATATTTCTAATAGTAACTGAATCAGTAAGCTTTTATTGTGCAAGTCTTAATTAATTTTTTCTTTTTAATTCTTTGGCAGGTTGAGTTTTTTCGATATTTGTTATGTGACTTTTACGCGATGACATGAAACGGTGACGCTTAATTCGATAAAATATTTAAATAATCTAGCTGTTTTCTTATCAATCCGCCAATCGAACACTGTCAAGTTCACTTCACTCACTGTCCATCACGGAATAACCAAAGTTCGATATATCTAAATTCCAACTTGAATTCAAGGCTCCCTCTCAAACTGTCCAGACTGTCTCGGAATTCCCAGAAGAGACTAAAGCACAAAGAATAACAAACCCAATACAGACAGAAATATGACCATAAAGACTCATGCTAGAATTTTCATATATCGAACCTAAGCTATTGACAACGTGTAGCACGGCCTATCATATTTGCGATTAGTGGGTGGTTGATTCATCACGCCCTAATAATCTACTATGACCTACTATTACTAAAGTTGCTTAAGTTAAGGTTTCTAGACATTGACTGTACACATTTCACCGTTTTCAAGCGAAAATAGCAATCAGCTTAGTCGTGATGGGAATTCATAAACACGTAATTAAAATGTGGAGTAGACGGAAATAATTTCTCGGCTTTTGGGGTTTCACAATTTATCTTTAGGACTACCGTGTACTCTCGTTCCATACAGCGTAAAGGTCAATTCGTGAAGGACTTGCCCGCTGCAAAATGTAAATACTTAATTTTATCTGTAAAAAAATGTTCCCTTAAAACGCAATTGTTGTATGTCGAATAACGAACGTACGGAAGGGGAAGACTAAAAAAAGGCTAGTGGCAAAGGTAATTATTAAATTTAATGGTCTATACTTCCGTTCAGTTGTCCTGTAAATAAATAAGAAAAAAAGTTGCCTAATGGCATTTCTTATTACTCTTTAGCTAAATAATATCAATAATTATAACAAAATATTGCAACAAGCAAATGCGATGACTGACTTTCAGCTCCTTTCTTAAGTCTCGCCTTGTGACTATGCTTCGAATGAACCCACCAAATCGTGTCAATAAAACGATTTATTTAGTAAATAAAATTTAAAAAGGTTTGGCTGCTGAACTCTTAGGGATATAATTATGAAGATATATTTATTGGAAAAGGAAGAAGAGGAAGAGAAATATTTTTTTCGGTTAAAAAAGCATATTTTTCTTCCGAGCGGCAAGTATTTGGAGAAATTTACTGTCAAAGCAGCCGGTGTCACGCAACGCGAATTCTGCATCGATATGCAAATTTGAGTCGAAAACTTTAATTCTGAATCGCGATGTGCCACAAGTTTTATTGCACAGATTGATAGAATACCTCTTTATCTTTAACCAAAACATGTTTTTAGGTCTAGGTTAGGTGCCACTTTTAAGAATTTTGTGAAGTTTCTGAGGCAAATTTTGGTGCAGTTTGCTTACTTAATTGAATTACGAGAATAGAAATAACCAGTTTTTGCTAATTACTGAGAAATACGGTTAAATCGTACTGGAACAGTAAGAAGAAGCAATATACTTCCAAATGAGTGTAAATGATCTGGGTTTTAACGGCATGAAGTAGCTTTTAACGATCGTTAAAAAACCTGAATGATAGTGTCTAAAATTTGCATATTTTAGCCGGTAACGGCCGTTCAGAGATGAAATGCTGAGAATGGCAGTAAAATAAACTATTTTCTCATTCTAACTGCAATTTAGTTATAAGGATGGATAGTGGTATTGATGGTATAAATATAAGGCAAAAGTGTTTTGGAGTCTGAAATCGAGTGGAACGCTCTTAGGGACATTGCCTCTTAAGAACTCTACTGCTGAACTACCACTACCTACGGACGACATCATGGACCTACTAAACCTCTGTTTAACTTCGACGTATTTTCAGTACAACGGGAAACACTACAAACAGTTACACGGTACAGCTATGGGCTCTCCAGTTTCTGTTGTTGTAGCAGAAATTGTAATGCAAAACATCGAGGAACAAGCCCTAGCTACCTACACGCGAACTATACCCATCTGGTTACGTTACGTTGACGACACATTCACCGCCGTACACAAAGACGGAATCGACGATTTCCACGAACACCTTAACAGACAGAACGCGGACATACAGTTCACCAAGGAGATCGAAGAAAATGGTAAGATACCTTTCCTAGACTGCTTGGTCACTCGCAACAACAACAAACTACAAACGACTGTTTACAGAAAACCGACACATACCGACCGATTACTAGACCAGTCTTCGTACAACCCGACCTCTCACAAGGCTACTACTATCCGGACTTTGACGAGGCGAGCGCAACTAGTTTGCGATTCACCTAACAGCCTACAAGACGAGACTGATTATCTTTACAACGTTTTTAGTAAGAACAATTACAACACGGACTTTGTTAGACGGAACACCCACAGCAACACTGACATTCAGACGAACGTCAACTCTGGCCCTGTTACGACAGCTACTGTACCGTACATCAGAGGTACCTCTGAAACTATTGCACGTATATTACAACCTTACAATATACGTGTTGCACACAAACCCATAACCACTTTACGACGCCTGCTTACTAATGTCAAGGACAAAGACAAACCGGAGGACAGACAGGGAGCAGTATACAAGATCAAATGCTGCGACTGCCAGGCTTCTTACATTGGTGAAACCGGCAGAAACCTTAGCACGCGACTGACCGAACACAAACGAGCAACGAGGAATGGTGACGTCAACAATCACATTGCTGAGCATCATTTACAGACGAAACATCAAATTGACTGGGACTCTGCGACATGTATAACGTATTCTACAGACTACCATCAACGTCTTACTTTGGAAAGCTGGTTCACTAACTTAGAACAGACGCCACTGAATCGTAGCCAACAGTTACCAGCGCCGTACAAACGACTTATTGACGGGATGAAGCGAAACTAACTACTAGAGATCGACTGGAGAACTGACAATTTGACTAACAATAGACGACTGCTTAACTGTGACAATAGACGGATCGAAACGCGCCAATTACTGATTACGAGTCTTCATAGCCAATGACATCACGGCTTCACTGACAGACGACCAATGACATCTTGACTTTATTGACCAATCAGATCAATAACCAGAGTATATAATACCATCTACTGACGTGATACAACTCACTTTGACTCTGAAGATGACTACCGCACAGGTTGTCGAAACGTCAGTCACTGTCAACGACAACAGTCCTATTCAGGACTACCTACTTTTGAAATAATAATAAAAATGCCAACAATGAATACAATAATAACATAAAATTACTAATCAATATGTAAGATTACACAGGGATTGCCGAAATGAACATGGCGAAGTAGATGCTACAATTTCTGGTGCCTTTAAAAAGTCGGTTATGTTCCTCTGTACATCTTTTGCAAATCTTTGTTTGATATACAGCGACTGGGCTTTTGAAGTCACCTTGCACAGCTCATCAGACTCATCAGCCAGACGGGATTCACCCTGTGCAGATTCACCTGATCGGGATTCGGGATTCACCTGATCACCGCAGTGTCCGTAATAAAGAGGTTAAGGTTATATGAATTTACTCTCTGGGGCCGAGATTTAGAGTCCGTTGTCCCTATTAGAGAAAGTCCATATTATAGAGGTTTTCATTAAAAGAAAACACATGAGAATTTGTCGGGACATTGGAAATATAGAGGTGTCCGTATTAGAGAGGTCTCCGTACCGAGAGGTTTGACTCTAGCACTTATCCTTATCCTTGCATTCATATATAGGATATACCCAGGACAAATTTGCTTACCTCTTCCAGTACGCGTCCCGTCCAAACCGCCTTTCTTTCCACGTGTCAAAAAGTTGATATTTAGTCTTCCAGCGAGATTGCTTACCATGCGATTAAACGAAGTAAAAAGCCGGATATGAGCCCTAACTTCTTGCTATTACTCAACAAGAACAATTTAGTGATTTGAAAATGAAATTTGTTTAAGACGAATTCAGCCGCGGTTGACTGATATTTCAGATTTGCATTTTAATGAAGGTCAACTCGAAACTTCACGACCGTGTGTGGAATCACGACCTCCTAACAAGAGTCTGACAATCCAGCTAGAGATCGCTAAACAGTCTCCGCTCGTCAGGCGACTATTGTTTTTTATTTATTTATTTAGTCACTCACAAAACTTGCACAACAAGAACAAAAGGTGTTAATTAAATTATAAAATTAATGTGACAAGGAACCCTAACGAAGCTTGAAGCTTATATTACTAGGCTTCCTTAAAATTACTAGTGAACTAAATTCATGGCTGAGTGCAGAGTGAGTAAGATCAGAAAAGGATGTTACTAAAACGGAGAACGGGGAGCGGGGAGCGGGGAGCGGGGAACGGGGAACGGAAGTAAAATAACCAGTAGTCAGCGGTATCCTCCATAAACATCCAAAAAGATGGCCGATCAAGAACCCTGTAAGATCGATGATGGAGGAGCGTCGAAACAACACTTAAGGTGGCTATTTTACTAATGAACTAATTATGCTCATGAGGTGCTTGAAATAATACGGAGGTAATGACATTTTTCACCTTTTTACGTTGCGTTTTACGGAACAATTATTCTTGGGAAACAAAATATGCTCCAACAGCAGTTGAGAGAAGCCAATCGGGACAAAAACTCTCAAAGCACATGTACAGCCTTATTTGAAACTCAAGTGAAGCTATATTGAGTCTAGCCCACAAAGCAATGAACTACTTTTCCATGATAGATGACATACATCGAAGTAGCCAGGTAGCTTGCGTGCAGACTTCTCCTATTTCCTTTGATAGAGATGTCTGCTTGAAAAATGTTATTGACCATGTCATCACATAATTACTAAGACTACTTTAACAATCTGGTTCTGCTTTTAATATTATTAGATCTAATACACTGCATGCCACTAGATACGCGAACGATTTTCACCTTCCTTTTTGTAGAACAAACCTTCGTAAATTTTCTGTCAGTTTCCAAGGACCTACTTATTATAACTCTTTAGAAGATGATATTAAAGAATCTATTTCTCTCCACTCATTCAAAACGAAATTGAAAAAAAAATTTTATATGAATTATTAGTTATAAATCTTGTAGTAAATAATGTCTGATATTATTTTTATACTTATTGTTACATGTACCATACTTTATATTTTGTCAACTCAGTCTATGTAATTAGTTAATTTATACTTACCTTCATTGTATTTTACTTTCGATCCTGGCCTTACTGTTACTGTTAATTTAATTTTACTCTGAGGGAGCCCAATGTCTATAAGCCTCATGGTTTCTTTTTGGGCTTCCTCGCCACTTCCATTTACTTTTGTGTAACTGTCTTGTTTTATCGTTATTTGTGTTCTGTGGTAAATCAAATAAAGTGAGTAAAGTGAGTAAGCATTCACGATATTGAAGTGTTTCACTGATCCATGAAAATAAAATAATATCATTTTATTATTCTATTTTATTTTTTATTTAATGTGTTTCAGGTCAGTTCGCCCAGTATAGACCAGTATAATGACCCTAATGGAACCAAATTCACTCATTTTCCTCACCCTAATCAGTAAACTTCAAAGTCGTACAGTGGCCATTTGTCTTTCTGCAAAATACTCCTGACGACCCTTTCCTGAATCAAAACCATTGGATTGTATTAAATGCAAGATTCTCACTCACTGCAGATCCTCAATTAACCACCCCCCACCCCCCGCTAAGAATGAGATTCCAAACTCTTCCCTTTCTTTTGAAGAAAAATGAAAATTATCTTAAAATAATCAAAGTACCTCTTCATGGGAATAAAAATGTTTGCTGCAAATCATACCATACAATATCACTGTATCAAGTACTGTTCTCAGTGCAGGAGGGGGGACTATAATGGCCTAAACAGAGAGGCTCCCCCTGAAAAGGTTACCTTTTTCAGGCTTCAGGTACATGAAAGGGAAGGGTCTTGTTTTATAGTTGAAGTAAATGAAAGGGACATCTGTCACTTCAGTCAGCTGAAGGATCAAAATGAGATCAGTCACAGATGCATTTTATGGATGTGAGAGACAAGAAAACCTGTTTTAGCGATTTATTCATATTGTAAAGATGGTTTATTTACAGCAGTCAAAAAGGGATGCAGCGTTCAAAATTAGGTATGTGAAAGGGGTACAATTTGTCACTACAGGGTACACAAAAGGGGTACCTTTTCTGTCTAAAATGGTACATACAAAGGGTAAGGGATTGGTCCCTGGGGCAGAGCCTCTTCATATAAAACTTCAGTGACAACCCCCCACCCTCCTCCCCTCTGGGTTACTGTTACTGTAGTCTGATTCTTCTCTTTAATTTCTTTGATACTGTACTTCATTAAATAATTTTTTATTCATTTAAAAGCTTCCATCCCCTTTTTTTAAAATCGCGATATGTTAAAAGAAATTATGCTCCCTGGAAGGGAAATAAAATTAGGGAAAATGGGTAGCAAGATCTGTTGCATTATTTTACATGAAACATTGAGTAAGTGTAATGTGGCCACTATACACATACAGTTGCGCATGTTTACTGAAAAACATATTCGCACTTCAATCTTTTGCCTCCCATCACTTGTGTCCTTGGACTCTTTATTTCCAAAACTACAGACAGCTTGCTTGAAAGATTATCAACCACCTTCTAATAAGCTGCCAACCTCTGCAACATTGATGATGTGATGCTTGATGGTAGATGCACTATTACTGAATTAAGCTGATAAAGCAGCTTGACAATATTAACTGGTTTAAAGTCACTGACATATTCAGTTTTACACTGAGCTTGAAATATTTTTCTCCACAGTAAAAATAACGTTCATTAAAGAGAAGTGGAGCTCCCCTCTGCAAAAACATTAAAGGATTCCCCCTAGAAAAAAAAGAGGCATCCAGAGGGCTAAACAGAGGAAGTATACTTCCCATGCATATTTTAACAGCTAGCCTTTAAAAAGTACCTTCCAACCAAAGTACTTCCCCATGTACACTTGCAACACTCAATATTGCAGCTCAGTTGTGGTTCACTTTTATCCTAAGTTTGAATTTTAATCTCTTTGTTTTGAACTCATTATTACAAAATTCATATTACCGTACCCCCAAACAAAGGGAAGCAAAATTTCAACCATGGTTATAATAAAATAAAACCACAGCATAGCCATTTGCTCTGAAACAACTGTCATCTTTAAGAGTAAGGTATGGTTGATATTCCTGGCACATTGCATGTTAATATGTCTAAAGTTGCCTTTTATTGAGGTATTAAATAACCTGATCCATCTTATCTTTTCACATAATACAATTTGCACTTACTTCTCATCATAGGTTTGTAAATATAATATTATTAGACTTACAGTTTTATCTCCTCGCCAATATGTTTTAATTTGGGCCTGAAAAAAACGCTTCAGCCAGGAAGGAGCTCCACTAGTACTGCCACACTATTACTCAGTCGAGGAAATACATCTGACTGCTTCGATCTACGTTATCATTCAGCGTTTATTTAAGCCAAAACCCTACGAAACGCGTCAAGCAAAAGTAGTTCATTGCTTTGTGAGTTAGACACCGTATAGATTCGCTTGAGTTCCAAATATGGCTGTGCTTTGAGAATTTTTGTCCCGACTGTAGCTTCTTTCAAGTGCTGTTGGAGCATATTTTGTTGTTCAGTAAAACGCAAAAAGGTGCAAAATGTCATGAAATTATTACCTCCGTATTATTTCAAGCACCTCATGAGCATAATTAGTTCATTAGTAAAATAGCGACCTTAAGTGTTGTTTCGACGCTCCTCCATCATCGATCTTACGGGGTTCTTGATCGGCCATTTTTTGGATGTTTATGGAGGATACCGCTGACTACTGGTTATTTTACTTCCGTTCCCCGTTCCCCGTTCCCCGCTCCCCGCTCCCCGCTCCCTGCTCCCCGCTCCCCGCTCCCCGCTCCCCGCTCCCCGTTCCCCATTTTAGTAACATCTGATCAGAAAATTAAACGACAGATCGGCTATCAGTGAGATAATTCTTTAAATTTTTTTTTTAAAACAGATATAGAAGGAGAGCTAATTAGTGAAACAGGCAACGAATTCCAGATTTTAGGTCCACGGTAAAGGATACTGAATTGCTTTATATTTGTTCTACAAAAATGAGGTCTATACTGAGAGGCTAGTCGAGTTTCGTATTGATGGACTTGATTACTACTTAAGAACAAGTCATGAAAGCTATTAGGCAAAAGATTATGGTGATAAGAATACATAAAGGTAGCGACAGCAAATGAATTAATACTAAATATGTCAAGGACTTTAAGCTGGCTAAATAAAGGGGCGGTATTTGCTAGATAGTGAGCTTTTGTTATGAGTCGCACTAGACACTTTTGCAAAAGGTAAATACAGTTTAGGTTGGAACAGTAGGTGGAGGACCAGGCGACATTACAGTACGTTAAGAAAGGATATACAAGGGAGTAATACAAGGTCATCAAAGTTTGGGATGATAGGTAAAAGCGGGCTTTCGCGATAATTCCCACACTTTTCGAAATTTTTTTTGAGACGAAATCAATATGTGGTTTCCAAGAGAGATGCTGGTCAATAAGAACACCTAAAAATTTTGTCTCGGTGACTTGCTTGATCATAGTATTTTCCAGAGTAAGAGGGACATTAATATTGACTTTCTTTTGTCTTGGATGAAAAATCATAAAATGTGTTTTAGTCAGATTTAGAGATAACTTATTCACTTTAAGCCAAATAACTATTTTTGCAAGTTCATTGTTAACAATAGAAACGAGGTGGTTGGCATCTTTATGGGAACAAAAGATACTTGTGTCATCAGCAAACAGTAAAGATTGAGTGAGACTAGAGACATTAGGAAGATCATTAATGTAAATAATAAACAAAAGAGGTCCAAGAATCGAGCCCTGTGGGACGCCACATAATATTTTCCGCGGATAAGATCGATGGGACCCAAACTGGACAAATTGAGTCCGATCGTCAAGATAGCTTTTGATCCACGCCAAAGCAGTATTCCGAATACCATAGTGTTGCAGTTTTTGACACAATATTTCATGATTAATAGTATCAAACGCCTTAGAAAGATCTAAGAAGATGCCTAAAGTTGTTTCATTTCTGTCGATAGCAGACGATATGTTATTGATCAAGTCAATTAACGCAAAAGCAGTCGAATGATTATTACGGAATCCAAATTGTTTCGAGTATAAAATATTAAGCAAATTTAAGAAATTAATCACTCGGTTGTACATGACTTTTTCAAAGAGTTTAGAAAAGGCTGGAAGAATTGATATTGGCCTGTAATTACTAAAAAGAGTTGGGTCATCTGCCTTAAAAACTGGAATCACTTTGGCTATTTTGAGAGATTCAGGAAACACACCAGTAGACAACGAAGTGTTTATAATGGTTACAAGAGGCTGCGCAATATATTTTGGAAAGACTGATGAATTATCTTCATGGATATATTATCATGTCCAGGGGCTTTGTTAGCGTTGAACGATTTAACAATATTGTTTAATTCACCGACTGTTAGTGGTTGCAATGAAATGGATTCAGAAAGAGCGCTGCTTAAGAAACCCTTGGGTGATGAATTTGTGGAAGGAATTTTGCTCGCCAAATTCGGTCCTATATTGGTGAAGTAATCACAGAATTTATTGGCAATGTCAGAAGGATTGCTAATTTCCATTTCATTTTTGGTGAAGCTTGCAGGATACGGTGATTTAGCGACGCGCCTGTTGATCACTTCATTAAGAATTTTCCATGTTTGCTTTAAGTTTGATCTAGCCTTATCCAATTTGTTGTCATAATAATTTTTCCTGGCGATACAAACAAGACAAGTTAGCTTATTTCTAAATGACTTATAGCTGGATTCACGCTCATGACTTGGTTTCCTTAAGAACAGTTTATACAACCTAGACTTTGTTTTAATTGATTTTAAGATTCCAGTTGTAAGCCACGGATTATGCAGAGTTTTTAAATTCTTCCCTTGACAAAACTTTATCGGAAAACTCTTGTTATAAAATTCAGTATATTTTTGTAGGAACCCATTGTAAGCGGCGTTAGCATCAGCATACATCAGAGATTTCCAATCGCATTCACACAAAAGGTTGTTAAATGCATTAATATTCTGACTAGAGAAGTTGCGAATGGCAACACTTTCCTTAGGCTTAATTGTTGAAGAATGAGCATCAGTATAACAGAGTGTGAAGATTGGTAAATGGTCGGACAGATCATTAATAATGAGTCCATTGTCATGCGAGGCTGAAATATTGTTAGTAAAAATGTTATCAATCAGGGTGGCGCTGTACGAAGTAAGTCGAGTTGGTCTCGAAATTAGCGGGTAAAGAAAATGAGAAAATAACGCATCAATAAACTCGTTCGTCGCTGAATGCAAATCAGTGTTAAGAAGGTCTAAATTGAAACCACCCATTATGTAACACATTTTATTGTCCCTAGTTACCCGATGAAGCAATTGTTGAAAAGATTCCAGGAATTCATGCAAATTAGCAGAGGGAGGACGATAAACTGTACCGATAATAAAGTTTTTTCCTTGCGGATTTTGGATTTCAACAAAAACAGAGTCAAATAAGGTGGAGTTTGACGAGCACAAATCAGACATAATGTTAAAGTTGAAAGTGTCGTGTAAATAAAGGCCTGCGCCTCCACCAATCCTACCCACTCTATTCGATGAGATGAAACGATAACCAGTAATGTTTACATAGTCTTCGTTAATATTATTTAGCCACGTTTCTGAGATACCTATAGCTGAGAACTCATGCTGCGAAGAATCTATGAGCTGGGTAAATTTGTCAAAATTTTTAAGTAAGCTACGAGCATTTAAATGCAAAAGCGAGAAGTTGATAGCATCCTTCTTATTACCAATTAGCTCATTTAGTTCTGGCTCGTTATAGTAACTACATTTAGAAGTAAGAGTAAGAAAATTTGTATCTGGATCAATGTCACTGGATATTACAGTATTGCAATTAGTTATCGGGTTAAAGTATAGGCATTCTAATCTATCATTATTAAAACGCACTGGGCCGTGGGCTAACTCATAAAGGGCAAGATTAAAAGACACATCGTCAAGATGATTAAAAGGAAATTCGCTCATATTAACAAAGAATTAAATGAGTCAACTTATCTGAGTTAAACTAGATCGAGGGTCTGTCTTTGATTATCAATTTATCCAACACAAAGTAGGCAATCTTTCCGGCTTGCTTAGCTTGTTTTAGTTTCGGCAGTTGATCTTTACGCCTTTGAAGAGTTTCAGCCGCAAGATCTTCATTGACAAACATTCCCTCTGGCTTTACAGTCCTCGCGGCCTTTAATATTGGATCCTTTTGCTTCCAGCTTACCAGGCGACAAATAACTGTACGAGGACGCGCGAGGGCGCGATTAGCTTTACCAGTACGATGAGCTCGCTCGAATTCCACCTTGAAAGGAAGATTGAGTTTGGATTCTAGCGCAGCTATAGCTTTACTTTCAGTGTCTTCCCAAGTTTCATGGGGTTCCTCAGGGATTCCATCAATTCTGATATTGTTGCGACGGCTATGGTTCTCGAGATATTCTGGACATCTTGTCACAATGAAAATCTACCTGGGCTTGGACTTCTCCCAGCTCTTTTCCAATTTTAGTCATCTGCTCGGTTACTGGTTTTAGGTCTTCAACGTCTTTCTGGGTAAACTGTAGGCTAGATATACTCATGGTGATGTGTTTATCTGTTTACGTGACTCAGGGAGACAGACAGTCGTGACTCACTATGTAAATTTGAACGCAAAGAATAGCGGGACAGGGAAAATCTCGCGTGATCTCTCGAAACTTGCTTATCCCAGCTTCGTCTGATATCAACACTTCTAAAGAATCTTTCCCATAAAATTCATTTGCTAGAAGATCGGCATGTCGAAGAAAAGACAAGTCGGAAGCTGATATTTTTAATCTGGTACAAAAGGCCGCCAGGTGCACGACCTGCAAACAACTTTTTGGTAGGTTTTAGTTCGCTACAGTCCTTTAGCGAGACAGTGGCCAGAAAACGGGTCGACTAGCTTCGAAACGCGTTCTGCAACAAAATTCCCAAGGGCGAATGGGTTTTCGGGTGCCGCGTCTTCAACATCCGACCCAGACCATATCATGTCCTCGAATGGGCCATTCCAGTGATGATAAATGTTATCATGTATTCGTAGTTGATAGGTGTACTTTATGCCGTTCATTAAGTAAAGAAGGGGGTGGAGGCGGATGGAACCTTATGTAATATGTATTCGACTAAAGGAGCCTCGGATGCTAACTTAAGGCAGGAGGCTAGTTAGAACATTTACCGTACATGTAGTTCAAACATACTCTTTGTGACTTGTCCCTTTATTGGTTACCAATTCCTCGCGAAAAAATAAATTTTTACACAAAAACATAGTGCCTAAAAACGTTTACTTTAGTAAATGTTATGACAGCATTTTAGATTTAATAGACTTTTCCTAACTTGCGCAATCCGTTGTTTCTGTAGCATCACTTTATTGGCACCAGAGAAAGTATGCTGCTCTACTTCATCTGCGGCGCAGAGGAGATATGAGAAACTTAAACGGAGACCACCCACCAGAAACAATACAGGTCGAATCCTGGATCCAACTCACACTGGCGTCAGAAGGGGTTGGACTCTTGTAAAATTTGTCATCTTTCACGCCATATAATTCACCACTAGCCATGAAGAAAAGATGGGTAAATTTATCCCATCCCTCATTGCCAATCACCGCGGACGATTCTATCCAGATGTCGTCACCAGACACGGGTGGATTCCGCTTATAAAACTTGCCGTTTTGCACGCCGTACAAGGTTCCTTGTGGGTCAAAGAAAAGGAATTGGAAGGCCGACCATCCAGCTCTCCCAATCACTGTGGCGCTTCCTTGCCAATTGTCGTCACTGCATGTTGGTGGAGCTCTTTTGTAAAACCTTCCGTCCTTGGCACCATAAAGCACGCCATCTGGATCAAAGAAGAGAAACGTAAACGAATCCCATCCCGCTTGGCCAATAAGAGTGGCTCCTCCGATCCAGTGGTCAGATGAACGTGAAGGAGGTGCCCCTTTGTAGAACTTGTCGTTCATAACCCCATATAAGGTACCGTCCGGGTGGAAGAACAGGTGACTGAAGGCTCCCCAACCTGCTGATCCTATTTCCGTGGCCGACGAGATCCACTTGTCATTCGCAGAGGTGGGAGGGCTTCTAACATAGAATTTGCCATCCTTTACGCCATAAAGTCTTTCACTTGAAGGGGGGGACATTGCGCTGAAAAAAGGACAACAATAATAATAATTCCTAATGAACGATAACTTGATACTAAAAGGTCAGTAAATGGACCGTTGTTAACCAGTCAGTCTCTTACAATTTTAAGGCCTCGTTGCTTTTGGTTCTCAGGTAAGTTAAGGAGAGGGTCACATTATTCTGTAAAGAAAATACGGGGGGTGGTCTATATCCGAAAGTAAACGTCCGATCAACATGAAGCTAGGCCACGACTTAAAACATGTCAAGGGAGCTTTATTCACAAAAGTGTTTCCATAGTAACCTATCACGTGATCACTTATGGCTTAACTTCCGGTTTGTTCTTTAAGGGCTTCTGCACACTAGGAAAAATTAACTTTACTGAAATTTTTTTGCAGTATTGTTTTTAGTATGTAAGGCCTCTTCTCAAATGTAACTGGAATCGAAGTCCATCTAGGCGACATCAACTTTTAACGGCTATTGCGTGACAAAACAATGTCACATTTTATTGGTCACGTGACCTGGACACCCATTCCAATTGGTTTCGTGTAGAATTTCGTGCACATGAAACCATTCAAGCATCATTTTGCATATCACTTTGTGTTAAGTTAGTGTGCGCTTAGCCTAAAGGAAAATAAGGAAACTTCATATCATTTACGGTCACGAGACTAATTGGTGACAACTTCTTGTCAACTTGATTCACCTTGTCGAGTGTAAGACCTTGACAACGTTTCATTTCATTATCTTGAATACTGCAGAAGATAGACCACCCCCCTTCGTTTTCACACATGCCTCAATTCACCCACTCCTTAATACGCCTGAGTTTGTTCGTTTTTAACAGAGAAGCCAGTGACCATTGATCCGTCTAACTGATTCATGTAGCAAAAATATCGAGATCCGGGGGGATACTCAATGGAAGTTTGGGTCTGGATGTGTTGCCGAGGCCTTCAAACCGACAAAAATCGTTCATTTCGCTACCCTACAAGAAACCTAATTGACCCCCCAAATTTCCTGACACTGGTTTATTTCGTTTGGCTCTTCTGGTTGAGAAGGAGAGGGGGGTTCTGTACACAGGCAGACGAAACACGTCAGTAACACGTCATCTATAACCGCAGTTCAAAAAATGAATTATTTCATTACTTCATCATTTCACTCCTCACGGGAGATATGAACTCAATAAATTGACCTCGCTCCCAATGTGTGGTTTCATAGCTCAGTTGGTAGAGCAACGCACCGGCAACGCGGAGGTCACGGGTTCGAAACCCGTTGAAGCCCTGATTTTTTTTCAGGCTTCTTCTTTCCAATTGCTTAAATTGGAAAATTTACTGCGATGATCATTCTTTCACTTTCATCTATAACCGCAGTTCAAAAAATGAATTATTTCATTACTTCATCATTTCCCTCCTCACGGGAGATATGAACTCAGTAAATTGACCTCGCTCCCAATGTGTGGCTTCATAGCTCAGATGGTAGAGCAACGCACCGGCAACGCGGAGGTCACGGGTTCGAATCCCGGTGAAGCCCTGATTTTTTTTCAGGCTTCTTCTTTCCAATTGCTTAAATTGGAAAATTTACTGCGATGATCATTCTTTCACTTTCATCTATAACCGCAGTTCAAAAAATGAATTATTTCATTACTTCATCAAAGCTGGTAAAGTTAACCCGGGTGATAGGGTAATCCTATCTGTGAAATTTGCTTGCCCAGTTTATCTTTGAAGTTGTTTGGTCAAGCCTTTACAACCGGGATTGTTATTTTACGATATGACTTTGTACGATTGGTTGAATAAATTCAAGCGATTGTTCGTAAAATATTAGCCTGTTCATAGACCATCTATTTTCTCTTGAAAATCCGTCGAGCGCGCGTGATAAAACATAAACCGCGGGGGATTTACTGACTGCAGTGGTGGGGGAAGAAGAAAATACACGACGTTCTTTGTTTTTCTTTCTCGCGCTCCGCGCTCGTTTTCCCGCGCGAGCGAAGCGGGTGCGCTCGAAAAAAACGAAAAGAAAAATAAAATAACGTATGTGTACAGGCTATAAAATATTTCCACAAAGCCCATTTGTCTCGTCGACGACTTCCGTACGAAGTCAATTATGCCAAACAAAATGGGCCTTTTAAAAAATTTCACA